>ML661897.1:16300245-16374487 GCA_007570785.1 Antilocapra americana
TATTTTGTTACATGTAACAAAAACTCAGCTGTCAGAATCAGCTTTTTTTTTTTTTTTAATTATTGTTTTAGCCATACATTGTTATGATATCACCATGGGTTTACATATGCTTCCCCTCCGGGTCCCCCCTCCCTCCTCCCTCCCCCCCGGGAAATCTCGCTGCACCAGTCCCGAGCATCAATCCTGGGCTGGCGATTGATTAGACACATGACAATTAACATGCTTCAATGCCCTTCTCCCATCTCCTCCCACCCTTACCCTCATCCACAAAGTCCACAAGTCTATTCTATACATCTGCGTTCCTTTTGTTGTCTCCCATGTTGGGTTCTCATTACTGTCTTTCTAAATTCCATATATATGTGTTAATATACTGTATTGTTGTTTTTGCTTCTGGCTTACTTCACTCTGGATAATGGGCTCCAGTTTCGTCCATCTGAGTAGAATTGCTTCAAATGAATTTTTTTTTAATGCTGAGTAATATTCCATTGTGTATATATACCACAGCTTTCTTATCCATTCGTCAGTTGATGGGCATCTAGGTTGCTTCCATGTCCTGGCTATTGTAAACAATGCAGCGATGAACATTGGGGTGCACGTGGCTCTTTCAATTCTGGTTTCCTCGGTGTATATGCCCAGCAGTGGGATTGCCGGGTCATATGGCAGGTCTATTTGCAGCTTTTTAAGGAACCTCCACACTGTTTTCCATAGTGGCTGTACTAGTTTGCATTCCCACCAACAGTGTAAGAGGGTTCCCTTTTCTCCACATCCTCTCCAGCATTTATTGCTTGTAGACTTTTGGATGGCAGCCATTCTGACTGGTGTAAAGTGGTACCTCATTGTAGTTTTGATTTGCATTTCTCTGATAATGAGTGATGTTGAACATCTTTTCATGTGTTTGTTAGCCATTTTTATATCTTCTTTGGAGAAATGTCTGTTAAGTTCTTTGGCCCACTTTTTAATTGGGTTGTTTATTTTTCTAGAATGGAGCTGCAGGAGTTGCTTGTATATTTTTGAGATTAATTGTTTGTCCGTTGCTTCATTGGCTATTATTTTCTCCCATTCTGAAGGCTGTCTTTTCACCTTGCTTATAGTTTCCTTTGTTGTGCAAAAGCTTTTAATTTTAATTAGGTCCCATTTGTTTATTCGTGTTTTTATTTCCAATATTCTGGGAGGTGGGTCATGGAGTATCCCGCTTTGGGTTATGGCAGAGAGTGTTTTGCCTATGTTATCCTCTAGGAGTTTTATAGTTTCTGGTCTTATGCTTAGATCTTTGATCCATTTTGAGTTTATCTTTGTGTATGGTGTTAGAAAGTGATCTAGTTTCATTCTTTTACAAGTGGCTGTCCAGTTTTCCCAGCACCACTTGTTAAAGAGGTTGTCTTTTCTCCATTGTATATTCTTGCCTCCTTTGTCAAAGATAATTACCTTGTTCTTTTAAAGAACATATCTTTAAAAACCCATGCTTTACACGGTGCCACAAATTACAAATGATTGCTTTGAAGCTGGCTTGGGAAATGGCAGAAATGCGCCCCAGAGAAATCTGTATTTCAAGGTTTATAGTCTTTTCTATTAAATGTTATCACTTTGAACTTTGAGAATATGTACTAGAAAGTATATGAAAAAATATGAAATACTATAGAGTATACAAAGAAATATGAGATCTTGAATAGTAGAACTATATGTGATTTTCACTTTTTTTCTCTGAGATTGTTTCTACTAAGAATTTATTACTTAAATAATTTAATTAATAGTTAAATAATTACTTAATAGTCAATGAAGCCATCATTTATTTTGATAATATAAAATTCATTTATAGTTTCATTTTCTTTATTTTATTATTTGATTACTATACAAATAATTAAACCTAATAAATATTTTAATAAAATCCATTATAGTATTATGGATATAATACAGAAGGATTAATTTTTAATTTGTCTTTTTCAGATATCAATGTCACAGTGATGTGTCCATCAGTTGATCCACTACATTACCACCATTTAACATATATTCGCATAGATCAAAATAAGCTGAAAGCACCAATAAACTCATACATTTTCCTCTGCTTCCCTAATATACACACTATTTATTATGGTGAACAACAGAGCACTAATGGTCAAACGATACAACTGAAGACCCAAGTTTTCAGGAGATTTCAAGATGATGGAGATAGTGAAGATGATGATGATCATCATGAAGGCCCAGAAGAAGGAGGAACAGAAGAAAACATTGATGCTCACTATTATGGAAGTCAAGAATGGCAAGAAACTGTATAGGTATTCACTTATAACTTCATAAGATCTTATTATTCAATATAAATTTAGCTAAATATGCATAGCTCATAGTAATATAGTTAGAATTGAGCACTTAGTATACTAAGATCAGATTGAATTTGGGCTGTTGATAACATCTGCATCATTATATAGGATTAGAACTTACTCAAAATGATACAAGTCTTGTAGAAATATAAATTAGAATGACAAATGGGATCAAAAACTACACTTTGAATGTAAAATTATCATGTTGAGGAAAAAAACAAGTATGCTCATTTATATTAACAGTAACTTTTCTAAAAATAATGAAAGTAGCATTAGAAGCTAACAATTATAAACCACACACTTTAAATCACTATGAGTACAGCATTTAAATGCCAAGAGGTTATATTAATATAATAGGCAGCAACTCATTTAAGGAATAGACTTTTCTTTGATCTAATCTCCAGAAAAGCTTTCATACTTTTATTTGGCTGTCATCACCATGACAGCCACCCACCCTGGTCCTACCACTTAGAGCACAGAATGATAGTTTTGATTTTCAAAAGAGGTTATCCTAACTAAGGATCCAAGGCATACAAATTTATGAAATCAACTAGTCTTACTTTTTTGTTGTTTGTTTTAAATTTATTTATTTTTTATTGAAGAATAATTGCTTTACAGAATTTTGTTGTTTTCTGTCAAACCTCAACATGAATCAGCCATAGGTATACATATATCCTCTCCCTCCTGAACCCCCTTCCCAAGTAAATTACCATTGGCTATCTATTTTATACATAGTAATATAAGTTTCCATGTTACTCTTTCCATACATCACCCTCTCTTCCCCTCTCCCCATGTCCATAAATCTATTCTCTATGTCTGTTTCTCATTGCTTCCCTATGAATAAATTCTTCAGTACCATTTTTCTAGATTCTGTATATATGCATTAGAATATGATATTTATCTTTCTCTTTCTGAGTTACTTCACTCTGTATAATAGGTTCTAGGTTCATTCACCTCATTAGAACTGACTCAAAGGTATTCCTTTTTATGGCTGAGTAACATTCCATTCTGCATATGTACCACAACTTCTCTATCCATTCATCTGTCAATGGATAGCTAGGTTGCTTCCATGTTCTAGCTATTGTAAACAGTGCTGCAGTGAACATGTGTCTTTGAAATCAACTAGTCTTCTCTCAGAGCACCAAAGCAACAAAAACTTAAACCTTGTATTTGGATGTCTGTATGTGTGCATGCTAAGATGCTTCAGCCATGTCTGATTCTTTTAACTTTATGGACTGTAGCCTGTCAGGCTCCTCTGTCCATGGAGATTCTCCAGGCAAGAATACTAGAGTGGGTTGCCATGCCCTCTTCTATGGGATCTTCCTGACCTAGGGATAGAACCCACATCTCTTATGTCTCCCACATTGGCAGTCAGGTTCTTTACCACTAGCACCACCTGGGACGTCCATTTGGATGCCAGAAAACACCACAGTTTGTATTTTAGCTAATTTCAGCTGTTATACAACACAATCTTTCCTATGTTTCATTTTAATTGGGATAAATATTTTTATAATAAATTCACTAGAGAAAGGTTTTAGTTACATAAAAATTTGCTAACAAATAATTGCTCTATTTACTAGATTAAATTAATGTTAGCACAAGAAAGTATATCAGCATTATTAAATATGTCTATTTTCCTAGTACAATATATTAGAAACATATATGCAGATCAGCCAATGTTTATCTACATAGTGCTAAAGTTGAATAGAGTTCCTTTGAAATTTGAATGACAGGTTTTGATATCTTCTTTAAAACCTTAATAATCACATATCATTTTGAAGCATATTAAGTATGCCTTATAATGAAGTATAACTTCTATGATGAACTTTCTTGATTTACCAGGTTAGTATTTTATAGAATTCCTCAGGTAAGGAATAAACACAAATCTGGGACTGCCTATATAGGAAATGCCTCAAAAAAATATTTTTTTAAACAGTACTCAAAAAGACCAGACAATTAGAACAATATTTTAGAAGCAGTTTTCTAGCGATAAGTCTAACTTTCTAGGGATGACAGTTTAAAATGAAGCCTCTAGTGCTCATTTATATCTTTGAGCAGGTTATTAACATTTAGCAGAAACAGACTACCCATGTGTCCTAGGGGCTAGTTCAACAATCCAATATGAATAGGAGCAATACTCCTTTTATTCACTTAATAAACATTCATCAAGTCATTTGGCATGCGGGGCTTAGCAATGAGAGGTCAAACAGAATAGATACGTGCATCTGTGACACTGGAAGACAACAGCTGTGACGCTAAAGACTAAAATGTTAGTGACACGGATAAAGCACATTTTCAAAAGATGTAAAAAACTTTAAGGACCATCTCCCTCTTTACTGACATTTTAAAAAATAGGGTTATAAATGTAAACATTTATTATGAGCTAACATATGGAAAACACTGTAGATGTTTTATGAGATGAGAAAGAGAAGACTATTTAAAATTTAATGACTGCTCCAGTACTCTTGCCTAGGAAATCCCACGGACGGAGGAGCCTGGTAGGCTACAGTCCATGGGGTCACAAAAAGTCGGACACAACTGAGTGACTTCAGTTCAGTTCAGTTCATTTCGGCAACTAAAGTTTACACATAGCAACCAAGACCCAGCACAGCCAAAAATAAATAAATAAATAAATTTTAAAAAAATAAATAAAATTTAATGAGCACTGTCAGGAAAAATGAAAATTAAAAAAACCTACAACCAGATAGTTTACATTCACTGGATGGCTATAATCAAAAAGGCAGACAAACAGTAAGTATTAGCGAGGAGACACAGCAAGAGGAATCCACTGGTGACAAAGTCAAAACGTACAGCTGCTTTGGAAAGCAGTCTGACAGTCCTTCAGATAGTCACCTATGAACCAACAATTCCACTCCTAGATATATACCTAAGAAAACTGAACACATGTCATCACACAAAAATCTGTACACAAATGTTCATAGCAGCATTTATAGCCAAAAAGTAGAAACCACCCAAATGTCCTTCAGCTGATGAAAGGATAGATAAAATGTGGTATATCCACACAATGGACTGTTATTCAGCCTAAAGAAGGAATGATGTTGATACAAGTTATAATACAGATGAACCATGAAAACATTATGCTAGTTAGTGAAAAGTCAGTCACAGAAGAACACGTATTGCATGATTCCATTTATATGAAATGTCTAAAACAGGCAAAACTATAGACACAGAAAGATTATTGACGGTCTGTGGTTGGGGACCAGAATACAGGGGAACTAGGCGGTGACTGATAATGGATAGAGAATCTCTTTTTGGGGTGATGAAAATATTCTGAAATTGACTGTAGTGATGACTGTACAAGATTGAAAACACCAAAAGCTACTGAATTGTACCCTTTAAAAAAGTGAGTTGTATGAGATATGAATTATTTCAATAAAGCTGTTATTTAAAAATTTAATAAAGGAAATAAGATGTAGCAACTCATTCTAACAAAAGGAAGAAAGAAAGAAAATGTGGCAGTAACTGAAAAATGAAAGTGAAGTCACTCAGTCGTGTCTGACTCTTTGCGACCCCCATGGAGCCCACCAGGCTCCTCCATCCATGGAATTTTCTAGGCAAGAGTACTGGAGTGGGTTGCCATTTCCTTCTCCAGGGGATCTTCCCAACCCAGGGAATTGAACCCAGTTCTCCCACATTGTGGGCATACACTTTACCCTCTGAGCCACCAGGCTCAGATGTTGAAAATGATATGAATACAAATATATTAACTTTACTTCTGGCCAGGATGTGGTGAAGTAACTGAAGGCTTCAAGGAAGAGGTGGTACTTTGATGTGTGAGTAGTGACTGACTGGCAGGAGTGAAGACTGACATAAAGATAAGGTAATTAGTAACTAGTTATTTCGCTTCTTGTACAGTTAAAACACTCCAAATTTTGAGAATTCTGGAGCACCTATTTTTATCTCCTCCTAAACTGACAAAAGAAAATACATTTAAGAACAGGCTTAGCCAAGAAAAAAACCTGATGGTAACATGGAATTTGAAATCAGATATACCTTGGTGGAAGCCTGACTTCACTCTTGTAACCAAGCAAGATGACTCTGAGTGAGTTACTTCTTGAAGTCTCTCTTTCTGCATTTCTGTAAGAAAGGTGGTTCTCATGGGGCTGTTATAAGGACAAGTAGAGATAGTGTACATACCATAGCATTTAACAAAGCACATGCCAGTTACAAGGGTTTCCTGTGGCTCAGCAGTAAAGAATGCCTGCAATGCAGGAGATGAAGGAGATACGGGTTGGATCCCTGGTTAGGGAAGATCTCCTGGAGGAGGAAATGGCATCCCACTCCAGTATTCTTGCTGAGGCAATCCTATGGACACAGGAGGCTGAAAGGCTACAGCCTGGGGGGGTCACAAAGAGTGACTGAGCATGCACACACACGCATGCCAGTTACAGGTATCCTACGAGCAGTAACTATTATTACAGCACGTCCAGCCCAACCTCCCACTGGATCTATGTGCCCCGAGCCATCAGCCGTGCTTCACATGCCTCAGTGGATACTCTAGGAAGGAGTTTGCATCTTTCAGTTTCCTTCCAAGGTTCTATTTGTACAAAAGATTAGTAAACAAGAGAGAATTTACTAAAAGTTTCGTTAGGGAGAAAGAAGAGAGATCTTAAATCATACACCCATAACAAACATATTCCAAGTCATTATTTGATGGTTTAGCTTTCCAAAGCACCTCTAGATAGCCTACAAGGATGGAGAACAGTTTCCCAGACCTTTCACAAGGCTGCCTGGCTCCTCTGGTCAGAGTAAGGTGAAACTCTTCCTGTCTATTAGGTAGAAGAGGTCAAAGAGGCCAACTCTGCTCTACCTTTAAAGGCAAATACATATAAACACATCACAAAATGTCCTCCAGCTGCAGGGCCCAGAGGGAGGCAGATGAACAACCATCTTGCATTACTCAAAAATGCTCAGAGGAACTCATACCCCAAGCAGTTCTCAGTAAAAAGAAAACGAAACAAATGACCACAAATGCTTTCCGCAGAACAGAAGAATAAATTTCTATCTCCTACCAGAGTTACAGACAAAACTAGTTGATATATCAGGAAAGAAAAAGATGAAAATTCATCAATTTTCTCATTATACTTCAAAATATTACCTATATTAGCTCTGAGTTTGAACTGTCTTTGTGCCCACTAATGAATAAATTCAAATGACATCATGAACCCAAGCTTAACAAACATATTAAAAAGGAAATAAAAATAAAGGATATTCAATAAATTTGCTTACAATATACTGGTTGAGAATGTTTAGCACATGTTTAAGCATAACCTGAAAACTATACATTTTTTATTTTATTCCTCAAGTTGGAAACACTAAACCAAAACGTAGATACATGCATATCATAACACACTTGACCAATTCTATGGGATGAAAGCTGAAAAAAATAAACCAGTTTCTTCTGTATACTTTTACTGTAGCAAAGAAGTCCAAGGAAAGCTAGAACTAAAACTCCAATTTCCTGATTCCAAATCCATCTTTTCTAAATCATGGAAATGAAGAAAAACAGCAGCTGGAAACAAAATTAAATCATAACAGCTAAAAATCCAGTTTCTTTTATATTCCAATTTCCTAAAGAAATATAACCTGCTAGGCCCAGCAAATAAATATCACAGCATTTCTGGATATGTCTGTCGTTGCATGTTTAGGTTGCAAACTTATACAGAGACGTATGTATACTACTCAGAAAAATTAAAATCACAAATATGATCCATTTTAAATATTAACCCTTATTTATATTGAGTCATAATTCCCCTCCCTTTAAGTTTTAGCCTTCTAGTCCAGGAAGTACTTGGGTTCCCATCTTTATTTCATTTGACCAAATGACTAGGCTTCAGGCATAAGCAGGTATTTGAGATGGAGATTCAAATCAAGCCCAGAATGTTGGTTAGAGACAAATCAGAGGTCTTTTCCCTCACTAAAGGAGCAATGATTACACATAGTAAAATGCTGATACACCTTCAAAGACATAAAACCCTACAAAGATACCAAGGATAATGTAGTAGGGTTAACAAAAAGAACTCCACAGAGATAACCCTCTCAATTTTGGATAAATGCCTGCTCTTGAGCCTTGACAGCATTCACCTTCTAATACTGTGCAATGAAAGTTAAATAGTTCTTTCTGGAGTAGAAAACAATCAAAGTTTTAAACATATTTTATATTGGAAATGGAGTAGTAAAGAATTTGACTCCAAACAGTAGTCTGGGCTTTGTTCAGCTTCCAGGAATTAATCTGTACCTTTGTTTAAAATGAGAGTTATACTTAATGGACATGAATTTGAGAAAACCCTGGGAGATAGTGAAGAACAGGGATGCCTGGTGTACTACAGTTCATGGGGTCGCAAAATGACTTAGGAACTGAACAACAACAATTCTCGATAGTCCCATGGATAGCAAGGAGATAAAACCAGTCAATCCTAAAGGAAATCAACTCTGAATATACACTGAAAGGACTGATGCTGAAGCTGAATCTCCACTACTTTGGCCACCTGATGTGAAGAGCCATTGGAAAACACTGTGGTGCTGGGAAAGACTGAGGGCAGGAGGAAAAGGTAGCAACAGAGGATGGGATGATTGGATGGTATTACTGACTCAATGGACATGAGTTTGAGCAAACTCTGGGAGATAGTGAAGAACAGGGAAGCCTGGAGTGCTGTAATCCATGGGGTTGCAAAGAGCTAGACAAGACTTAGCTCCTGAACTACAACAACAATAGATTTTAGGATGGGACAGGCCAAACCCAACAGTCTTAGGTTGGCCATGCCAGAAAAACAACCATGTGGTTTAGGATGGGTTATGTAGTATCAGTCAAACTGGGGGCAGAGTTCAACCATGTGGAATACTCAATTGATCATGCCTATGTAATGAAGCCCCAGTAAAAGCTGAACCATGAGGTTCAGTAGCACTTTCCTGGTTGACAAGACCCATGCTCCTTGTCATACCTCAGTGCTGGGAGGGCATTGATGAGAACATCCTAAGAACAATACAAGCTCTGTACGTGGAACCCTCCCAGACTCTGACTACTGCCTGTCTTCCTTTGGGTGATATTTGTGTGTATCTTTTCTCTGTGATAAACCATAACCATGAAATAATGGCTTTCAGTGAGTTCCATGAGTCCTTTAAGCAAATTATCAAATGTAAGGGTGATTTTGGAAAACTCTCAAACTTAGCATGAGAAATGAGGATGGTCTTGGAAACTGTGCTCTCAAACTTTAGTTTAGCTAACCCTGGAACATACATATTTTTCAATGTAACTCTGAATATTTCTAGAATCTTTCTTGTGCAGTCATCTCCCCTTCAATGTGGATATGACCTCTGATCTCAAAATACTACAAAGAGATGCATATATGATTACAGGTACATGATTGCTACAAAAACTGTACTGCTCATCTTATTGGAACACTAATCTCCCTTTCTGGCTGTGAAGAAGCAATCTGCCATAATATGAGCTGCCCAATGGTGGAAGCCACGTTGTAAATAACTGCGGGTGGCTTTCAACCAACATCAAACAAGAAACTGAGGCCCTTAGTCCCACATTCTGAATGGAGTTGTGGCTCGTATACCTTTACCTTACTTGATCCTTGAAAAGAGCCTTAGCCAACACCTTGACTGCAGATGAGATATAAGCAAAGCCATGGACAGAGGAGCCTGGAGAGCTGCAGTCCATAGGGTTGCAAAGAGTCGGATACATCTGAACCAACTTGGCATTCATGCACAAGCAAAGCCATACTTGGACTCCTGAGCCACAGAAACTGTGGGATAATAAAGGTGTGTTATTTTAGATCACTATACCTGTAATAAATAATCAGTAAAATAGGTAAGTCGTAGTATTCTCCAGAAATGCAACATTAGAGGGCTATCTCTAAAATGAAAATAGAATCACATCACTCATTGGCTTAAAAAAATTTCTCAGTGGTCTCACTGAATACAAATAAAAGTCAAACACCACAGCAAGGTATAAAAGACTCTTCCTTAATCTGACCTCTAGTATACCAGCTGACCTCTGAATATGCACCACCCCCTAACCTCTCCTCTTTCTCCCTCTAAGCTCCAGCCATATACAACTAATTATAAATTATCTTAATGATCTATCCTCTCCACCCATGTGCTGTTCCCATTCCAAGAGCAATTCTCCCTTGGTCTACTCCTGCCCTGACTATCCCCTCATTTTCTCTACAGAAGTAAGTTTGGTGCTGCCTCAGTGGCTTCACCCTTTCCCAGGTCACTGCAGAATATTCTGTGTAGCAGGTCTCTCACTGTGCTGTCTATCGCTTGTTCGCTGCCCTTCTTGCTTACTTACAAACTCTTCCTCCTTGAAGGGAGAAAATGAGTTTTGCTTGTCTGGGTTTATTTCTCTATAGTACTGGCAGAGAAGTGGCATTCAATAAACTTCTACTAAATGAATGAATTTACTCTGCTGACAAAGGTCCATATAATCAAGGCTATGGTGTTCCTAGTGGTCACATATGGTTTTGAGAGCAGGATAGTAAGGAAGGCAGAGAGACGAAGGATTGATACCTTCAAAACTGTGGTACTGGAAAAGACTCCTGAGAGTCCCTTGGACAGCAAGGAGATCAAACCAGTCAATCTTATGGGAAATCAACCCTAAATACTCATCAGAAAGACTAATGCTGAAGCTGAAGCTGCAGTATTTTGGTCACCTGATGCAAATAGCCGACTCATTGGAAACGTCCTGATACTGAGAAAGATTAAAGGCAGAAGGAGAAGAAGGCATCAGAGGATGACATGGCTGGATGGCATCACTGATACAATGGACATGAACTTGGGCAAACTTTGGGAGATGGGAAGGGATAAGGAAGCCTGGTGTGCTGCAATCCATGGGGTTACAGAGAGTCGGACATGACTAGTCACGTTATTGTTCATTTGCTGAACAATAACAGCAAATGAATGAACGTTAATAAAACTATACACATTGGTCATACTTTTCAAGAAAAAAAATGTTATAAACCACAAAATAATTTTCTGTAGTACAAAGTACCAGAAATATATATTACAAGTATATACCAACTGTGTATACCATAGTAAACTATGAACCTCTAAGATTCTCTAAATCTATTCAACATCTATTCAGTTCACTTCTCAACATCCCATTAAACCTGCCACACAACAGAAAACAAATCAGTATCTGCTATTTCATTATTAGATATTTTCAAAGACTTTAAAGTCATAAAATTGATATTTTCAAAGACTTTAAAGTCATAAAATCAACCCAAATCAGAGAATATCACAACTAAATTTAAACTAATTCACATTCAAGTAAAAATGTAAGTATTCACATCTTAGTTTATTCAAGCTTTAATTCAAAAAACTCTAACGCCAATTTTGAATAGAAAAGAAAACAAACCAGTATTCTTTCACTTTGTATTTTTTTTTACAAAATATTCATATCCACACTTACTGAAATTTCAGCTGAGAGGAGAAAGAAAGGTTACTTTGATTGCTAAAAGAACCAGTGATAAAAGTAATCTTTAAAGATGTTCACATAGTTATCTAAATACTACAACTTCAAAAAAAGGTAATAATATTAAGGTAATTAATTCCATTTTCTTCATTCTGCAAACAAAAACATATTTTACTATCAAATCCCAAATTGTAGCATTTATATTCATTTGAAGCAATTCTACTCAGATGGACGAAACTGGAGCCCATTATCCAGAGTGAAGTAAGCCAGAAGCAAAAACAACAATACAGTATATTAACACATATATATGGAATTTAGAAAGACAGTAATGAGAACCCAACATGGGAGACAACAAAAGGAACGCAGATGTATAGAATAGACTTGTGGACTTTGTGGATGAGGGTAAGGGTGGGAGGAGATGGGAGAAGGGCATTGAAGCATGTTAATTGTCATGTGTCTAATCAATCGCCAGCCCAGGATTGATGCTCGGGACTGGTGCAGCGAGATTTCCCGGGGGGGAGGGAGGAGGGAGGGGGGACCCGGAGGGGAAGCATATGTAAACCCATGGTGATATCATAACAATGTATGGCTAAAACAATAATTAAAAAAAAAAAAAAAGCTGATTCTGACAGCTGAGTTTTTGTTACATGTAACAAAATAAAGGGGGAAGTGGGCCTCAAATCACTAAACTAAAAAATAATTTGTGCTAAGACTATTTATTACACAAGGTAAAAAAAAATAACAAAAGTTTATGATAATCAGTGGAAGCAATCTGAGTACAGCAGTTACAAATATTTTAGTTCTCTAGTACAACACACTACATTTCACCCTGCAGAAAGAATGTTGGCAAAGATCTCTACCACATGGAAACTGCTTTTAAAGCTGTTGGGCCCTGAAATTCTATTCAACAGTTTGAAATCACTCCACAGCTTTTCTCATTCACCCTCCCACTTGGGGCTAATGCAAGCCATGACCATCTATTGAGGAAAACCACAAAAAACTTCAAAACAGCTACAACGGTAGGCTCTTTTTTCACATATTATTTTAAATATTGTTTGTTAAAATGTGACATCTAACAATCTTAGTAAATGTAAAGGCAATCTTTAATCTTTTTAAGTTTCAGTTACCTCGGACAATTATTTTTTAACAAGCACTTAAGTACATCACCGCATAACTTGAATGTCCATGCAGGCAAGAACAGCGTGCCGCAAAAGTCACAAAACCATGTAATGCTTAATTTCAACCACTGATTTTTTTTTTTGACAAATTAGTATCTAAAATGCAGCAACAGCAATTCTGAGTGATTCTGTCTGAAGTCACTTAAGAAAAAGTATAAAATGTGCACCACCAGATAAAATCCAGTGGTGAGCCTAAAAGAATCTTTCCCATTTCATTCCCTTGAAATCTTTGATTAAAGTTCTACTATTTTTCTAGTCTGCAATACCATTTTGCATTTTTCATATCTTAAATTTTAAAAGAAATGCTATAACTAAAAATAGTGATATCAATAGAAATTATAAAACTGAGGAAGTTGAAATTTTGGCTTTTTCAATAATCTTTATCACCTAAAAGTAAGTGTTAATGACTACTTTTCATAATGTTAAATTTAAAGTTTAAGTTTTAAAACTGTTCCTGGAACTTGTTTCTGCTCATACCAATACAAATCAGGAGTTCTTATAAAGTAGCAAAGCTGAAATATGATATTTTTAACTCACATGAGACAGGATCATGGGTCTTCATTTTAACTGTTTATATTACAGGTATTCTAAGAAGACTTCAATTGCATACCTTTGTTCAAGGTATCTAATTATTAAAAAGTGAAATTATCAACGTTGCTTGGATTTTTGATAGAAAAAGAACTAAAACCATTTTCTGAAACTATTTTTCAGAATATCACTGATACATAAAAACTTTTAGCATCTAATTAAAGATCACTAAGGGTTAAATACTGTTCTCTGGCCCCTACTGCGTACACTCTGCCAAAAAGTCCTCTAAGCTTTTAAATATTGCTTCGATGGTCTGCATTTTTATTTCCAGGGAAAAAGAGAGTATTGTCCCACAGTCAGCAGGCCACTAGCTTATTAGTTTTCAGTCACCTTAGTTTCTGCTAAAATGAAGACTCTGCAATCTACATTTCTCCTGTTCCTGTTTGTGCCTCTGATAAAGCCAGCACCACCATCTCAGCAGGATTCACGCATTATCTATGATTATGGAACAGATAATCTTGAAGAAACCTTTTTTAGCCAAGATTATGAGGATAAATACCTGGATGGAAAAAGTACTAAGGTATTTTATTTCTACTCTAAATTTAATTTCTAAAATAGTCACCCATTTAAATGCATGTTTTTGTTTTTTCTAAATGTGTCTGATAAGGTAAGAGGAAAGGAAAAGCACTTGAAATGATTCAAAACAATTCAAAATAACTGTCCCCAAAATTATATTTTTAAAGTTTGCATGCTTCCCAAATTAATAAATAGATTCTATGATAACCAAATAGTATCTGTAACAACCGAAACATAAAATTTAAGAACTAAAATATGAAACATAAAATTAAAAAAAATTCAATTTAAAGATGATCTCTTATCAGCAGAGATTTACATGTTTAGTCATGTTGCATAGTGCCTTTTATTTGCATATTAAAATAAAACAGGAGAATTGTGTATTAGGAGAAATAAAGATGGATTACCAGCTTAAGGTTTATTATTTTAGGAAGAAGTAATTCAAGTATATTAATAGACGAGTACTGCTTATTTTGTATCTACAGGATTTCATAATAATTCACATATGTCAACTACACAGTATCAAAAACTTAAAACTACTAATAGGGAGCTTGATTTTCAATCAATTTCAACAATTTAGGCTCTATCATTTTACCAAGTAACTGTCACTATCATTATCTACAGGGATGACTTTCCTACCACATTTTTCATATTCTGCTTGTACAGGGACTAAGTAATTACTTGTGGTTTTACTGGAACACAGAAATGAATACTGGGAAAAGAAAAAGTTACAGATACAGCACATAAGTATCTGTTGCCTGCCTACAGTGTGTCTGTATGTGTCTCTCTCACACACAAACACAAAATGGAAAATGAGAGATGCAGCCAAATACTTAACAATGCTGATTCCTTCAAAAGTTTTCTACTATAATAAGGATGATACATTTTAAGAGTGAACAGTTATAATAGATCCTTTTTTTTCAGTACAGATGAACAAATGTTAATACTACAATTTCTTTCAATGATGTTGGCTAATATGCTAGTATTATTATCATATATGTACACATTAATAATATATGTATATATAGTCATGCTTCCCAAGTGCTTAGGAGAAAAAAAAGGCCAATTATAACAAGCTATTGGCTCACATGGCTGATTTCAATCTTATCAATCAGTTTAAAGAATACTTTCAAAATGTCCTGGTCCCTAAAAAGTAGTAAGTAAAAAAGTTCTCTGCATGTCAATGTATGGCAAAACCAACACAATAAAGTAAAGAAAATTAAAAAAAAAAGTTCTCTGGTTCTTTTCTTGACATTGCTTTAAGAGTCTCTCTAAATATAAACACAGGGACCAAGACATTTGTGAAGTGGAGCAGAATTCAACAGCACTTAATAGACAAATGGAGAATGGAGGAACTGTTCAACTAGAACATTTATGGGAGAATGCTGTCTGTAATCCCTCAGTTTTACAGTTCAAATTGTAAATAATACCTGATAATAAACATTTCTTTTTCCAATAGGAAAAAGAAACTATGATAATAGTACCCGATGAGAAAAGTTTTCAATTACAAAAAGATGAGAGTATAACGCCATTACCTCCCAAGAAAGAAAATGATGGTAAGTATGAATACTCTATTATCCTATTTTTAAAAGAAGCTTTAAAAAGTAGCTTACAATGGAACTTTATTTGTTGTATTTATCAAAATTGCATCAGGATATAGTAAATCCAAAGAGTGGAATTTTATCTCCAATGATAAAGTCAAACAGGTATATTGTGAATTTTCACCATTTGCCAATGCACATTATGAGTGAAAAACAAGGAATAGGAACATTTAAGAACAACCAAAGTTCAGTTTAGGTTTAGCCTCTATTAAGTGTGTGCTTCTATCTATATAAAATCAATTCAAGAAATACTTGTTAAATTCCAATTATTTGCAAATCCCTGGTGGATCAGCTGGTAAATAATCTGCCTGAAATGTGGGAGACCTGGGTGCAATCCCGGGGTTGGGAAGATCCCCTGGAGAAGGGAATGGCTACCCACTCCAGTATTCTTGCCTGGAGAATTCCATGGATTGTATAGTCCATGGGGTCACAAAGAGCTGGATACAACTGAGCAACTTTCACACGCAGTCTGAGGATAAAGTAAATAAAATATTATTTCTGCCTTTAAGAAATTCACAGGAGAGATGGTTATATACATAAGTAATTATAATGTATATCTCAATTAAAACAATAGAAAACTTATAAAATAACAAATTACAGAGTACTACTTATTAGTTTCTATTTGGTTTATTATTGCTCTCTCACAGACCATTATTTCACATGACAATACGAAAAAAAAAATCACACACTAATTTCTATAGTGCTATAATAAAATTAAAATGAACCAAAACAGAAAATATATCTCAAGAAATTTGAAAAGCATCATAGTGAAAATAGACTGGAAGAAATTGAAAGACATTTCCTGTTCTTGGATAGGATGATTTAATATTACAAAGATGGTAGTTCTCCCTAAATCTGTAACAATGAACTTCTTTAAAGAGTTGGGTAAGGCTGATCCTCAAGTTCAGATGGAAAATCAGATCTGC
Organism: Antilocapra americana; assembly: GCA_007570785.1. NCBI lineage: Eukaryota > Metazoa > Chordata > Mammalia > Artiodactyla > Antilocapridae > Antilocapra > Antilocapra americana. The sequence continues at coordinate 16,316,809 of ML661897.1, forward strand.
ATGAAATCACCTACCAGAACATACTTTAAAGCCTCCAAGTATAATATTGGTACATGAATGAATGTCCACAGACAGAAAGAAATACATATAAAAATTTAGTAAATAACAAAGGGAGCATCTTTAATCACTGAAACAAAGATGATGTTTTTATTTTAAAAAAAAATTTATTTCTGTATCGCTGCTCTGGGTTCATTGCTGCCTGTGAGTCTTCTCTGGTTGCAGATGGGGCTACCCTCTGTTGCAGTGCGCAGGCTCTAGGTGCTCAGGCTTCAGTAGGTGCGGCACATGGGCTCAGTAGCCGTGGCTCAGGAGCTTAGTCGCTCTGTGCCATGCGGCATCTTCCTAGACCAGGCATAAAACCCAGGTCCCCTGCATTGGCAGATGGATTCTTAACCACTGGACCACCAGGGAAGTCCCAAAGATGATATTTTTAAAATCTGAGTCTGGGACAACCTTGAAAAGGGATACAATTATAGTCCTCTTATACAGAAAAATAAAATTCAAATAAATTAGGGGCTAAATGTAAAAAGTGAAACCATTTAAAAAGTAGAAAATGACTTGACTGTGGGATGTCTCAAAATTCAGAGATGATAACAGAAAAGACCAATAAGTTTGACTCCATAAATGAAAAATATTTGCATGGCAAAAGTCATCATAAATGAAGCCAAAGACAACTTAAAACTGAGAAAAATATTTTCAATAAATACCACTGTAAAGAGTTAATAAATATCTCTAATTTATAAAGAACCAGTAAAAATCCAGGAAAAAGAAATTGATCAAAAATCCATGGATAAAATGGGCAAAAGGTATGCAGAGACAATTCTAAAAATAACATAAAAATGACACTTAAACACATAAAAGGTGTTCAATCTCACATGTAAATTTAAATTGAGATAAAATTTTTTAACCTATCTGACAAAAGTGTGACAATATATTAATATATTCCACTGGCAAAACCTGTGGGGTATCAGACACTGATAGTAATGCAAATTGGTAGAAGGGAGAAGAATTTGGTAATATCTGATGAAACCTAATATGCATTAACTTTGTGACATAGCAACTGACCTCTAGAAATTTACCCTAAAGATATACCTTCAAAAGTAAGAAAATACATATGCAAAATCTCTGAAGCATTGCTTGCAACAGCAAAATATTCGAAACAATCTAATCATACATAAATTGAAGAGTGGTTGAAAAAAGTATGGTATATCTACCTAGGGAATACTATGCAGTGTTAAAAATGAATGAGGAAGATTTCTATAATGAATATGGATTGATTTCCAGAAGAGATTATGTGATAAAAACCCAAGTGCAAAAGAATATCTACAGTATGCTGTTTCTTCTAAAAACAAAAGGGATTTAAGAGAAGATACACTTGTGTGAAAGAAATTCGAGAAGGGTAATTAAGCTGAGACTAGTTACCTATGGGTTACAGATGGACTAGGGGTGGAAGGAGGGGGAGACGGGAACTAAGGGAGCAGGGAAAAGGTGGCAGAACTTTGCTGAGCACAGTTTTTGTGCTTATTGGATTTTAGAACAACATTATATCCACATAAGCAAATAAATATAGTACATTCATAAATAAAATCAACAAGCTTAAGATAAAAAGAACCCAAATGGACAAACAGAAAAATACAAAGTTAATTGCATTTCAAATGAACAACATAACACATTACAGGAAGGGACATCCAATTGAAGTAACTCAGTATTTTGATGTATACTTTCAGTAGACAAATACCAAAATTCCAATGAGTAGGTTTGTTTTCCATAGCGTTATAAGTTAACAATAATGAAACTACTTAATGTGTGTTCTAGAATTGAGTAAAATAAATACAAAGTGGATTAGGAGAGTCAGGTTTCTCATAATCAGAGAAGGGTGTTAAAAGACGTGGTAAAAGATGTGGTAAGAGGGAAGGCTAGAAGGAACACTATGGAGATGAAGTTGAGTGGAATGGACTGGAATGAAAGGTATCAGCATCAACTCCTGGTTTGTATATAGATATACAGAAAAACATATAGACATGTTTGCTTCCCTGTATGAGTATATATGTGTGTATATGCATATGGTATGTTTATGTTTTTATATGAGCATATGGTACATATATATGTTTACATGTATGTACATGTGTAGTATGTCCATGTATAAATACATATACATGTGTGTATGTATGTTTTATATATGCTGCTGCTGCTAAGTCGCTTCAGTTGTGTCCGACTCTGTGCAACCCCATAAACAGCAGCCCACCAGGCTCCTCTGTCCCTGGGATTCTCCAGGCAAGAATACTGGAGTGGGTTAACACTTCCTTCCCCAATGCATGCATGCATGCTAAGTTGCTTCAGTCGTGTCCGACTCTGGTCAACCCTATGGACAGCAGCCCACCAGGCTCCTCTGTCCACGGGAATCTCTAGGCAAGAATACTGGAGTGGGTTGCCATTTCCTTCTCTGTATTATATATGAAAAGAGAGCAAAATAAAAATAAATATATTTTCCAGTCCTCTTTGCTGAAAGATCCTAGAAACAATGAGATCCCAGTAGCAATGAGCACACCACATCCAAATCTTGGTTTCTAAATACCATTCTCCACTGACATGGACCAGTACTTCTTGAAGTAATAGCTGATTTTAGACCTGGGGCAGGGAAAGGTCAAGGATTGGTATAGGACATCACAGCATACCAGAAAATAAGTAAGCTCTTAAAGAATAGTGGAGACATTTAATTTTTTAATCAAAATATAAAAAATACATACGTATAAATGTGTGAAAGATGTATAAGATTTATTCACTGAAATCCAGACAATAATGCTGAGAGAAATTTAAAAAGACCTAAATATATATAGAGGTACATTGTATTCAAGGACCAGAAAACTCAGTATCATTAAAATGTCAATTTTCCCCTAATTCATCTGTAGATTCAATGCAGTCCCAATTAAAATTCTGCAGGTTTTATGTAATTAACAAGCTGAATTTAACATTTATATAAAAATGAAAAGAACCTAGAAGAAACATAACACAAAGAAGAATAAATTTGGAGAATTTATGCTACCTAATATCAAGACTTATTATAAAGCTGGAGGAATTAAGACATTGTGGTATTAGCATAAAAATAGGTCGGGAGAACAAACTAGAGTCCAGAAATATACTTGAACAATATGGTCCACTTGTTTTCTACAATGGTGCAATGCAATTCAATGGGGAAAGGATAATCTTTTCAAAACATGGTGCTGAAAGAATCCTAGTTATAGGAAAAAGCAAAAATATGAACTTTGATTCCTCTTGACACTGTATATAAAACACTAATTCAAAATAGACTCCATACAGAAATATAAAGAACTTCAACTATACAACTTTTAAAAGAAAATAGGATAAAAACTTGATGGTTGGCAAAGATTTCTTAAATACAGCACAAAAAGCATAAACTATAAGGGAATCAATTATTATTCATTAAAATAAAAAATGTTTGCTCTTTAAGAGACATTGATAAGAAAGTAAAAAAAAAAAAAAAAAAGCCAGAGACTGGAGAAAAAACATTTTCTCCAAAACATAAATCTGACAAATGACTTATATCTATACAATATAATTCTATAATGCAAAACGCATTTAAAAAACAGGCAAAAGACATGAGTAGACACTTCACCACACACACAAAAATATGTGGATGGCAAATAAGTATATAAAAGATGCTCAGCACATTAGTCATTAGGAAAATGTAAATTAAAACACGAGATACCACAACACATCTTACTTGAAAGGTTAAAAGTCCAGCCACCCATACCAAATGTTGGGAAGAATGCAGAGCAACTGGAATTTATATGCACTGCTAACGAGAATGTAAAATGGCACAATGACTTTGGAAAACAGTTTTCGACTTTACCCAAAAGGTAAAATATAAATGTGTAGTAAGATACAGCCTCTCTATGCTTAGGCATTTATAGAAAAGAAATGAAAGCATTATGTCCATACATAAATGTTCATAGCAGCTCTCTTTGAAATAGCTGCAAACTGGAAACAACCCAAATATATGTAAGAGATGACTGTATAAACTGTGTCTATTGACAGAATGGAATAAATTGGTATGAACTCAATAAAAAACAGAAATGAATTACTGATAATGCAAAAATAGATGACCCTCGAAATAATTATGCAGTGAAAGAAGCCAGACAAAACAGTATATACTACATTCTTTTGATATAAAAGTTTCAGAAATAATATATTAAGTTTTTGGTCTTTAATATATTCATAATATTAACATATTAAGATAACGACAGAAAGGATATTAGTCATTACTGTGAGGGAGAGATGATTACCAAAGAGCATGAGGAAACTTTTTGGAGTGATGGATATGTTAATTATCTTGATCATGGTGATGGACATCCAACTTATAAATTATACAAGTTAAATATGTGCAACTTGCTGTATAACATTGAACCACAAAAAGGTTATGAGATGATAAAACAGAGTTTAAGATTTCTTGTCGACTAATCTGGGACAATTTGATTATCAAAATAAATATGACGTAACATATGACCCATGGAATAAGGAATTCATATGTTTATACTGACAAAAATAAATAAGGAGGGAACGTTCCACCTCATATCAGAATGTGAACTAACAAATGTAGAAGAAATGATGGAATCAGAAAAACTATTATTTGGCAACTATCCCAGTGATAAATGATTCAAGTAAGACTTCAATAGATGAAAACTAGAGTTTTAAAACATAAAAGTTTGATGACAAACCTAATGTTTAGAATCTCAAAGTACTTCTCCAGAATGTACACACTCATTACAAAGCGAAAAACAGTAACTTTACAGGGTGAGAACCATGGCAGATACCAACTGAACCAAGTAACCCAAGACAACATTATAAGGAATGAGACAGCTACATGACTTAGAGGATGCAACGTTATTTCTGTGGTATTCCTGCAAAAAATGAGGAACCTTTTTTATAAACCCCAGTTGAAAGACATTCTGCAAAATAAATGCCCTGAAAATAAATTTTTAAAAAATTTAAAAATTTCCAAAACAGTTAAAAAGATATGAAAAACAAAGACTAAGGAACTCTTCCAGGTTGAAGGCATGACAAGTAAGTGCAATGAATAATACAGGGTGCAATGGGATTCTTAAAGTGCTCACAATGACTCCAAATTTTTGTTGCTGTTGTTGTTGCTAGAAATGACTTTTACTTGAATCTAAGTTTAAGGGAGACTGGAGGAGATTATTACAAAGCTAAAACTCAAAATTCTCTATGACTCCAAGTTCATACTTTGTTTATTTTACTAATTAGTTTCATTGGAAGGACTGATGTTGAAGCTGAACCTCTAATACTTTGGCCACCTAATGTGAAGAGTTGACTCACTGGAAAAGATTCTGATGCAGGGAGAGATTGAAGGCAAAAGGAGAAGGGGGTGGCAGAGGATGAGATGGTTAGATAGCATCACCGACTCAATGGACATGAATTTGAGCAAATTATGGGAGATAGTGAAGGAGGAGGAGACTGGAGCCTGGTATGCCGCAGTGCACAGGGTTGCAAAGAGGAGGACATGACTTAGCAACTGAACAACAAACTCGTTAGAAATGTGTTTGCACTACCCCAAGTGATAAATCAAGCTTGTGCTTATCTTAAGTCCAGCTTGATGATTTTTTGATATTCGAATGAAGAAATGTAACTGTCAATCAATTCAGCAATTAAATGATCATTGCCAAAACAGGAGAATAAAAGAGATTGTAGATTATAGAATTTAAAATAAAATTATGCTGAATTACAAGATACAATATAGATCACTAGCTAATATGGCCATAACATCTTTCTTGTTATCATCTATAACTGTGTAAAGTATCTTTTCAAATTAGTAATAACATTCATGACAGCAAGAATTTTAATACTAGAGGTCAAACATTTTTAAATTATTTACTTTTATGATTTTGTTTCCCAATTCAGAAATGCCCACATGCCTGCTGTGTGTTTGTTTAAGTGGCTCTGTATACTGTGAAGAAGTTGACATTGATGCTGTACCACCTTTGCCAAAGGAATCAGCCTATCTTTATGCACGATTCAACAAAATTAAAAAGCTGACTGCCAAAGATTTTGCAGACATACGTAAGTTAATTTTAAATTAAAAAATAGTGTTAACTCATGTTAGTTACTTAACTCATATATACACAGGTTTCTAGGTACCTGTGGCCTATCACATGTAGGATAGTCACTGTTGGGGTATTTTAAGTATCCTGCCAGGAGGGTGTTGCTGTTAGTGTCACACACAGTAACTACTTTTGCAGTCAAGCCCAAGTCCTGGATCACTTATCCCTGAAAAATTTTCTATATTTCAATTTTGTCAAGGACTTCTGAAGAACATTACACCAAGAAATGCACACTGGCTCCACTACACATTTACAAGATTAACCATACTGAATTCATGTTGTCACTGGTAGTTCCCAACTGACTGAATATAGTTGTTTCTCATTATTTGTGGATTTTATGTTTTCAAACTCACCTACTTTATAAAATTTATCCGTAACCCCCAAATAAATACTTCTGGCACTTTCATGGTTATTCACAGGCATGTGCACAGTGGCAAAAAATTTAAGTCATCCAGGTGAGGAGTCATTGTCCTTTACTTCAGCTTTAAACAAGTACCTTGTTTACAGTCTACTTAGTGCAATATTTTTCACTTTTCTTTTCTTTTTTTGGCTTTTTTGCTGTTTAAAACTCCCTAAATATAGTGCTGAAGTTCTATTGTTCCTAACTGCAAGAAGGCTGTGATGTGCCTTCCAGAGAAAATACACATTAAGTAGTCTTTATTTAAGTGAGTTACAGTGCTGTTGGCTGTGAGTTTAATATTAATGTAGCAACAATATATACTAAATAAGATGCATTTAAAAAAGAAACACATAAAATTTTCTGATTGGCTGATGAAAATGTGTGATGAAAGGCTCAAATCCTGTATATTCCCTAGGAGCAATGGTTCCATAATCACTAATTCAGCATTTGTGTCGACTTTATAGATGACTACCTTGAATAGTGAGAAGTGACCATATCTCCTAATCATCCCAGACAGAAAAAAAGTGATGCCTACATACACACACATATTGAATTTCTCTCTCAGTATGTACCACGTTAACAAATTAGGGAACATTTTGGCCTTTGTTGTTGTTAAGCAATAAGGCATGGAGAGATTAAGATAATATACCCCCAATCACAGGGGATTGCCTGGTGGCTAAGATGGTAAGGTATTTGCCTACAATGTAGGAGGACCTGAGTTCAATCCATGGGTCAGTAAGATCCCCTGGAGTAGGGAATGGCAATCCACTCCAGTATTCTTGCCTGGACAGGATGCCAGGAACAGAGGAGAGGAGCCTGTTGGGCTACAGTTTATGGAGTTGCAAAGAGTCAGACACAACTGAGCAACTAATACAAACAAAACAAACCCATAATCACAATGCAACAGGCTGGCAAGAAATCCAAAAATTATTTACATTGATTCTATTCAATCAAACATAATGATTGCTTTCCATAATTTGCAATAAAGAATTTCTTTCAAATTAATACTGAGAATTCAAACAAAAAAGGCTAAAAGGACTCTATTAACTTTATTATTTTTTTTTATTGTTTTTGCCATACATTGTCATGATATCACCATGGGTTTACATATGCTTCCCCTCCCCCCCGGGAAATCTCGCTGCACCAGCCCCGAGCATCAATCCTGGGCTGGCGATTGATTAGACATATGATAATTAACATGCTTCAATGCCCTTCTCCCATATCATCCCACCCTTACCCTCATCCACAAAGTCCACTCTATTAACTTTAAGTTCCCTTGCAAACTTGAAATTCTAGAACTCCAGTGAGAAATGCTATCAGTGTCAAGCACTGAGTATATGCTGAGTATTCATTCAATAAAACTTACTGAGTTACTAATTGTATATGTTCTGCAAAGCACTAAAAATAAATGAAATTTGAATTACCTGTTAAATAAATGCTTTTCCTCAGTCTACACAATTAAGAATTTAACTTCATGTATTTAAAAAAATTTTTCTGTATTGTTTGTATATTTTTCCTTCAAGCTAACTTAAGACGACTTGATTTTACGGGAAATTTGATTGAAGACATAGAAGATGGTACTTTTTCAAAACTTTCTCTGTTAGAAGAACTTACACTAGCTGAAAATCAACTACTGAAGCTTCCAGTTCTCCCTCCCAAGCTTACTTTATTTAATGCAAAATATAACAAAATCAAGAGTAGAGGAATCAAAGCAAATACATTCAAAGTAAGTATTTTATAGTATGACTGAGCACAATATAATATCATTGTTATACAGCCAATAATAATGTGATAAAAGAAAAAGAAACTATAGCCTAGAATTTTGTTTTAAAACTATTACATTATAAATAGTGATATTATTAGGCTTAAGCTTATTCAAGTCTAGCTTATGCCTGTACCTCACTTAAAATAACTTTGTTTCATGGGACTATCTGGTGTCACATCTCTTTCCCTTGTTCCCACAACAAATATTTATTTATATAGACAAAGTTTGCACCCTCATGGCACCAAGAGTCTCCAAAACCTCAAAATGGAAGTTTACTTGTGTTTCTTCTTCCTTACAGTATTAGTAATTCATAAACACCAGAAAAATCATGCTCTAAAGACTGCATTTTATTTTTAATACTTAAAAGTATTAGACCATAGAATTATGTAGGGAAATATTCTTTTGAATTCCATGATGGCACCTAACACAAAATTCTGTATGTAGTAAAAATTAAATATATTTCTTAATTCAGTCATTCAAGAAAATAAATGCTCAGGAAAAAGAGAAGGTGATTTACTTTGATTTAGGTAGCCAGGTTGTCTCAAAATGCACAATCTACAGAGAAGCAATCACCTCAGCCCAGGACTTCCATAGATCTGAAGTATTCATTTCCAGTCCTGGAAGAAACCCCAGATAAAAGGTTGAGACAACCATGCTACTGGTTAGCAACAGAGGATCTTGTTCAAAATACAGGATTGTACCTCCTTTTGACAAAAGAAACTGGACTTACTTTAAAAACAAACAAAAAAATGATTGCAATTTGAACATACACAATTTGAGCAGGTAAACCTTTGAATAACTGGTATGTTAAAGACCTACAGGAGCTGGTCAACATTTACAAAAGAAATATTTGAAAATTTTGGATTTTACACATGGATTACAGAAGGGATTCATGACAAATTGGCATCAAAATGATAAAGTCAGCGACTTTCCAGTTTTGATTAATGCCCAAGGCTGCAAAAGTCCCTGGTAAAATCAAGTCACTCTAATCCATGTAAAGAGGTTCACTAGGGAAGACAGGAGCTTGATACTTATTTGATGGATTGCAGGATGCTTAAGAGGGCTTCCTAGGTGGTACAGTGGTGAAGAATCTACCCGCCAAAGCAGGAGACTTGGGTTGGATCCCTGGTTCCGGAAGATCGGCTGGTGTAAGAAATAGTGACTCACTCCAGAATTCTTGCCTGGAAAATCCCATGAACAGAGGAGCCTGGTGGGTTCCATGGGTCACACAGAGCTGGACATGACTGAGTGACTAAGTACACATGTAGGATGCTTAAGAAAGGATTAAAATAACAACAAATTAATTCTAAAGAAAAAAAATCCAAATTCTGCCATAGGATGTATATCAAAAGTAAGGTAAGACATTACTGTCAGGGGAAACTGTCTTGAAACTATAAAATTATACACAATAATGGGTTATTGATTATGAAGAGTAATCTAATGTAGACCTCGTAGGGGGGTAAAAAAAAAAAATCAGACCCAGCCACGCATTTAATACATTGCTTTGGAAGATATCTTACTAACAAGCACACACATCTCTTAGGAATACTCATTCTACTACAAGTTGGTAGAGCTGAAATGCAAAGTTCTGGAGGTTCAAGAGAGGTTACAGCAGTACCAAGATCCAAATACAATCCTCCATAAGCATTAACATCATCACCTATCCCAAAGGCACATTTAAAGAGCCCCAGAACTTGACATGAGGGCTGAGGCTGGCTATGAGTGGGTATTCAGATGTGAGATGAGTAGACAGATATGGGGATGCATTAGGGTTCTACTGCCCTTTGTAAAGGACTGAAATACACTACTTGTAAAATCAAAACAACACAACAAAACAACAAAACACACACCAAATCAAAAACTACCATACCAATGATTAATAGTATTGATAGATGTCTATATCTATGTATTTATATATATGCATATTTATATATGTGTGTATATAGCTTGAATCGTGAAGAAATGCACTGATCTCAGGTATCAACTCAAGCAAAAGCAACTTTTCCTTACAGAAACTGAATAACCTCTCCTTCCTCTACTTGGATCACAATGCTCTGGAATCTGTGCCTCTTAATTTACCAGAAAGTCTGCGTGTAATTCATCTTCAGGTATGATTGCTCCTTTCACACTATCAGACTTTAATTCAAATTACTATGGGTCAATCTTACGATTCATTAGGAAATTCACTTATTTATATGTAAATTTTGCCCATCAAAAGCATTAATATTTAGTCAAATGCTCTCTCTTGCCCAGAAGCCACCGTTCTATTCAGAGCAAAACCAAAGGATCAGTAACACCAGGTATGAGGTCTGCTCTTATGGTATGACTTTCTCCAGGTGTGCACCTGGCATCTCCTAGTTAATCTGACATGTGGATTTGAAGTTAGGGGACACAAAGACCTGTGGTTTATGTTTCTTACTCCAAATAGCAGTAAACACTTGCTTTTGGAGACTTCCCAGCTGACTTTATTGGCCAACATCAAGGGTAATAGAAAAGTGAAGAGGGAATAAAAAAAAAAAAACGAAAAGTAGTCTCTCACCATCACAAGAATTCTCATTTGTTCTTTTTACTTCTTTTAAGTATATTTAAGGACACAGTACCCATCTTGAGTTGACACTATACAACAGGATACTTTTCCCAGCTAGTATAATCTTATTTGTACTCAGAAATTTGTTACATACAAGAGTTTTATTCTTAGAAAAAGTAAGTAGTCTGCTCTTCCAAAGTTATACTGTAGACTTTAAAAAGGGAGGCTCAGATTGCTCAGACAGGGTTTTTATTACCATGAAGATGGATATACAGTATGTATAGTATTTTAAAAGTCACTTTCTATCGACAGATAAAATATTCTGCCAGACCTCATTACTAGCATACAAAAGAATGATTTGGAGTTTATAAACAATTTTTCCCTTTTGTTTTCCAGTTTAACAACATAACTTCAATTACAGATGATACATTCTGCAAGGCTAATGACACCAGTTATATTCGGGACCGCATTGAAGAGATACGCTTGGAGGGCAACCCCATCATCCTGGGAAAACATCCCAACAGTTTTATCTGCTTAAAAAGATTGCCTGTAGGGTCATACATTTAACCACTATCAATGCAGCATAGCTAAAGTACACACATACTTATAATCTGTCTCAACAATGTCTAAAGGAGCATAAATATTTAATATTAATTTTGTATCTGACTATTGAAGGAACTTATGTTTTAAGCAAGGATGTTAAAAAAAATCTTACATATAACAAGTAAAAATTAAGATTGAATTTCTAAGTTCAAAACAGAAATGTGAAAATATTTGAACAGAATTACAAAATCCCTGTAGTTCATAATAGAGTACCACTTAAAAGGTATGTTTTTATATAAATACCCAAAATTAAGAAGTGTTACAAAGTTAAAGGATAAGTCCAAGAAACTTTCAACTGTCTTTCCTGGCTTCCACTGGATCCCTAAAGCTTTTAAGGCATAGGTTCCAAAGACTTTGAAAAGCTGAATATTTCTAAGGATCTCTCACTTTTTTTTCTTTTATGGTTTATACATTATTCATTATGAAGTAGGAACTCTGTTTTCTTTCTTTTAAGGCAGCTACTATATTTTTACTTAGCCTGAGAAATAGGGTATAGTCTTATAACTAAGCAAAACTTTCAAAATAAAGCATAATTTTACTCTCTTGACAAAGAGCTAATATAGTAATGTTCAATTCTTCTGTTTGTGGTCACACAATTAAAAGCTTTAGTAAAGTAGTACAAAAATTTATTTAATCTAAATAATCAACATTCTAAGTCCACCACAAAACATTTTAGGAAGTTAAGCACATCAAAATCAGTATGCTTATTAAAAAAACTGAAAGTCCACTCTGTTTCTCAGAATATAACCATAAAGTTCTCCACTGTAAAGTCTTTCAATTATAATATAACTACAAAATATTTTTCATACTATAGGAATGAATCTCATCAATAAATTTATCCAAATATAAGATATGAAAACAAAGCAAATTCTGTGGCATTACTACTGCACACCACCTTCCCAACCACCCATACACACCCATGTTCAATGAAAATAGGATATCATAAGATAGCATCTCAGCACATTTTCTAAAGATCCACAATTAACTGATATGTTTAAAGATAAGAATTAATCTCCAATCTAATAGTCACGATTTATAATGGCACTGCTACCAGATTGAAGTTCCTAAAATTACTTTCCTCTTGCCCAAACCCCATTCAAAATTCTTAGCTTCCACACTGCTTTGGGGTTGCATATAAAATTATCAGTGCTTTAGAAATAAAAGTCGGAACTGTGTGTATAAAAATTACCAACATTGTTTCCAACATCAATTATAAATTAGAATCAAGTTGGTCTCTATCCTATTTCCAGAACAAATATTGGTGTTTTTTCATTTCACAATAAAATAATGAAAGTAAAAAAATGCTGATCTCCATTATCTTAGGTAGATAATGCTTTATTCTTGACATTGATAATGAAAGAAACAGGGGATTAAAATTAAAAATATTTTACCCTATAAACATTCCTGAAAGAAACTAAAGAAGATATGCATTAATAGAAGGACACCTTGTGTTCATGAATGAAAGATGGAACAGTTAATATGTCAACACGACCCAAGACAATTTATAGATTCAAAACAATCCTTATCAAAATCTCAATGTAATTCTTTGAAGCACTGAAAAAACCCACCAAAATTCATATGGAATCTCAAGGGACTCCAAAGAGTCAAAAGAAATTTGAAAGAAAGAACAAGACTGGAGGATACTATACTTTCTCATTTCGAAATGTAACTACAAAGCTACAGTAATTAAAAGTGCGATACTGGAATAAGGACAGACATATTGACCAATGGAATATAATAGTGAGACCAGAAACAAAACTTTGCGTTACAATCAAATATTTTTGAAAAAGGCATCAAGACTTCTCAATTAGGAAAGGACAGTCTCTTCAACAAGTGGTGCTAGGAAAACTGGATATTCACTTGTATAAGAATGAAGTGGACTGTTGGCTTACAACATACACAAAATTAACTCAAACTGAATTAAACACCTAAATTTAAGAGCTAGTCTATAAAACTCCTAGTAAAAAATAAAGAGAAATTTCTGTATGATTCTGAATTTGGCAATAATTTCCTGGATATGACACCAAAAGCACAGGATAAAAAAGAAAAAATAGATAAATTGGACTTCAAAATTAAAAATTTCTCTACATCAAAGGACACTATCAAGAAAATGAAAAGACAATTCAGTGAATGGAAGAAAATATATGCTAATCATATTTGATGAGGTAAACATATAAAAAATATCTAAAACTCAACAACAAAAAACCTGATGTAAAAAGGGACAAAAGACTTGAATAGACTTTTCTCCAAAGAAGATATACAAATGGACAAATAGCACATGAAAAGATACTCAAGGTCACTAATCATTAGGGAAGGAAATGCAAATCAAAGCCAGAAAGAGATACCAATTCACATACAATAGTTTGGCTACAACAAAAACCCAGACAAGAAGGAATGTTGGCAAGGATGTGAAGAAATTGGAAGCCTCATGCCCTGCTGTTGGGGATGTAAAGTGGTGCAAGCTGAAAGAAAGAAGTACCATGCAATCCAGCACTTCCACTTACAGGTATATGCTTAAAAGAATTGAAACTGAGACTTGAATAGATATTCGTACACCAGTGACTTGAGAAGGACTGTTCACAATAGCCAAAAGGTGAAAACAATTAAGTGTCTATTAACAGATGAATGAATACACAAAATTTAGTAAGTGCATATAACAGAATACTATCCAGGGTTAAAAAGGAATAAAATTTTGACACATGCTACAATATAAATAAATCTTGAGGACAGTATGTTAAGTGAAATAATCTGGCAAAAAGAACAAATTTTATGATTCTGTTTAAACAAGTGAACCAGTAAAGATGATCAGTCGTGTCCGACTCTTTGCGATCCCATGGACTGTAGCCTACCAGGCTCCTCCATCCACGGAATTTTCCAGGCATGAGTACTGGAGTGGGCTGCCATTTCCTTCTCCAGGGGATCTCCCCAACCCAGGGATGGAACCCAGATCTCCCACATTGCAGGCAGATGCTTTACCATCTGAGCTACCAGGGATACTTAGTCAAATTCACAGAAACAGAAAATAGAATGGTGGTTCCCAGAAGCTGGAGGACAGAGGAATGACAAATGAAGTGTTTAATGGGGACAAGATTTCAGTTTGGGATGATTAAAACATTCTGTAGATAAATACTGGTGATGACTGCACAACCATGTGACTGTTTCTTCCCATTCTAGTAACCACGTCACCAGCAAAGACCAGCTCGAATGAGCACTTTATCTGCTACAGGAAAAGCACACCAATTATACTTCTACACTTGCCTTAAAAACACATAGAGGAAAATCAGCTTGAAAATGGAACTAGAGCTCACATTTCCCACAACTCATCCTAATGTATAAGTAAATGGCCATATGATATGATTTATTATCATAACTGCCAGCATGCTGCTCAATCATTACTTTATTTTACCTATTCTCAAGAAGAGCTATTTAATTGTTCTTATTCAAGAGCACCTGCAAGTAAACAACATAATCCTGAGCACTCCTCAAGGGATCACAGTACAGTACAGATCCTGGCATGTTTCATTCTAAGGAAAATCCTATGCCTGACAGATTAGCTCAACCAAATAAAATGCAAATGATGATGATAATGATTTAAAAAAAAAGAATCCAAAGTAAATGAGTGTTAGCACCAGTCATAAAAACAATAGTCATCACAAAAGTCATGCCTCAGGATTTTGAGGAAACCCAAACCTTGCCATATTATTCATGTGAACTCTTTCAGAACTGATTTCTGTGTGGATCCCTGCTGTCAATAATTTGATCCTATCCAACAAGCATGAGTCAGATGATTACAACGTAGCCAAACATAATTCCAGCTATGACAAACAAAAACAGGGAGTTTTAAAAATATCTTTGAATGTATCTGTATCAGACCTAAGAAGCATTACTTTATAAGAATCAGACCTCAATATTTAAACTTAAAATATACAATAAATAAGAAGCTCAAATACAGAGAGTGATTCAGGATGTAAAGATTACATTATGACATTATAAGGCTTCTATGCTTATATTCTTTACTAGCATTTGGCATTTTCAAGTACCCTTGACAGATTAATTTTTCAAAATGTATATTATAAAATAAATAGGACTATAATTACTTTTCTTTCAATGAAAATGGTTCATTGACTTACACAGACGCATTCCTCCTCTATTTATTGCAAATAAATGCAAATTCCAGAAGCCAATAAAAATATTTTCTACTGTTTGAAAACATTAAAATGTTATCTTAAATCCCCAAATTGACATCAGCTTCACTTTCCATACATGTTTAAATTGAAAGACTTTAGATTCTACCTTGAAATGTTTAAATGTGCGCTTACGATAGTCACACCACTCCACAAAGAAGTGTAGGCTTCGGAAAAACATAAGCAGATCTCTTTTTTCTTCTGCTCTGTAGAAATAAAAGGTTCTATGATTAATAAATATCATTAAATGAACCGCTCCCCCGAATCTGGCTTTATCTTTTTATTGCTTTTTACAGGCCTGACACTAAAACTTAAAAAGTACTTGCTTAATATATTTCTATATACCAAACTCTGCATTTTTGAGTATGTGCCCCTGTGTGATTTCTCAGACTGGAATTCCCTTTTCTCCATTTTCAAATGTTTAAATCCTACCCATCTTTTAAGATATCACACAAATGCCACATCTTCCTTGATACCTCATTTGATGATCTGTGGTATAATAAAGAATATATCTGGTCTTAGTCACTACTTCCTAGTCATTATCTCATGCAAGGATGGGCACAGAAAAGGACAGAAATGATAAGAACCTAACGGAAGAAGAAGAGATTAAGAAGAAGTGGCAAGGATACACAGAAGAACTATATAAAAAAAAGTCTTAACGACTGGGAAAACTCTATGATGTGGTTACTCACCTAGAGCCAGACATCCTGGGGTGTGAAGTCAAGTGGGGTTTAGGAAGTATTACTGCAAACAAAGCTAGTGAAGGTGACGGAATTCCAGCTGACCTATTTCAAATCCTAAAAGATGATGCTGTGAAAGTGCTGCACTCAATATGCCAGCAAATATGGAAAACTCAGCAGTGGCCAAAGGACTGGAAAAGGTCAGTTTTCATTCCAATTCCAAAGAGACATGATGCCAAAGAATATTCAAACTACTTTACAGTAGTTGTATGGTGAGGACATTTATGAGCACAAATTGTGCTCATTTCATGTGCTAAGCAAGGTAATGCTCAAAATCCTTCACATTAGGCTTCAACAGGACATGAACTAAGAACTTACAGATCTACAAACTGGATTTAGAAAAGGCAAAGGAACTCAATAAACTGTGGAAAATTCTTAAACAGATGGTAATACAAGACCACCTTACCTGCTTCCTGAGAAACATGTATGCAGGTCAAGAAGCAACAGTTAGAACCAGACATGGAACAATGGACTGGTTCAAAATTGGGAAGGGAGTATGACAAGGCTATATACTGTCACCCTGTTTATTTAATTCTATGCAGAGTACACCACATGAAATGCAAAGCTGGATGAATTACAAGTTGAAATCAAGATTGCTGGGAGAAATATCAACAATGTCAGATATGCAGATGAACTGACTCATTGGAAAAGACCCTGATGCCAGGAAAGATTGAAGGCAAAAGGAAAAGAGGGTGGCAGAGGATAAGATGATTGGAAAGCATTACCGATTCAATGGACATGAATTTGGACAAACTCCAGGAGATGGTGAGGGACAGGGAGGCCTGGCCTGGTGTAGTCCTTGGGGTCACAAAGACTGACAACTACCAGGGAGCGAGTGCAATCCCACCCATCAGCAGATAATTGCATTAAAGCTTTACTGAGTAAGGCCCTGCCCACCAGAGCAAGACCCAGTTATTCCCATCACCAGTCCCTCTCAACAAGAAGCTGACATAAGCCTCTTAGCCTCATCCATCACAGGGCAGACAGAAGAAACAAGAAGCACAGTCTCACAGTGGCTAAAACAAAAACCACATTAGAGAAAGTTAATCACAATGAAAAAGCAGAAAGTTAATGTCTCAGGTGAAAAGACAAGATAAGAACTCAGAAAGACAATTAATGAGATTGTTAGGCAATAACAATATAGGCAATAATAACAATAGGAAGGAGATAGGCAACTTCCAGAAAAATAATTCAGAATAATGATAGTGAAGATGATTCAGGATCTCAGGAAAAGAATGGAGCCAAAGATTGAGATGATACAAGAAATGGTTACCAAAGACCTAGAAGAACTAAAGAACAAAGAAACAGGGATGAATAATATACTAGAAAGAATCAACAGCAGAATAACTCAGGCAGAGGCACAGCTATCCGACTGGGAGGACAGAATGGTGGAAATCACTGCCACAGAACAGAATACAGAAAAAACAATGAAAAGAGATGAAGATAGCCTAAGAAAACTCTGGGACAACATTAAATGCACCAACATTCGATTATAGGGGTCCCAGGAGGAGAACAGAGAGAGGAAGGACCTGAGAAAAACTTTGAAAAGATAATAGCTGAAAACTTTCCTAACAAGGGAAAGGAAATAGTCAACCAAGTCCAGGAAGTCCAGAGAGTCCCAGAAAGGTTAAACCCAAGGAGGAACACACTGAGACACATAGTAATCAAACTGACAAAAATTAAGGAAGAGATAAAATATTAAAAGCAACAAGGGGAAAATGACAAATATCATACAAGGGAACTCTCATCAGGCTATCAGCTGATTTCTCAACAGAAACTCTGCAAGCCAAAAGGGAATGACATGATATATTTAAAGTGATTAAAGAGAAGAACCTACAACCTACCCAGGAAGACTCTCCTTCAGATATGATGCAGAAATCAAAAGCCTTCCAGACAAGCAAAAGTTAAGAGAATTCAGCACATGAAACCAGCTTTACAACAAATGCTAAAGGAACTTCTCTAGGCAGAGAACACAAGAGAAGGAAAAGACTTACAGAAAATAAACCCCAAACAATTAAGAAAATGGTAATAAGATCATATATATTGATAATTACCTTAAATATAAATGGATTAAATTAAGACCCAAAAGACACAGATTGGCTGAGTGAATGAAATGCATGTATGCATTTCCACCTACCATATCATGCTGCTTGACCCTCCCACCCCAAGTTGTATGTTAATTAATTTATATTGTTAAGTTAATCATGATCCCATTATGGCTTGCAATTATAATTATCTTTTATTTTTTGTCTGGTTATTGATTGTGAAAACTAATAAACATCTTTTACTATTGTGATTATGTGATTACTACTCACTTAATATAATTATATCATGTTTGGTCAACAGAAAAATAACAGAACTCTATACCACCAATGCTGTGGTTAGTTACTCAGTCATGGCTGATTGCCAAAACTAGGATCTAATAGAAAACCCTGTAATCACTTTTTAAAATCCAGATGCATATCAGAATTATCGAGTCAGTGATGCCATTCAGCCATTTCATCCTCTGTCGTCCCCTTCTCCTCCTACCCCAAATCCTTCCCAGCATTATGGTCTTTTCCAATGAGTCAGTTCTTCCTATCAGGTGGCCAAAGTATTGGAGTTTCAGCTTCAACATCAGTCCTTCCAATGAACACCCAGGACTGATCTCTTTGCAGTCCAAGTGACTCTCAAGAGTCTTCTCCAGCACCACAGTTCAAAAGCATCAATTCTTCAGCGCTTAGCTTTCTTTATAGTAGAACTCTCACATCCATACATGACCACTGGAAAAACCACAGCCTTGACTAGACAGATCTTTGTTGACAAAGAAATGTCTGTGCTTTTTAATATGCTGTCTAGGTTGGCCATAACTTTCCTTCCAAGGAATAAGTGTCTTTGAATATATGGAGGATCCTATGTACCAGAAAACTACTAAAACTCAGCAGTGAATGTAGTAAAACTGCAAGTTACAAAATTAATACAGAGAAATCTGTTGCATTTTTATATACTAACAATGAAAGATGAGAAACAGAAATTAAAGAAGAAATTCCATTACCATTGCATCTTATCTGAGAAGACAAAAGACCTATATTTCAAAAACTGTAGAATGCTGAGGAAAGAAATCAAAGAATATGTAAACAGATGAAAAGATATATCATATTCATGGATTAGAAGAATCAATATTATCAAAATGACTATACCACCCAAGGCAATCTACAGATTCAATGTAATCTTTATTAAATTACCAATGGCATTTTTCACAGAACTAGAACAAAAAAACTTTCAACATTTGTATGGAGACACAAAAGATCCCAAATAGCCAACCAAAGCAATCTTGAAAAAGAAAAATGGAGCTAGAGGAATCAGGTTTCCTGGCTTCATACTTCAAACTAATCTTTCCATAGAATAGCAAGGAGTGATAAGAAAACCTTCTTAAGTGAACAATGCAAAGAAACAGAGAACAATAGAATGAGGAAAGACTAGAGATATCTTCAAGAAAATCGAACATTTTCTTGGAAGTATTTCATGCAAAGATGGTTCATTTCTAGAATTCCAAAAAATCTGATAACAGTTTTGGCCAGTTTTCTTGTTGCTTTTATAGAGGATAGAATCTTCAAAGGTACTTACTTACTCTGTTAGTTTCACTGACATCTATGCCTTCAATTTTAAAAGGACTCAGAGAGGGCTCTGCATTAATGTCTTTTTATTTTCCATATTCTGATGCTTTGACATCTAGAGTCTTGATAACCCTGAAGAATCTATGCCTCCCAAAGTCAGCCCATTCCTAGAGTTTAAACAACTTGCTCCTGAGTGTGCTTTTTTAACATGATCTAAACAGTTGAGGACTTATATCTCAACCACCTCCTCTATATTTGCTATACCCCTATTCACTTGCCCAGGGTTAGGTACCAGAGGCATCTAGTGAGAGCTCTTATGACCCAGAGCCCCCTGAAATTTTTCAAACTAGCCAGTGTAAGCCTGTTCACCTTGACTCACCTTTTCCTTACCTCAGAAACCACAGCTGACCAGTTTCCCTCTCTCCTACTGACTCCTGACCTACTCTAGTGGTGCCTGTAGCATGATGTACTCCTCCTCTCAGGAAATGTGAGAAACAAACTGTCTTTCCAATGGTGATCATCTTTCTGATCTGATGGCTTTACCATACTCAAAAATTTTAAAAAATCTTTTAAAATAGGTTCCCATGCATTTGTCATTAACTTTAAACATTAGCCAGGTAGTATATACATGAGCATAGATGTTTATTTCACATGTAAGCTGTTGCTTCCTGTAGATAGGAAAAAGACTATCCTAGACTACATAAACAGCAGTAGAGATGTTTATCCTCTCCATACTTGGTCATTCAGCCAAATAATCCTGTAACCATGAGTTAGAGAACACATTGGAACTGCTTCTCAGAAGTAAAAATTGATCACTGAAGCTACTTTTAAAGTAATCTCGGTGAACTTATTAAAATTTGGAATAGCAAGTAACTCCACAGAGCAAGTAGCTTGTGGAAGTCAGCATGGGGACTAACTGAATTGATTCTTGGAAAATGATCTAAAATTGTATCAGGCATATGAAAAGAGAGCATGCTTGTGTAATAACCATTCAGCTTACCTGTACAATGATTAATCTGAGTAGTTTTGTTCTAAATCTCTTCCAGTTAGAACTTTTTATGTTTTTGTTTTTTCAAAAACAACAGCAAAAAAGTGAAGAAGGCATCTGGCACATAACTTTCATTCTCAAAGAGTCCCTGTAACTAGATCAGTTGAGTGTATTGTAAATAGTGGTGGGCACATATTCTTACTGAAGGAGTTTAGGAATCTGTGCCACAAGTAATATCAAACAATAGGCAATCTGTAAGATGAAATAATTCCATGTAGAGTGGGTGGCCCAGAGGAATACAAAGCTGTAGATTCAGTTTAGCTGAGAAGCATTCCTCAAATATTGGCAATCACTCCATGTTGTAAAGGAGAGATCTATTAATAGCTTAAGGATGTTCTTTTCATAGTTCTATTATTCCAACTCCAATAAGTTCCATTATTTCTCAGAAATATTTTTATTCTTTGATTTGTTATCCTTCATATAAACTTTTGGAATGGGGCAGAAGCTTGCAAATAATTTTATCCAGTTCCTTCATTTTGTGGATAAAGAGCTCCACAGAGTTTAAACATTTTTCCTAATTCAGAGGTGTTAGTTATTAGTTTAAAACCAACAAAATGTGTTATATACAGGTACACTATCCTTGTTATCATACATTTGTAAACTAAAGATAACATTATACACACACACACACACACACACACACACACACAAAGTGATTATAATACAAGGCAACATATGATTCATTTTTAGAGAGTACCTAGAGTTGATAACCAGTGAGGTACAATAAGGCAAGGTTAGCTCCCTGATTTACTCATATGTCACCTTGTAAAAGAACTGATGCTTTCAAACTGTGGTGTTGGAGAAGACTCTTGAGAGTCCTTGGACTGCAAGGAGATTGAACCAGTCAATTCTAAAGGAAATCAACCCTAAATACTCATTGGAAGGACTGATGCTGAAGCTCCAATAATTTGGCCTGATGCTAAGAGCCAGCTCATTAGAAAAGACCCTGATACTGGGAAAGATTGAAGGCAGGAGGAGAAGGAGACAACAGAGGATGAGATGGCTGAATGGCATAACCAACTCAATGGACATGAGTTTGAGCAAACTCCAAGAGATGGTGGGCAGGGAAGCCTGGTGTGCTGCAGTCCATGGGGTCACAAAGAGTTAGACAAGACCACGGGACTGAACAACAAAAAGAACACCTTCTAAATAAGGCCTTCCCTGACCATGTTATTTAAAAGTGAATACCTCTCACTTATCATGTACATTCCCTATTTCCCATTCCACTTTATTTTCCCTGATACCACTTACTGCTATCTAATATTGTTCAATTATATTATTATTGGCTTCCTTGGTGGCTCAGATGGTAAAGAATCTGTCTGTGATGCAGGAGACCTAGGTTCAATCCCTGGGTTGGGAAGGTTGCCTGGAGAAGGACATGGCTTTATTACCCCTGATACCACTTATCATTATCTAATATTGTTCAATTGTATTATTAGAGACTAATATGGTACAAAGTACACAATACACATTCAACACACATGTATTCATTCATTTTAAAATTTCTACTCTGGGGTAGAAGAGGTATATTTTAAGACTGGAAAGTCTTTTCATGCCAAAATATAAGGAAGTGCTCAAAAATATAGGAGTGATGAACTATAAATCCTTAAGAAAAATAAGAATAATGATGAAAATATCTATAATAAATACATATGTACACATACACAGGGTGAAGGGAGATTTATTTCTTAAGCAAGGTCTCATGTATATTGAGAAATGTAAAGTGAAGTGCTGGAGTTGAAAAAACATCAGTTTGCAATCATCATAGCAAAGAGCAGATCAGATAAGAATCACAAGGTGGTGCTAAATATAGGCAGAAATTTTAATGAAGAGTAGCATCTGCACGGTCATAAAGTGTCTCCCCATAGACTGCCTATTAATTGTGAAGTAAAAAAG
Organism: Antilocapra americana; assembly: GCA_007570785.1. Lineage (NCBI taxonomy): Eukaryota > Metazoa > Chordata > Mammalia > Artiodactyla > Antilocapridae > Antilocapra > Antilocapra americana. Next base: position 16,339,705 of record ML661897.1, read on the forward strand.
AGCAATGATGATATAGTGGAGAATCGAGCAACAGTTTGGCTGATGATTAAAATTAACATCACCTAAGGAAATGGCAACCCACTCCAGTGTTCTTGCCTGGAGAATCCCATGGACGGAGGAGCCTGGTGGGCTACAGTCCACTGGGTCCCAAAGAGTCGGACACAACTGAGTGACTCCACTTTGAGTAACAGATATCTGAGAAAGAGAAAATATCACCTATAGAGTATTTTGTCTAAGAATACATAACAGCAATTGATGAGAAAAAATTCAAGATAAAATTAAAAAACATTCTATATGTGACAGGACTAGGGGGAGGTGGAAGACTTGTATTTTGTAAAGATGGCAAAGTCATAAAGTGCTCTTAAATTGTTCCAGATTAAAGAAATCTATAAGACATGACAACCAAGTGCAATATTTGACTCTAGACTGGATCATGTACTGCAGAGGAAAAGAAAACCCAAGGAAGGATACTATTAGATCAACTAACCAAACTGAAATATGGATGGCAAAGTAGATAAAAATATTATATTAATGTCAGTTTATGAGGACTTCCCTGGTGATTCAGTGGTCAAAAATTCACCTTGCAATTGCAGAGGATGTGGGTTCAATTCCTGGTTGGGGAATTAAGATCCCAAATACCATGGAGCAACCAAGCCCGCAGACACTCTAGCACTCCTGCACTGCAACTACTGAGTCTGCATGCAACAACTAGAGAGTCTGTGCACCACAACAGAAGATCCCAAGTGAAGAAACAAAGGTTCTGTGTGCCACAACTAAGACCTGATGCAGCCAAATAAATAAATACAAAAAAACAGAAATTATTTTTTAAAATGTCAATTTACAGAGTCATTCACTGCACTATGAGTATAGAAGAGAACACCTCTATTCTTAGATTGCACACCAAAGTACCTAAGAGAACAACAGAATTGGTAAAAACCTGGTGAAAAATAACAATCTACCACTTTTTAGTTAAGTTATATATCATGGTTGAAAGTAAAAAACTATAACGTTGTCTGATGGGGTTTTCAGTGTATGCATATGAATGTAATTCATATAAAATCCATAACATGAAGAGAGAGAAAGAGATCTATATGGCTATAAGTATTTCCAGATAGTACTTGTAGTGATGAAGTATTAAATCTAAGTAGACTGTCAAAAGTTACCTCATGTAGTTGAAATATGTCAGGCAGACAATAAAAATAATAATATTATTAATACTTTTCTAATGTCTGAGAGATGAAATTACTCTCCAAAGAACAAAGGCTTATAAAAAGCAACTGTTGTTTAGTCACTAAGACATGTCTGACTCTTTTGCGACCCCATGGACTGAAGCCCGCCAGGCTCCTCTCTCCATAAGAAGTTCCAGGCAAGAATACTGGAGTGGGTTGCCACTTCCTTCTCCAGGGGATCGTCCTGACCCAGGGATCAAACCTGAGTCTCTTGACTCTCCTGTATTGGTAGGCGGATTCTTTATCACTGAACCATCAAGGAAACCTATAAAAAGCAGTAGATATTTCATTAGAGCTTACAAGGCCAAATTGATAAGATATTTTAACCTTCAACAAGCAAGGGAGAAAAAAATAAGTGCTCAATCATGTGATGTTTGAGTGAGCCAAGAAATAAAAAATAAAAACTACAATGCCCAAATTTTGAATACACACACACACACAAGACTCAGAGAAAAAGAGAAAAAGAAAAAGATAGTTTACTTATATAACTTTTTAAAAAGAACGGTATTTAAAGTGGAATAAGTCACAATTCCCTCACTCCCATTTCATATCTATATAGTATTCTATTTTAGAAAGTGTGTGGGGGGTGGTGAGAAAGAGAGAGTAAGAGAGCATGTGAGTGTTGGCTCTTATAGCTGTAGGAATTATTGCAATTTATCTATTTTTCCCAAGCACAGTTCAAACTTCACTAAATGTAAAACAGATGTGATGGACTTCCTTCACTAAATGTTGGCAGTGGTGCATTTCAACTGCAACTAGAATAGTCAAAAAAGTAGAGTAACTCCAAATGTCTCTTTCTCAAGCAAGGATAAAGCAAGTACAAAGAGCAATTTGGAATAAAATTTTAAACTTAAAAAAAAAATTCCTAGGAATCAGCTCAGTCGCTCAGTCATGTCCGATTCTTTGTGACCCCATGGACTGCAGCACACCAGGCTTCCCTGTCCATCACCAACTGTCGGAGCTTACTCAAATTCATGTCCACTGAGTCAGTGATGCCATCCAACCATCTCAACCTCTGTCGTCCCCTTCTCCTCCTGCCTTCAATCTGTTCCAGCATCAGGGTCTTTTCAAATAAGTCAGTTCTTCTCAACAGCTGGCCAAAGTATTGGAGTTTCAGCTTCAGCATCAGTCATTCCAGTGAATATTCAGGACTGATCTCCTTTAGGATGGACTGGATGAATCTCCTTGCTGTCCAAGGGACTTTCAAGAGTCTTCTCTAACATCATAGTTCAAAAGCACCAATTCTTCAGTGCTCAACTTTCTTTATAGTACAAATATCACATTCATACATGACTACTGGAAAAACCACAGCTTTGACTATAGGGACCATTGTTGGCAAAGTAATGTCTCTGCTTTTTAATAAGTTGTCTAGGTTGGTCATAACTTTTCTTCCAAGGAGTTAGCGTCTTTTAATTTCATGGCTGCAGTCACCATCTGCAGTGATTCTGGAGCCCAAAAAAATAAAGTCTGCCACTGTTTCCACTGTTTCCCCAGTATATGACATGAAGTAATGCTATCAGATGCCATTTTTCTGAATGTTGAGTTTTAAGGCAACTTGTTCACTCTCTTTTTTTACTTTCATCAAGAGGCTCTTTAGTTCTGCTTTTAGTTCACCTTTCTGCCATAAGGGTGGTGTCATCTGCATATCTGAGGTTATTGATATTTCCCCCGGCAATCTTGATTCCGGCTTGTGCTTCAACCAGTGCAGCATTTCTCATGACGTACTCTGGATATAAGAAAAATAAGCAGGGTGACAATATACAGCCTTGATGTAGTCCTTTTCCTATTTGGAACCAATCTGTTGTTCCATGTCCAGTTCTAACTGTTGCTTCTTGACCCTCATCCAGATTTCTCAGGAGGAAGGTCAGGTGGTCTGGTATTCTCATCTCTTGAAGAATTTTTCACAGTTTGTTGTAAATCACACAGTCAAAGACTTTGGCATAGTCAATAAAGCAAAAGTAGACGTTTTTCTGGAACTCTCTTGCTTTTTCGATGATCCAGCAGATGCTGGCATTTGATTTCTGGTTCCTCTGCCTTTTCCAAATCCAGCTTGAACATCTGGAAGTTCATGGTTCACATATTGTTGAAGCCTGGCTTGGAGAATTTTGAGCATTACTTCACTAGCATGTGAGATGAGTGCAATTGTGTGGTAGTTTGAACATTCTTTAGCATTGCCTTTCTTTGGGATTGGAATGAAAACTGACCTTTTCCTGTCCTGTGGCCACTGCTGAGTGTTCCACATTTGCAGTCATATTGAATGCAGCACTTGTACAACATCATCTTTCAGGATTTGAAATAGCTCAACTGGAATTCCATCATCTCCACTAGCTTTGTTCATAGTGATGCTTCATAAGGCCCACTTGACTCTGCATTTCAGGATGTCTGGCTCTAGGTGAGTGGTCATACCATTGTGATTATCTAGGTCATGAAGATCTTTTTTGAATAGTTTCTCTGTGTATTCTTGCCACCTCTTCTTTATATCTTCTGCTTCTGTTAGGTCCATACCATTTCTGTCCTTTATTGTGGCCATCTTTGCATGAAATATTCCCTTGGTATCGCTAACTTTCTTTTTTTTTCAGTCTTTTCTTCTTTTATAAAATATATTTATTTATTTTCTTTACATTATTTTTTTTATTATTTTTTTATTGTTTTTGCCATACAATGTCATGATATCACCATGGGTTTATATATGCTCCCCCTCCAGAACCCCCCTCCCTCCTCCCTCCCCCCGGGGAAATCTCGCTGCACCAGCCCCAAGCATCAATCCTGGGCTGGCGATTGATTAGACATATGATAATTAACTTGTTTCAATGCCCTTCTCCCATATCATCCCACCCTTACCCTCATCCAGAGTTCATGAGTCTATTCTATACATCTGCGTTCCTTTTGCTGTCTCGCATGTTGGGTTCTCGTTACCGTCTTTCTAAATTCCATATATATGTGTTAATATACTGTATTGTTGTTTTTGCTTCTGGCTTACTTCACTCTGGATAATGGGCTCCAGTTTCGTCCATCTGAGTAGAATTGCTTCAAATGAATTTTTTTTTAATGCTGAGTAATATTCCATTGTGTATATGTACCACAGCTTTCTTGAAGAGATCTCTAGTCTTTCCCGTTCTACTGTTTTCCTCTATTTCTTTGCATTCATCACTGAGGAAGGCTTTCTTATCTCTCCTTGCTATTCTTTGGAACTCTGCATTCAGTTGGGTATATCTTTCTTTTCTCCTTTGCTTTTTGCTTCTTTCTTTTCACAGCTATTTGTAAGGCCTCCTCAGACAGCCATTTTGCTGTTTGGCATTTCTTTTTGGGGGGGGACTGGTCTTGATCCCTGTCTCCTGTACACTGTCATGAACCTTCATCCATAGTTCATCAGGCATTCTGTCTATCAGATTTAGTCCCTTAAATCTATTTCTCACTTTCAGTGTATAATCATTAGGGATTTGATTTAGGTCATATCTGAATGGTCTAGTGGTTTTCCCTACTTTCTTCAGTTTAAATATGAATTTTGCAATAAGGAGTTCATGATCTGAGCCACAGTTTTGCTGACTGTATAGTGCTTCTCTATCTTTGGCTGCAAAGAATGTAATCAACCTGATTTCGGTTTTGACCATCTGGTGGTGTCCATGTGTAGAGTCTTCTCTTGAATTGTTGGAAGAGGGTGTTTGCTATGACCAGTGTGTTCTCTTGACAGAACTCTATTAGCCTTTGCCCTGATTCATTCTGTACTACAAGGCTACATTTGCCTGTTACTCCAGGTGTTTCTTGACTTCCTACTTTTGCATTCCAGTGCCCTATAGTGAAAAGGACATCTTTTTCAGGTGTTAATTCTAGAAGTCTTATAGGTCTTCATAGAACCATTCAACTTCAGCTTCTTCAGCATTACTGGTCGGGGCATAGACTTGGATTACCATGATATTGAATGGTTTGCCTTGGAAACGAACAGAGGTCATTCTGTCATTTTTGAGAATGCATCCAAGTACTGCATTTCGGATTCTTTTGTCTATGATGGCTACTCCATTTCTTCTAAGGGATTCTTGCCCACGGTAGTAGATATAATGGTAATCTGTGTTAAATTCACCCATTACAGTCCATTTTAGTTGCTGATTCCTAAAACATCAATGTTCACTCTTACCATCTCCTGTTTGATCACTTCTTATTTGCCTTGATTCATGGCCCTAACATTCCAGGTTCCTTTGCAATATTGCTCTTTACAGCATTGGACCTTGCTTCCATCACTAGTCACATCTACAACTGCGTGTTGTTTTGGCTTTGATTCTGTCTGTTCATTCTTTCTGGAGTTATTTCTCCACTGATCTCCAGTAGCATATTGGGCACCTACCGACCTGGGGAGTTCGTCTTTCAGGGTCCTATCTTTTTGCCTTTTCATACTTTTCATGGGGTTCTCAAGGTAAAAATACTGGTTTGCCTTCCCTTCTCCAGTGGACAATGCTTTGTTAGAACTCTCCACCATGACCTGTCCATCTTGAGTGGCTAATACTAGGTCTAAAATCAAATGATTATCAGAAGTTAATTCACTAAAATACTATCAGTTACTCTCATACACTTCTGGTGGGAATGCAAAATAGCATGGTCAATCTTGTAAACAGTTTGGCAGCTTATTAGAAATTTAAACATGTTTTTATCATATGACCCAACAACACCACTTCTGGTTTTTACTCTAGAAAAAAGAAAGTTTAAATTCACATAAAAACCTCTACTGAGCAGTATTATTCATAATCACCAAAACTGGAAATAACCTGATGTCCTCCAGGAGATCAATGTATAAGTAAACTATTATCCATACAATGGAATACTACTCATAAATGAAAAGATAGATGAATCTCAATGGCATTATGCTAAGGAAAGAAGCCAGTCTCAAAAGGTTACATGATTTCATTTATTTGACATTTCATAAAACAAAAAATTATAGTCATGAAGATCAGAGCAGGTTTTGTCATGGACTGACGGTATAAGGGAATTTTTACATTGATGGAAGTGTTTAATATCCTGATTGTAGTGAGTACACAGAAACCATCTAATCAGAATAATACAGAAGGAAAAAAATTAAATAAAATGAATGGAGAAACAGGGACACATAGGACAGCACCAAAAGATTTTATATTCATGTCAACAGAGACCCGGAAGAAAAGTAAAAAGGATGTTGATTGAAAAAAATTTGGAAAAATAATGGCTGAAAACTTGCCAAACTAGGAAAAAAGATACAAACTTACAAATTCAAGAAGCTCAGGAAAACCACAAGAGAGGATAAACTCAAAGAAATCCATGCTTAAATATATCATAACCAAACTATTGAATTAAAAAGAAAACTTTAAAAAAAAAACTTCATAAATCAGTTAGAGGAAAATATACACATGCCATATAGAGTAATAAGGATTCAAAGAGAATAGATTTCTCAAAACCATGGAGGCCAAAAGGAAGTCAACTCAGATTTCAATATCTAGTGCAAATATCTTTAATAAATGAAGGTATAATAATGATATTCTTAGAAGAAAGAAAATGAAAAGAATTTTTCCAAGTCAACCTACTCAAAAGGGAATGATGCTAAAGGGAAACTGGTAATATCAAAAATAAATAAAAACACTCAAATCATAAAAATTTGCATAGCTATATCAGATTGTTAAAATATATTAAAACCCAGAAAGTAATAATTGTAATATTATCTGATGGGGTTACAATGTATATTTAAGTATATGATGGCTATAATATGAAGAGATAGGAGTGCAAAGGGACCTATTTAGTACAAAATTTCTATTTGAAGTGGCAAAATAATAATTCTAAGTAGACTGTGATCCCTGTACCAACAAGTAATATATATATATGTAAAACACACATAATACCATTTAGATAATATTATTTTAATATATATACTTATGCAAGAGATATAGAAAAAAGTCAAATTAAAGTGGAATTTTAAAAAGTATTCAAAGAATCCAGAAAAGATATAGAAGGGAAAAATACAAGAAAAAAACAAAGAGAACAAAAACTGCTGGGTAGATCCCAACCCAAACAGATCAACAATTACCTTAAATGGAAATAAATCAAAGATCTAAACGTAAAAGGTAAAATTATAAAAATTTCTAAAGATTTTGAAGATAGCTTTCATGACCTGAGGTTAAGGCAAAAAGTTTTCTGACATCATACCAAAACTGAGCAAAGAAAATAAATAAATAAAGGCAAACTGTGGTCTTGAAACCAAAATATTCTGCTCTTTAAGAAAATGAAAAGACAAATTATGGAAATGGAAGAAATACTTAGAAATTTCATATATGATAAAGGATTTGTATGCAGAATATATAAAGAATTCTCAAAACAATAGTGAGAGACAACCTAAAGAAGCAATATAAATAAAAGAAAAAAACATGTGCAGGAAAATGAGATTTTACTACATTTCTGTTAGAATGAATAGATTAAAAAATACATGCACACAAAGTCCTGGAGACCATGCAGAGCAATAGGAACTCTCATGTATTGCTGGTGGAAAAGGAAAATGGTAAAAGCCTCTGGAAAATGGCTTGACAATTTCTTATAACAAACAAAACAAAACATGTGCTTATCATATGACTCAACAGTCCAACTCCCAGGTATTCATCCTAGAGCAGAAGTCAGTAAACTTTCCTTAAAACGAGAGATAGCAAATACATCAAGTTTGCAGACTATGTGGTCTATATTGTAACACTGTAAAATTAATTCACTCTGATATTTTACAGTGAAAGCAACTACAGACAATACTTAAGAAATGGACATGACTGCGTTGCAATAAAACTTCTCTTATAAAAATAGGTAGCTGGGGACTTCCCTGGTGGTCCAGTGGTTAAGATTCCATACTCTCAGTGCAGGGGGGCACAGATTTGATCCCTGGTTTTGGAACTAAGACCCTGCATGCTGCATGGCGCACAGCCAAATAAAATAAAATTGACCTGACTCTTAAAAAAGAATAAGCAAATGGTCTGTGAATCAAAGTTTGCCCATCTCTGCCTAAGAGGAATGAAAACTTAGGCTCACACAAAACCCTTCACCACAAATGTTTAGAGCATCTCTATTCATAATAGCAAAACTCTAGAAAAAACCCAGATGTCCTTCAGTGAGTAAATGGATAAACAAACTGTGGAATATGCATGTAATACAATACTACTCAGTAATAAAAAGAAAAAGCTATTGATACACACAAAAATATGAATTAATCTCAACGGAATTAGCTTGAGTGAAATAAACTAGTCTCGAAAGTTTATATACCATGTGATTCCACCTGGAAAAGGCAAAAATCTACTGATGGAAAAATCAAAATTCCACCTGGAAAAGGCTAAATTCTACCGATGAAGAACATACCAAAGACAGTTAGTGCCTAGGTGGGGGAGTAATGGTCATATCTAAAAAGGTCAGCATGAGAGTTTTTAGTACTATGGAATTGTTCCTTATTCTGAATATAGTGGCAGTTTTATGGATTTATATTTGTGCTAAATTGACAAGACTTCTATGACAGAAAGTCAATTTTATTGTATGATAATTGAAACATACTAAAAAATTATGAAAGAAGAGAAAAAAGAAGGGAAGGAAGGAGAGAAGGAGGGAGGGAAGGAAGGAGAGAGGCAGGGAAGGAAGGAAGCAAAAAGGAGAGGAAGAAAGGAAAGACAGAAAAGGAAGAAAGGGAAGAAAGAAAAGAAGAGAAAAGAAAAATTATGAAAGAAGTCACACAGAGAACTTTGAGGAATGACTGGTCCTGACAGTGAGGTAAAAAGATCAGTGAGTGGCCGGCTTTAATACCTGATTAGACTATTTGAAACAATAATTATCTCCTTTGTTGGAATATACATGTTAGGAAATCACCTAGAATAATTACATGGAAAAACAATCATTAGAAAAAGATTATTTTTAAAAAAGACAAGAAAATTTGAAAATGAAACGTAGAACTTTTACAAATGACAAGTACTGTCAATGAAATTATAGACTCCATGGATAAGCAAAGAGCTTTCCTGGTGGCTCAGTGGTAAAGAATCTGTCTGTCTCTGCAGGAGACGTCGGTTCAAGCCCTGGGTCTGGCAAGATCCCCTAGAGAATGAAATGGCAACCCACTCCTGTATTCTTGCTGGGAAATACAGCAAGAATATGGACAGAGGAGCCTGGTAGGCTACAGAGTTGCAAAACTGTCAGATATGACTTAGTGACTATACAACAAGATGGATAAAGGCATATGAAGAGATGCTCAAACATCATTAATTATTAGAGAAATGCAAATCAAAATTAAAAGAGGTACCATCTCACAAGAGACAGAATGGCTATCATTAAAAAGTCTACAAATAACAAATCTTGGAGAGAGTGTGGAGAAAAGGGAACCTTCCTACACTTTTGGTGACAGGATAAGTTGGTACAGCCACTGTGGAAAACAGAATGGAGGTTCCTCAGAAAACTATAAACAGAGCAATCCCATTCCTGGCATATACCTGGACAAAACTATAATTTAAAAAGATACCTGGGGGGTTCCCTGGTGGCCCAGTGGTCAAGAATCTGCCTGCCAATGCAGGAGACATGGGTTTGATCCCTTACCTGGGAAGATCCCACATGCCGTGGAGCAACTAAGCCTGTGTGCCACAACTGTTGAGCCTGTGCACTAGAGTGGGAGAGCCAAAACTGCTGAAGTTAGTGCACCCTAGAGTCCGTGCTCCACAACAAGAGAAGCCACCACAATGAGAAGCCCGCACACCACAACCAGAGAGTTGACTGGCATGCCACAAGAAAAGCTCACCCAGCAATGAGGACACAGCACAGCCAAAAATAAATAAATGAGAATGCATCTTAAAAAAAAAAAAAAAAAGATATATGCACCACTATGTTCATAGCAGCACTACTCACAATAGCCAAAACATGGAAACAATGTAAATATCAATCAACAGATTAATGGATAAGGATGTGATATACGTATACAATGGAGTACTACTCAGCCACAAAAAAATATGAAATAACGCCATTTGCATCAATATGGATGCAACTAGAGATTATCTTAATACTAAGTGTAGTAAGTCATAATGAGAAAGACAAATACCACATGATATCACTTATATGTGGGAACTAAAACATGGCACAAATGAACCAATCTACAAAACAGAAGCAGACTCATAAACATAAAGAACAGACTTGAAGTTGCCAAGTGGGAGGGAAAGAAATGGAACTAGGATTTGGTTAGCAGATGCAAAGAACAAGGTCCTAATGCATAGCACAGAGAACTATATTCAATACCCCACAATAAACCATAATGAAAAAGAATATAAAAAAGAATATATAGTGAATCAAAGTGTATAATGAATCACTTTGCTGTAGAGCAGAGATTGGCTCAACACTGTAAATCAACTATATTTTAATTTTAAAAAAGGCTAAATGGACAGGGATTTAAGAGCAGATTATGGGAAACTGGGATTGACATACACACTACTATATATAAAATGGGCTTCACAGGTGATACTAGTGGTAAAGAAAGGGTCTGCCAATGCAGGAGATGTAAGAGATGTGGGTTTGATCATCTGGGTCAGGAAGATTGCCTGGAGGAGGGCATAGTAACCCACTCTAATATTCTTGCCTGGAGATTCCCATGGACAGAGAAGCCTGGTATTGTAAATCAACTATATTCTAATAAATCGTTTTTTTAAAAAGATTAATCAGAAAATGAAGAAATAATTACTGAACCTGAGTACATATACATATCTGAGGAACAATCAGAAATAAGCACAAAGATATGAAGAGACAGAAAATATAAAGAGTAAGATGGATACAGAAGATAAGATAGTATGTCCCAAATTCCAGATTAAGAATCAGAGAAAATTAAGAAGCAGTTCCACTTCTACTAAAAACATAAAAAGTTGCAGAGAGGGCCACAATCATGGAAAATCTGAATAATCTATAAAGTCTTAACCTTTCTTAAGCTTATCAAAGATCTGAATCACAAGGCAATCAAATAAATTAACATTTCTCTTCCTCAAAGGAGAAACAGGACACATAAACTATTCACCCTTGGTTAAACACAGGGGAGGGAAGCAGCCACCATACAAGTGGGTAACAAGAAATTAGCTAAAATTTCAGTGAATTCTCAAAGGACAATTGTGGAGTAGATGTCAGTTTGGAACAGATGGGAACCCCAGGCACAAAAGGACTCCATCAGAAAGATCATGGCAGGAGCCCAGCGAGAGCTTCCCTCAGTGGCACAGACACAGAGGTGATCAGCTGCTGCTGGGGTTCAAAATGAAGCCAGAACTTTTCTCTGGTAGGAAGCAAAAACTCTAAATTGCTAAAGAAGCAGTAGGAAAGCAATGCAAGAAAAAAAATCCCTTCCTTCCAAGAGAGGAATAAAAGTCAAACCCATTTGACCCTGGGGGAAGGGCAGAAAACGCTCAGGTTACAAAAAGAAAGATCCATTGCTTTGTAAAGAAGGACAGAAATTAAATCCCTCTGTTCCATGGGAGGGGTACAAAATCTTTTGGGTGTGGGATCCTACACTAAAACCAAGCATAATCCTGTCACCACAGGGGTGGGGTGGGGGCCGAGGGACCAGGAACTCTCTCCCACCCAAGACCAACCCCAAACCTAGGCTGAGTTTGGCTGCACTGGGCAAGAGCAGGAAAACTGGTGTTCCTAATCCCCAAGGTGCAGGTCCATAGGACCTGACCAATACTAATAATGAACCATGGAACACAGACCTCCCTTTGCTCCCACCATGAGACTAGCACCAGGTAACAAGCATCACCACCTACCGCAGGAGAGTGTCAAGTGCAGGGAGAAACATTCCCCTCTGACATACAGATGGATAGGGATTACTAAAAGTTGAGAGTGAAGCTAGAACACTGATGAAAACCTTCCAGCTCCCTAAACCCTATTCCAAACATAAGGAAGAACTAAATTTGAAGTTGAGTTTGAATTCACTGTTGGAAGAATTTGAAATCTTTAGTGACTAAAGTTAATAAAAGAAATAAAAACCCAAACCAGCTCAACTGCTGACTACTTTGAATTAAAACTCATTCTAACAGCCTGGATAAGAGAAATGTGCCCATTTCTGGGCATAAATACTATTTGTTTCAGTCTCTACTGAAATGTCCATCAGTCAATAAAAAAATTATGAGACACAGAAATTCAAGGAAAGATGAACCATTGTAAACAATAGCTCATAGTGACAATAAGTAACACAGTGATAGTAATATTATTACTATTAGCTAATGGTAACTAATAGTAATAGTTCTGTAGTCACAAGAATTGAACTCAAAGATGATGCAAATGTTGATAATATCAGATATATGCTTTAAAATAACTATAATTTAAAATCACAGAGAAAGAATAAGAATGGTGGCTGCTAGGGGTTGGGCAAAGAAGGAAATGGGGAGCTATGGTTGAATGGGTATGGAGTTTCAATTTTACAAGACGAAAAGAGTTGTGGAGATGCATGGTGATGATGATTGTATAACATTATGAATCTATTTAATACCACTGCAGATTTAAATCTGCAAAAGCTCTCTGAATTTTACTAATATCAATGTTCTGGTTTTGATACTATACTACAATTCTACCAGATCACTCTCAGAGACTAGATGAGGGTATACAGAATCTCCTTATATATGGTTTTTACTGCAACTTCTTGTGAGTTTCAATTATTTCTAAATTGAAAGTTTAAAACATGTGAGAAAGATGAAATAAGATTCACAAAATATTGATAATTACTGAAAATGCCTAATGGGTAGCTGCAGGTTAATTATACTATTTTTATAGATCCATGTGTCCTCCACTTCTCAAAAGTTTGAGTCAAGCCAGTTTACTTTTTATTTTTAAATTATTTATTTAATTATGAGGCTTTCCCGGTAGCTCAACTGGTAAAGAATCTGCCTGCAAGGCAGGAGACCCTGGTTCGATTCCTGGGTCAGGAAGATCCCCTGGAAAAGGGAATGGCTACTCCAGTATTCTGGCCTAGAGAATTCCATGGACTGTATAGTCCATGTGGTCGCAAAGAGTTGGACAAAACAGAGTGACTTTCACTTTCACTTGTCATTTATTCATGGCTGTGCTGGGTCTTCCTTGCTATGAAGGCTTTTCTCTAGTTGCAGGGATCAAGGGCTACTCTTCATTGCAGTGTGCAGTCTTCTCATTGCAATGGTTTCTCTTGTGGACTACGGGCTCTAGGGCACATGGGCTTCAGTAGGTGTGATTCCTGGGCTCCAGAGCACACACTCAATAGTTGTGGTGCACAGGCTTAGTTGCTACACAGCATGTGGGATCTTCCCAAACCAGAACCCATGTCTCTGCTTTGGTAGGCAGATTCTTTATCACTGAGCCAGCAAGGAAGCCTCACACCACTTTACTTCTACCAAAGACCTGCATTATTACCTCTACTTGCTAATCAAAAGAAATCTGAAAAAAAACTTTTAAGAAAAAATGAAAATAGCATTCAGGGTTTGTTTTGCAGCAAGCCAACATGCACCCTGAGCAGCGAGACTGGTACCACCAAGCTCCTTCCCCAGAAACCATACTTAGCATCTCAGCATCAAACCACCATAGCTTTGAACTGTGTTTGTGACCATCTGTGCTGTATCTTGATTTATTCTGCATATCTATTAGCAAAAACTGTTTTGAGGTAACAGCTTCTTTGCTTTACACTATTTTGGCTTACAAAAGGTTTCACAGGAATGCTCTAGTTTTGGAAAGCAGTAGGAACCTATATTTGAAAATTTCCATAATAAAACATTAAAGAAAAAAATAACTATGATTAATAAGATTAAAAGATCTAGTAAGAAAACTGGATAATATTCATGAAAAAATGGGGAATTTAAACAGAGAGAAAAAATTAAGAATCAAATGAAAACACTAGAAACAAAAAAACAGTGCTTTAGAGATGACAAATCCCTTCAGTGAGCTCACTGCAGACTGGACTTCAGAACTTGAAGATAACGTAATATACCAAATGTTTTAAAATATAAGTAATCAGAGTTGGAGAAGAAGAAACAGAATAGGACAGAAAAAGTATCTGAAAAGATATGGTTAGAAATGTTCACATAAACACTCTCTAGAAATAGCACAAACTGTCAATAGATATGAAAGCAGCCCTAAAAATGCATGCATACACAAAAACAATAGAGCAGGCTTCTTTTCACAACCTATGTACTCCAGTAGACACTGGAAGGATTTCTTTAAAGATGTGTAAGAAAAATTGTCAATCCAATTGTCAATGGTCAGCAATAAATTCCTGGTTTGCCCTCCCATCTTTCAGTTTTCTAAATCCTTTGCAGGATCCTTCAAATCTATTGAACACACATTTTAAGATTCTTCAAGGTTCCATTTCAGTCCTTCCCTATTTTCTATATTCTCTCCCCAGGCAATCCCATTCTTGCTCAAAGTTTTAACTTTACCACTAGTACAAAACTCCAGTGTTTATATCTCCTACTTACATCTCTTCTTAGCTGCCTACTTCTTAGGCACTTACGTTCAACATGTTCAAACTGAAGTCACAATCTCATTTGACATGGTTTTCTTCCAACTTTTCCTATCTCAACAAATGCAATCACCATCATCAAGGAATTATCATTTGTCAGGGACTCCTGACCCCTCTTTTTCAACCAACATCATGCCTATTCAATGGTGCTTCCTAAATATACCCCATCTACCCAGTCCTATATTTCAACCACCATTAGTCTAGTCCAAACTACAAATTTCTGTTTCCCTGAACTGTTTTAATGGGCTAGTCACTGATCCTCCTGTATCCAATTTTGGATCCCTTAAATCCGTTCTCCCTGCAACATCAAGAACAATTCTTTCCCGGGTGTCAAAATTTTGCCTTCCTTAGGCTCTGTTAAAAATCTTTCCATACCTTCACATTTGTCATAGGACTATGGTCAAGCTCCTTATACCAAAACCCATAATGTGGACCTTACATACATTGCTAACTGCATCTTATCCCACACTCCCCTAGTCCCTCTGCCCTCCCATCAGTTGCTAACAGATGTCGTGCTCTCCCTTAGCCCAGTGCCTACATATCAGGATCAAAATACCTTTTAGAGGTATTTTGATATTTACTTATCAAGAAAAAGAACAGGTAAACTTAAAATTGTAAGCTGAAAGAAATATCTTTATTAAAAAAAGTAAATATCTTACCTAGACACAAATTCACTTAATTCTGAATATTCAGTGGGCTCCATTATTATGCTGAGGTCAGTAATAACAGAAGATAAACTCTCCTTATCCTAAAATAAGAACAAAAAATAAAGTTTTTGGTATCAAAGTACAGTCAACTTTAAAATAAGGAAAAAAAACTACTTTCCAAATACATCAAATGAAATGTCACTAAGTTATAGAAAAAAGTAACCAATAAAAAGTACTGCAAATATGGGTTATTTAAAAAATTTTATTGGAGTACAGTTGGTTTACAATATTGTGCTAATTTCACATGCAGAGCAAAGTGAATCAGTTATACATACACAGATATCCAGGTTTTTTTTTTTTTTAAGATTCTTTCCCCATATAGATCATTACCTAGTACTGAGTAGAGATCTCTGTGCTACAGCCCTTATTAGTTATCCATTGTATATGTAAAATGTACATGTCAAAGTGCTAGCTTAAAACTCAACATTCAAAAAACTAAGATCATGGCATCTGGTCCCATCATTTCATGGCAAATAGACAGGGAAAAATGGAAACAGTGAAAGACTTTATTTTCTTGGGCTCCAGAATCACTGTGGACAGTGACGGCAGCCATGAAATTAAGACACCTGCTGCTTGGAAGAAAAACTATGACAAATCTAGACAGCATAAACAGTGTATTAAAAAGCAGAGACATCACTTTGCTGACAAAGATCCATATAGCCAAAGCTATGGTTTTTCCAGTAGTCACGTATGGATGTGAGAGCTGGACCATAAAGGAGGCTGAGTGCTGAAGAATTGACGCTTTCAAACGGTGGTGCTGGAGAAGACTAAGAGTCCCTTGGATGGCAAGGAGATTAAACCAGTCAATCTTTAAGGAAATCAACCCTGAATGTTTATTGGAAGAATTGATGCTGAAGTGGGAGTTCCAATCCTTTGGTCGCCTGATGCAAAGAGCCAACTCATTGGAAAAGACCCTGATTCTGGGAAAGATTGAGGGCAGAAGAAGGCAACAGAAAATGAGATGGTTGGATGGTATCACTGACTCAATGGACGTGAGTTTGAGCAAACTTTGGGAGATAGTGAAGGACAGGCAGGCCTAGTGTGCAGTCCATGGGGCTGCAGAGTCGGACACAACTTAGTGACTAAACAACAACATGTCAATCCCAATCTTCTAATTTATCCCTCTTCCCCTTCCTCTTATTAACCATAAGTTTATTTTTTACATCTGTGACTCTATTTATATTTTGTAAATAATTTCATTTGTACCATTTTTTTAAGATTCCACATATAAGTGATATACATTTATCTTTCTCTGTCTGACTTCACTCAGTATGACAATCTCTAGGTCCATCTATGTAGCTGCAAATGACATTATTTCCTTTTTATGTCTGAGTAATGTTCCATTGTACCGCATCTTCTTGATCCATTCTTCTGTCAATGGACATTGAGGTTGCTTCCATGTCCTAGCTATTGTAATCAGTGCTGCAATGAACACTGGGGTACATGTATCCTTTCAAGGATACCATTCTAATGGCAGAAAGTGAAGAGGAACTAAACAGACTCTTGCTGAGGGTTAATGAGGAGAATGAAAAAGCTGGCTTAAAATTCAACATGCAAAAACTAAGATCATGGCATCCCATCCTATTACTTCATGGCAAACAGATGGGGAAAAAGCGGAAAAAGTGACACAACAAAGAGTTGGACACAATTTAGTGACTGAACAACAAAAAATCCTTTCAAAGTATGTTTTTCTTCAGATTTATTCCCAAGAGTGGGATTGACAGTAGCTCTATTTTTAGTCTTTTAAGGAACCTCCATACTATTCTCCATAACAGTTGTAATGATTTACGTTCCCACCAACAGTGTAAGAAGATTCCCTTTCTTCACCCGCTCTAGCATTTGCTTTTTGTAGATTTTTTGGTGATTGATATTCTGACCATCACCAGAATCATCAGTGAGGTGATATCTCATTGCAGTTTTGATTTGTATTTTTCTAATAATTAGTGATGTTGAACATCTTTTCATATGCCTCTTGCTATATCTATGTCTTCTTTGGAGAAATGTCTATTTAGATCTTCTGTCCACTTCTTGATTGGGGTGTTCATTGTTTTGGTATTGAGCTGTATGAGCTGTATGTTCATTTTGGAGAGTGATCCCTTGTCAGTTGCTTCATTGGCAAATATTTTCTCCCATTTTGTGGGCTGTCTTTTCATTCATGATTTTCTTTGCTATGCAAAAGGGTTACTTCTTTTTTTAAAATATTATTTATTTATTTGGCTGTGCTGGGTCTTCATTGCTGCATGGGCTTTCTCTCTAGCTGCAGTAAATGGGAACATGGGCTTCTCACTGAGTTAGCTTCTCTTGCTGCAGAGCACAGGCTCTACAGCATTTATGCTATAGTAACTATGGCACATGGGCTCAGCAGTTGTGGCTCCCAGGCTCAGTAGTTGTGGTATACACCTTAGTTGTCTCGCAGCATGTAAGATCTTCCCAGACCAGGGATCAACCCTGTGTCTCCTGCATTAGAAGGCAGATTCTTAACCACTGAGCCAATAGGGAAGTTCTGAGTTATTTCTTAAAAGAATACCTCAGATCCTCACTCCAAATCTAAACAAAATGAAAACGAATGCTGAGTGAATTACTTCAGTTCAGTTCAGTTGCTCAGTCGTGTCCGACTCTTTGTGACCCCTATGAACCATAGCACACCAGGCTTCCCTGTCCATCACTAACTCCCGGAGTTTATCCAAACCTATGTCCATTGAGTCTGTGATGCCATCCAACCATCTCATCCTCTGTCGACCCCTTCTCCTCCTGCCCTCAATCTTTCCCAGAATCAGGGTCTTTTCAAATAAGTCAGCTCTTCGCATCAGGTGGCCAAAGTACTGGAGTTTCAGCTTCAACATCAGTCCTTCCAAAGAACACCCAGGACTGATCTCCTTTAGGATGGACTGGTTGGATCTCCTTGCAGTCCAAGGGACTCTCAAGAGTCTTCTCTAACACCACAGTTCAAAAGCATCAACTCTTCGGCACTCAGCTTTCTTTATAGCCGAACTCTCACATCCATACATGACCAATGGAAAAACTGTAGCCTTGACTAGACGGACCTTTGTGGACAAAGTAATGTCTCTGGTTTTTAATATGCTGCCTAGGTTGGTCATAACTTTCCTTCTAAGGAGTAAGCATCTTTTAATTTCATGGCTGCAATCACCATCTGCAGTGATTTTGGAGCCCCAAAAAATAAAGTCAGCCACTGTTTCCCCATCTATTTGCCATGAAGTGATGGGACCGGATGCCATGATCTTAGTTTTCTGAATGTTGAGCTTTAAGACAACTTTTTCACTCTCCTCTTTCACTTTCATCAAGAGGCTCTTTAGTTCTTCACTTTCTGCCATAAGGGTGGTGTCATCTGCATATCTGAGGTTACTGATATTTCTCCCGGCAATCTTGATTCCAGCTTGTGCTTCCTCCAGCTCAGCGTTTCTCATGACGTACTCTGCTTATAAGTTAAATAAGGAGGGTGACAATATACAGCCTTGACATACTCCTTTTCCTATTTGGAACCAGTCTGTTGTTCCATGTTCAGTTCTAACTGTTGCTTCCTGACCTGCATACAGGTTTCTGAATTACTTACTTATATGTAAACAATGAAGCCATAAAATATTAGGAGGAAATATAGACATTTAACTGATTACTGAGAAAGAACTTTCTAATAAACAATAACAACAACAGAATAGCAAATATGATTACATAAAAATATAAACTATTGATATAAAATGACTTCATAACTAAAAGAAAAGTAGTAAACAAGGAAAATTTGCTCTATAAACATGACAAGGAGATATGAAAACTTAAAAGAAAAAAGCAAAGAACATGAACTAAAAACTTAGAGGTAAATAACAAGTTACATGGGAAAAAAATGTTTACTCTGACAGGATAAATGTAAATATAAAACAATGAGATGACATGTTAATGTATAACATCATTTTGATAATGCATAACTTAAAAAGTTTATACTCTCTGCCTCAGCAGTTTGAATTCTAAGAATATATCATCAACTCTTTGCAACGCCATGGACTGTAGCCCACCAAGGTTCCTCTGTCCACGGGATTTTCCAGGCAAGAATACCGCAGTGGGTTGCTATTTCCTCCTCCAGGGAATCTTCCCAACCTAGGGATCAAACACTCGTCTCCTGCATTACAGGCAAATTCTTTATCATCTGAGCCAATTTGTATTTTAAAGAGATAAGAAATGAAGACAAAGACTAACAGCTCCTTGCCACAAAAATCTAAAACAACACTATATACAAATTGAGGATTGTTAAATAAACTGAAATATTTTGATGTGCAAAATCAAGGTTTTCTCCTTTACTCTAGTAAATTTTCTCATACCATATATTTACCTATCATTTCTGTTTCATTTTGGGGGTTGTTTTCGGGAAAATCACATAAATCTTCATTTTGTCTTCCAGAGTTTTCTTCTTTTCAATTGCACTTGTGATTTTTCTCAAGCCTATCCTCCATATTCTACTCCTAGCTACTCCTAATTTAGCTTTCTGCACTATAATCATTTTATTCTTCCTTTCTTTCTTTCTCTCACCTCTCTTTCCCTTCTATTCAGTTTTCTTTGAATGCTTTCATTTGAGAATGTAAACAGTTACAACATAGTATGTCCTTGCATTTCCTGGATTCATTCTTTCAAAAAGACTTTAACTCCATTTTCTAATTCCTTTCATAGCAAGAATCCTAAATAATGATGAACAAACTGTACCATCTTTGTGTTGTGTACTCTGTGGACCTTTTTTGTTTACAGGAGTAGATCCAGCAATTTTTGCTATTTTCTAAGGATACAGGATGAGCAGATAAATGATTGACTCTTCCCCATTTGTCTGGGTGTATCTGACTTTTCAGTATGGTCAGCTGCTAGAGAAATGAATATTAATGGCTTATAATCTCTGTTTAGTTTTTCAGCTGCTTGAGAATATAGTGGGAATTATTAGGAGCAGCTGTAGTTAAAGTAGACTGTGGGCATCTACTACCATATCAAATCAGAAACAAATTTCCAGAACACTCTTACAACTCAATAATAAAAAGAAAAATGACCCAATCAAAAACTGGGCAGTGGATCTCAACAGACATTCCATCAAAGATGATAATACAAATGGCCAATAAACTAATGAAAAAATGCTCAACATACTAGTCATATCTGATACTTCCATCTGACCCAGTAATTTTCTGGTGGTGATGGTTTAGTCGCAAAGTTGTGTCCAACTCTTGTGACTCTAAGGACTGTAGCCCACCAATCTCCTCTGTTCATGGGGTTTCAAGGCTAGAATACTAGAGTGAGTTGCTATTTCCTTCTCCAGGGAATTTTCTCAACCCAAGGATTAAACCCATGTTTTCTGCATTGCAGGCAGTCTCCTGCCTAGCAGGTTGACTCTTTACCACTGAGCCACCAAGGAAATCTCATAGTAATTTTCTACCTAGATATAAAAAAAAAAAAAATGAAAACATATGTCCACCAAAAAACTTATACATAAGTAGTTTCAGAAGTGTTATCCATAACAGTCAAAAGGAAAAAACAAGCTGCCAAATGTTTCTTAGCTGATGAATGAAGAAACAAAACATGATATACACTCACAACACAGCTAGAAAAAAAGAATGAAGTAATGATATATGTGATAACATGAATGAATGAATCCTGAAAACATTGGTGTTAAGTAAAAGAAACTGGTCAAAAAAAGACCAAGAATTATATAACTCCATTTTTTATGAAATTCCCAGAATAGGCACATTTTTAGAGATAGAAGATATGGATAAGTTAGGTTTGGGCAGAAGAAGGGCAAATGGGGGGTGATAAAGAACATGAGAGTTCTCTTTGAGGTAATAAAAAAGTTCTAAACTAGATGTGGTGATGGTTGCACAATCTGAATAGATTAACAACTGCTGAATGTATACCTTAAATGGATGAATTATATCATATGTGAACTACATCTCATATAAAGCTATGATAACACACACATACACACACACAAAAAAAAAAAGGAAAGAAAAAATCTCAGAGGAATATCTTGTCTTTGTTTGAGTATGTGTTTGTGTTTTGGATTTTGGCCTTTTACCCATTAGGACAAGCAAATTATCTTGTCATTATAAAGCCTACGATTTACATGTTTTGGATATTAATATCTTATTAGATATGATTTGTAACTATTTTCTCCCATTCAGCCTTGTCATTTTGTTGATGGTTTCCTTTGCTGTGCAGAAACCTTTTAGTTTCATATAGTTCCACTTATTTATTTTTGTGTTTGGTGTCAAATCTAAAAAGTCATTGCCAGAGTAATGTCAAGAGGCTTATCACCTATGTTTTCTTCTAGCATTTTTATGGCCCCAGGTCTTACATTCAAATCTTTAATCTATTTTGAGTTAATATTGTTAATTGTTAATTTGAGTTAGGTTTTATATATTATGTAAAAGTGGTCCAGTTTCATTCTTTGGCATGTGGCTATCCAGTTTTCCCAACACCATTTATTGAAGAAACTATCCTTTCCCCATTCTATAGTCTTGGCTCTTTTGACATAAAGTGAAAGTGAAAGTCACTCAGTTGTGTCTGACTCTTTGTGATTCCACGGACTCTATAGTCCATGGAATTCTCCAGGCCAGAAAACTGGAGTAGGTAGCCTTTCCCTTCTCCAGGGGATCTTCCCAACCCAGGAATCGAAACCAGGTCTCCTTCATTGAAGATGGATTCCTTACCAGCTGAGCCACCAGGGAAGCCCAAGAATACTGGAGTTGGTAGCCTATTCCTTCTCCAGTGGATCTTCCTGACCCAGGAATTGAACCTGCATTGCAGGTGGCTTCTTCACCAACTGAGTTACCAGGTAAGCAGACATAAATTAACTGACCATATATGTATGAGTTTATTTCTTGGATTCTTTATTCTGTTCTATTGACATAGGCGTTCGCTTTATGCCAAGACAATGTTGATTAGACCTCTATAGCTTTGTAACACAATCTGAAACCAAGATGTATAATGGTTTCAGGTTTGTTCTTTCCCAAGACTGCTTTGGCTATTTGGGATATTTTGTGCTTCCAAAGAAATTGTAGCAGTTTCCTCTAGTTGTGTGAAAAACACATTGGAACTCTGGTAGGGATTGCACTGAATCTGTATATAGCTTTCAGCTGTATGGACATTTTAACACTGCTAATTTTTCCTATCTACAAGCAAGGATATCTTTCTATTTATTTCTGTTCTAAACTTCTCTCATCAGTGTCTTATAGCTTTCTGTGCATAGGCTTTTCATCTCCTTGGTTAAACTTATCTGTAGGTATTTTATTCTTTGTGATGCTATTGTAAATGATATTGTTTCCTTAATTTCTCTGGTAGCTCATTAGCGTATAGAAATGCAACAGATTAATTGATGTTGTATCCCACAACTTCACTGAATTTGTTCATTTATTATAACAGCTTTTTGGTGGGGAAGAAGCTTCTGGGGATTTCTATAAATAATACCATATATTACCTATGAATAGTGACATTGTCACTTCTTTCTTTCTGATTTGGGTGCCCTTCATTATTATTTAAATTTTATTTATTTATTTTTTGGCTGCACTGGGTCTTCATTGCTGTGTGGACTTCCTCTAGTTGCAGCAAGTGGGGGCTATCCTCTAGTTGTGTTGTGTGATCTTCTCATTGAAGTGCCTCCTCCAGCTGCAGAGCACTGGCTCTAGGGCATATGGGCTCAGTAGTTTTGGCACATGGGTTTAGTTGTTCTCTGGCATGTGGAATCTTCCTGAACCAAGGACAGAACCCGAGTCCCCTACAGGCGGATACTTAACCACTGTGCCACTGGCAAAGTCCTTTTTTTTAAAAAATATAACTGATCTGGCTGTGACTTCCAATACTGTGTTGGATAAACATGGCAAGAGTAGGCATCCTTTGTCTTATCTGAGATCTTACTGCTAAGCTACTTCAGTCATGTCTGACTCTTTGTGACCCCACAGACTGTAGCCCCACCAGGCTCCTCTGTCCATGGGATTCTCTAGGCAAGAACACTGGAGTGGGTTGCCATTTCTCACACTGGTAAGATCTTACAGGAAGAGTTATTTTCACTGTTGAGCTTATCATATATATCCTTTATTATTTTGAGGCATATTCCCTCTATACTCCCTTTGTTGACATGATTAAATGGTTAAACTTGCTAAATGGTTGTTGACTTTAATCAAATGCTTTTTTTGCATGAATTGAGATAATCATATTAATTTTTTATCCTTATTTTTCTGTTAATGTGGTGTACACATCAATTGATTTGCAAAATTTGAACAATCTCTGCATCCCTGAAATAAATTTCACTTGATCATCATGTATGATCCTTTTAATGCATTGTTGAATTTAGTCTGTTAATATTTTATTAAGGATTTTTGCATCTATGTTCACCAGGGACATTGGGTTATAATTTTCTTCCTTGTGCCCTTGTCTGTTTGGGGTATCAGGGTAATGCTGGCCTTACAAAGTGAGTTCAAAGTGCTCTTCCTCTGCATTTTGGATTAGTTTTAGAAGCACTGGTATTAATTCTTTAAATGTTTGGTACAGTCATCAGTGAAACCATCTGGTCCTGGATTTCAGCTACTTGGGAGGTTTTAAATTGCTGATTCAATCTCCTTATTATTAATTAGTCTGTTCAGATTTTCTATTTCCTCCTGATTCAGCCTTGGAAGGTTGTTTTTAGCTGTTTACCCGTTTGTTGGTGCATAATTGTTAGTAGTAGTCTCTTACGATCCTATCTACTCCTGTGGTAGCAGCTGTAATGACTCCTCTTTCATTTCTGATTTTTCAGTCTTTTTTCTTTTTCTTGGTGAGTCTAACTCAACCTTCATTCAGTTTTGACTATCCTTTCAAATTACTGGCTCTTAGTTTCACCAATCTTTTCTAATGTCTTTTTAGTTTCTACTTCATTTGTTTCTGCTCTGATTTATGTTCAGAGTTTTCCTTGTTTTGGCCACACTACATGGTTTGTGGGATATTAGTTTTCAGGGTCAAACCCAGGCCCTCGGCAGTGAGAGTACAGAGTCCTAACCACCAGATCGCCAGGCAATTCTGCTGATCTATGTTATTTATTCCCTTCCCTCTGTTATCTTTGGGCTTCATATCTTGAATTTGATACTGGAATATAGCCAGTTAACAATGTTGTGATATTTTCAGGTGGAGAGCAAAGGGACTCAACCATACTCCCGTAAGTAATTATTGTAGTTAGTTGTTTTTTACTACTTTTGTCTTTTAACCTTCATACTAGCTTTATAAGTGATTAATTCACTACCTATCCTGACCTGTAGCAGTCCATGGGGTCGCAAAGAGTCAAATACAACTTAGCAACTGAACAATATTTATATATTTATACTTACCAGTGAGATTTATACTTTCATGTTTTCCTGACTAATTTACTGACCTTTTTTTTTGAGCTTAAAGAAATCCCTTTAACATTTCTCTTAAGGCTGGTTTAGTGGTGAGAAACTCCTTTAGCTTTTGCTTATCTGCAAAACTCTTATCTCTCCTTCAATTCTGAATCATAACTTTGCCAGGTTTAATCTTGGTTGAAATTATTTTCTTTTAGTACATTGAATACATCCTGCCACTCTCCTCTGACCTGTAAAGTTTCTGCTAAAAAACCTGCTGAAAGTCTTTAGGTGGTTCCCTTATATATAACAATTGTTTTTCTCTTGTTTGTTGCTTTTAAGCATCTCTTCTTGGTTTCAAATTTTTGTATTTTGATTTTAATGTGTGGGGTTTTGGGGGGTTCTCTAACATGGAACTTTCTGGGGTTCCTGGATCTGAAGAACTGTTTTTATAGTTTAGGGAAGTTAAATTGCCACCATTATTTGTTCAAGTATGTTTTTGTACCCTTTCTCTTCTCCTTCTGGGATGTCTATAATGTGAATGTTAGCATGGTTCATTTTATCCCATAAACCCCTTAAGCTATCTTCATTTTCATTCTTTTTCCCTCTTGTTGCTTTGATCTGGTGAGTTCCTGTGCCCAGTCTTTGAGTTCACTGATCTTTATTCTCTCTCATGTTGTCAGCTGTTGAAATTCTCTAACATATTTTTCAATTCAGTTACTGTATTCTTCAGCTCTGGGACTTCTGTTTGGAACTTATATTTTCCATATCTTTGTTGAAGTTCTCAATGTATTCATGTATTCTTTTCCTGAGTTTGGTTAGCATCTTTGTGACCATTACTTTGAACTCTTCATCAAATTACTTATAAATTAAAGTAAATTACTTATCTCTGCTTCATTAAGGTTTTTTTCCTGAGGCTGTATCTTGCTCTTTCTTGTTTCAAACATATTACTCTCTCTTCGTTTTACCTGGTTGTCTTTGTTGGTTTCTATGCATTAGATGAAACAGCCACCTCTTCAATCTTGAAGGGCTGGCTCTGTGTAGGAGGTGAACCTTACTGTTCAACCCTGCCATTGTTCTTGGTTGTCTCACATACCTTTGTGATTATCCCAGCTGTCAATTTTATTTTTTATAGCTCCTAGTAGTTGAACTTGTACCAAGACAAACATTCTTTTTAGGTTAAAAAGTTCCCTATTTTTGGATCATTTTTTCCAGTTCGTTGGGTTTCAGGGAGAGTAGTTACAAAAATACATTTGTCTCTTACTCCACAAACTGCCACCCATTTGATTTATTGTGCTACATGGACTATGAATGCTAATACATGTTAATTCTAATATTCTTGCTACTCCTCACAAACAGTACAACAACACTAACAACATCAGACAGTAAATCTGGAGAAAAGAGTTGTATGCTCCAATTGCATATGACAAGAAGAACTGTGCCAACAGGGGTAATCATTCAAACATTCTGGGTGTGTTTCCCTATAGAGTAAGAGGGTTGACCCAGATAATCGATCAGTTTACTTTTGGTCCCAACATTCTATTTATATGCTTTTAGGTCACCTGTGGTTTCTAACACTGTACTACTATGATTTTATAATAACAATATTCTGTAAGTAAGATACATTTATTAGTTAGGTAACTTTTAAAACTTTCTGATAGCTAAACATCTCCCTCTAGTGGAAATTTTGTTTTTAAAAAATGTTTTAGAACATAAAATATAGTTATATCTTTACCACTGCTTTTTTTCTATCAGTCTCAACTATAAAAAAATCTACCCAACATGTAAAATGGTAAAAGTATTTTAGAAGGCAGTTTGGTACTATCAATCAAAATTTACATGTACATCTCCTTTAACCTGGCAATTCCACTAGAGATATAGTTGTAAGGTATAGAGAGAAACAAAGTGTTCTTAACATAGCTTGGGACAGCATGCTCTTTCTGTAGCAAATTAGGTAAAACCACGCAGTTGAACAGCACCTATATCCTTTGAAATATATATAATGACAACTTATGTCCCTTTAGAGATTCAGCGATTACTGAGGTCTTTCAAATTGTATAAATTGTTCCTTAGATTTTTTTCCCCTGTATCCCCTAAAGTATGTGGGACAGAAACTGTTGGAGATCCCCAATATGTGGACCTCTTTCTTGTTCCAATTTTTCCATTGGCCACATGGCCATGCATAATGATTACTAAATTTCTAGCCTCCCCTGCACTTATTTATTGCCCATTAGAATGCAGGTGAAAATAAAGGGTATTACAATTTCTAAAAAGTGCTGTTCAGTGGAAAAGGTGAGCCCCTGTTTGCCCAGCCCTTTCCCAATGTCTGAAGTGCTGCACCACAATGTGGCAGCCGCGTGGGGATGGCAGAGCCTGATGATCATAAAACCACCATACTAGCCCTTGAAAACGGATCTTGCAATTTTGTTTAAGCAACAGAGAAATAAACTTGTAGTATTCTGAATCTTCCTTTTTTTAAAGTTTTCTATTATATGGAGCACAACTAATTTTAATGTGTTAAGCATGCGAGCTAACAGTGTAATTGCAGGCCATTATGAAATGGTTACAAAAATTTTCAGTCATGCTTTTGTAGTATGAGGATCAGAATATTAGCTTAAAGTACTGTTGATAGGGAGGAGAGGTCTGGTAGGAGGTAGGGAGTGTAGTGACTACAGCGTGGGTAGCAGGCCCTGTATGGCAGGCCTCACACGGCTCTGATGCTGTCTATGTGACTTCATGACGGCCACCCAGGACCATTCAAGTCAAGCCACTATGGGAACTGCGGTACCAGTTCATGCTAGGAATGCCTCTGGTCAAATAATAGCCATTCTTCAGAAGCACATCACATTATTTTAAAAAATGTCCCTGAATTGAAACCTTATGTGTGATCTAACTTCAGATGTGATCAAATTGCTACTTGATGCTTTCCTTCAAAGGATTAAAGTGACCACAAGTATGCAACTTCAATAAAATAAATTAAAATATTCTCTTCTATTTTATCTCTCAGATCAAAGCCCCACTATTGAGCACACCAATCAACTTTTGGTGACAGCCTATCCTGGAATGTACAACTGCACTGAGTAGGTTGCTCATCTCAACTTCAGAGTATGATCTTTTTTCCAGCTGGACTCATGTACAGCTTCCCATACATGTCCCTTGAACTGCAAGAGGATCAAACCAGTCAATCCTAAAGGAAATCAACCCTGAATATTCATTGGAAGGACTGATACTGAAGCTGAAGTTCCAATACGTTGGCCACCTGAGGTGAAGAGCCTACCCATTAGAGAAGACCCTGATGCTGGGAAAGGTTGAAGGCAGGAGAAGGGGATGATAGAGGATAAGATGGTTGGATGGCATCACCAACTCAGTGGACATGAGCTTGAGCAAACTTCAGGAGATGGTGAAGGACAGGGAAGCCTGGCGTGCTGCAGTCCACGAGGTCACAAACAGTCAGACATGACTGAGTGACTAAACAACAATAACTTCCCAAGGATGAGCCTAATTTGACCAGCAATCTGGCTTCTCTCCAGATAACACAAAAAAGATGAATAACAATGGAAGAAAAAGCCTGTAGAAGCCCAAGGCTACTATTAGGTTGATACAAAAGTAACTGCAGTTTTGGACCGTGAATTTTAAATCATTATAACTAGGCTCAAACACATCTTTATTAATCAAAATAGGAACCATTACAATCAATACATTTTTACTAACAAGAAATAAGTTTGTTTATTCCTGTAGCATAAAAATTCGTGATTCAGGATTCAACAAATTCTTGGAAAGCGTTTTCTGCCTCCTGCTGGCTATGGTAACATTTTCCCTGCCAAAAGTTGCTGAGATGCTTTGAGAAGGTAGTAGTCAGTTGGCAAGAGGTCAGGTGAATATGGCAGATGAGGCAAAACTTCGGAGTCCAATTCGTTTAACTTGAAGCATTGGTTGTACAATACGCATTTTGGCATTGTTGTGGAACAGAATCAGACCCATTCTGTTGATCAATACTGGCTTCAGGTGTTGCAAGTTTTTGGTGCATCTCATCAATTTGCTGAGCATATTTATCCGATGCAATGGTTTTGCTGGGATTTAGAAAGCAGGAGTTGATCAAATAGGCAGCAGACCACCAAACAGTGACCATGACTTTTTTCTGGTGCAAATTTGCTTTGAGAAGTGCTTTGGAGCTTCTTCTCAGTCCAACCACCAAGCTGGTCACTGTTGGCTATTGTATAAAATCCACTTTTTATCACACATCACAATCTAATTGAGAAATGGTTCACGTTGTATAGAATAATCTAAGATGACACTTCAAAACAACAGTTTTTTAAATTTTCAGTCAGCTCATGAGGCATTCACTTACTGAACTTTTTCACCTTACAATTTGCTTTGAATGCCAAATGACCATAGAATGGTTGACGTTGAGTTCTTTGGCAATTTCTCAATGTAGTTATAAGAGGGTCAACTTCGATGATTGCTCTCAGTTGGTCATTGTCAACCTCCAATGGCCTGCTACTAGGCTCCTCATTTTCAAGGCTCTTGTCTCCTTTGCAAAACTTCTTCAACCACCACTGCACTGTATGTTCGTTAGCAATTCCTGGGTCAAATGTGTTATTGATGTTATGAGTTCTCTCCTCTGCTTTATGACCCATTTTGAATGCAAATAAAAAACTCCTCAAATTTGTTTTTTGTCTAATATCATTTCTATAGTCTAAAATAAATATAAAATAAACAGCAAGTAATAAGTAATTAGCAAAGAAACATAAAGTGAGAAATGCACATTAAAATGATGTATAACATAACCATATTTATTTAAGAATGCATTCCAACATCAAATGGCAAAGTTCAACAATGCAAAACTGCAATTACTTTTGCACCAACCTAATAGGATGCCCCTGAGCAATTTTCTGGACCTGTATACACTGATAGTGGAGATGTTTTCAGACATGGAACTAGATCTCAGAGCTCTGATTCTGCCAACCTGACACAATCTATAGGCCTGGCCATTAACAGAGGCAAGAATGCAGATAAGCATTTGGTATATCACATTACCAAATGTGGCTAGGATCACATTAGCCAGAAAGAAAGAAAAGGCAGTTGGTCCAACTATGAATCCTTCTGCAATGGGACAACATCCAGGAATTCTGAGGAGTCTGGAGTCCTGGCATGGGCTGTTCATCCTAAACGAGATCAACTCAATTGGGTCCATATTTATTCTAGTCTTCAGCAGATGATCTTTGAGGTCATACAGAACTATAGTATCATCCTGATAATTTTGCATCACTCCAAGGCCTGGTGCCAACCTGCCAGCAGTGTATTTCCAAGGATACTCATCACCCGTGTACCTGACATCCTGCTCAACTGGTTTTGGTAATGCCACACTGTGGATGTTCTTGGTCACTTGGACAGACTACAGAGAGATACTCTTGAGGTGGGAGCAAGTTGGAAACTCTGTCATCAGATGAGAGACCTAGTCAGTTCTCAGCCTGCCAGGGTCAGTGGTGACAACCAGGGACATAGACCACAAAGAGTTCTCAAGAGGCAAAACCTCTAGTGCAGATACCTAGACCCAATCACTCATGACTAGTCGGGGGTAACTTCTCATATTTGGCATCAATTCCTGTTGCATACAAAAAGGACAACTTGAGGCTATTTCTGTGGCTGAGGATAAGCATGAGGAATTCGGGCACACTACTGTGAATGCAAGCAAGCAGCTTATCCCTATGACTTGACTGTGACAACTGGTCTACATTCACTTTAGTTATCTGATGAACTGAGGCCAAGGCTACTTGCCTGTTCTTAACTTTTCTCTCCTCTATACATACATGCTCTCTATAGGCCCAAACTCATAAAACAAACTGATTGAAATTGTTTTTTTGTTATCAAAGCATGTGCGCAGCCTTGGTTAGTTCTCAAAATTATGCCTGGATCCAATTCTTCTCGGAGCCAGACTCTGAAGATGTCTGAGTCTTGTTCTGCCCTATGCTGGCCAAGGGTTGCATGTTAACATTCTGTCTGCTTTCTGATTTCATGTGAAAATCCTAGCCAAGGGTATCTTCCTGCAGCTCTGTGCCTCAGTAGTCCTGTATAACTTGCTGGCATAACCATGACCATCTTGAACTCTAATCCTCCAGCCCTGAACAGTCTTCAGATCATGGTGGTCCCAGATGATCACAACTAAAGGAGGCCAGAGGAAGACCATCCTGCCTCACAGAAAATGGTGAGATAATAAATGGTTTTTGTCATTTTAAACTGTTCAATTTGGGAGAAAATGTTAAGCAGCAATAAATAACTAACAGATGATTGATGAATGAGATATCAGCTGACTACTGAGGGTATCCAAGACTGTTCACATGACCTCAGGGCTCACACTGGAATCCCACAAACATCTCATTACCTCTATTCCAATAAAGACTATGCTCTCAGCAATAATACTACCATATGCAGTTGCTGGGGTATTCATATTTAAAAGAAAAAAATTTTTTAAATGGTACCACTTTGTACAAATATGCTACAAGGGGTCCTGGCTCAGGAATGTCTCCTCAACTCAGCCACTACTGAAGACTGGAGTCTGGGGAATTTTTATTTCATAGCAGCAGAATCTGTGTTATCTACCACAACATGTTCCTTAACTTACCTGGATTTCCAGAATCTGAAATTCAAGCTGAAACGTAATCATGTGGCAATTTCCTGATAATCTGTGTCTCTGCAGAACTTTTTTAATACCTATAAATCAGAAATACAAAGATTTTTGTTTGCAAATAACAATTTTCTTTAAATATCAATTATTTAATTTTATGTGGCTATCTATAATACATGTGGGTTTATGTGTGAGAGTGTTAGCATTTGCACTGAAAATTCCTGGAAGGACGTGCACCTTTGAAAATATGATTAAAGACAACTTGCATTTTTTAGTTCTCAATGATACCAAAGATTAAGGTAAGAAATAGAAATGATAGTATAACCCTAGACAAACTTGAATTTGATAACTGTTGGTATCTTTCATATTTTCAACATTGTCTGGCTCCAGTTAGACAATAAATTAAATCCATGCAATTATCTCAGTTAACTTTCAAAACTTTACTAAAATGATAGCAAAAGTACTTTTTAGGTATAACATGAATACACTCAAACTCATAAAATGCCCTATTTTTAAGCATATAGCATGCGATATGTGTATATATATTATATACATTTACAAGTGTTTCCCAAGTAACCACCAACAAGATCAAGATACAGAAACTTTAACGTATCACATAAAGTTCCTTCATACCTTTTTCAAGTTATACAATATGCCTCAAAAAGGAGATAACAATGATTCTGACTTTATTATATTTTTCTAATGCAGTTATTTTTAGAAGGACACAATTCACTCTTTTTTTAAACTGGAGTATAGGTGCTATATAATATGTAAGTTATAGGTGGACAATATAGTGATTAACAAGATTTAAAGGTTATACTCCCTTACAGTTATTATAAAATATTGGCCATATTCCCTATGTTGTACAATATACCCTTATAGCTTATTTTATACCTAATAGTTTGTACCTCTTAATCTACCCCTGTATTGGCCTTTCTACCAGAAGAGCACAATTCTACAAGCATAAAGAGAAAAAGATGAGAGTAAACTAATTTTATAATCTGAAAATCAGATGAATTGGCCAGATATTATGTGAAAAATTGAAACTAACTTGGCAGAGCCAGGAAGATCGAAATCTAAGCCAGCAATGGGAAAAGCTCAGAAACAAGCCCATTCTAAGTGCATTCTGGGAATTCTCTAGTGGTCCAGTGGTAAAGAATTCACCTGTCAATGCAGGGGACACAGGTTTGATCCCTGTCCAGGAAGATTCCATATGCCACAGGGCAACTAAGTCCATGCACCTCAACTGCTGAAGCCGATGCCCTCTAGAGCCTGTGCTCCTCAACAAGAGAAACCACTACAATAAGTCCATGTACAACAGCTGGAGAGTAGCCCCTGCTGGTCACGACTGGAGAAAGCCCTCGTGCAGCAACAAAGACCCAATGTAGTCAAAAATAAAGAAATAAACAAGCTAGAAAAAATTTTTAAAGGCATTCTGAAAGGACACCACCACTTAAGTATCTTCTAGGGTAAACCTGGGATTCAAAATAGAAAGACAGACTTTACCACAGTAAAACTTCCCTCTCCATACTATCTGTATTCCATCTATTCAAATACCTGAAGTGTCTAAATTTCATTACTCATTTCTACATGTGATTCCACTGAAGTGAGCTGTCCATGAGAGAGAGAGGTTACTCTCCCTCTCCCGTGTCAGGAGGATTATTTCCATAGGAAAATCAGGAAGCGTTTCCTAAAGTGATTGCTTCTTCTAAACAAAGATCCCAACATACAACTAAAGAGCTTCTCTTTACTTGTTAGTCTATTACAGATCCTTAGTAACATAACATTAGTCACTGAGACCAGAAACCCTCCTCTGCGAAATGATCCAGTTCTTGAAATATCTGAGCACGAGAGATGACACAGTTCTCATGGCAGTAGTGAACAACAGCTAAGATTTAAAAACTAATGGTGCTGTTTTCCTTAAAATCACTTATCTCTGTTACTTGACTATTCAGGTACTTAATGAGAGACCGTGTCTTCTTTAATATTTATGTCAGGCAGCTTTTAAGAATATTACACACACTGGAGGGGGGAACTAAGATGGCGGAGGAATAGGACGGGGAAACCACTCTCTCCCCAATAAATACACCAAAAGAACTTTTAAAGACCGCGCAAACTCCATAAAACAGGATCTAAATGCTGGCAGAGGACATCGGGCATCTGAAGGGACGGCCCATTGCCGACGAGAGAAGGTAGGACAAAAGAAAAAAGAGAGAGAAAAAAGTAAAGGGAGAGACAGAGTTGGGGGCGGGGATCCGTCCCGGAAGGGGAGTCTGGAATAAAGGGAAAAAAAAAAAAAGAGGAGAAACGTTTCCGAATACCAGGGAGCATTCTCTCGGGCGGATTTGCGGTGAATCTTGGAAAGCGAGATAGCTGGGAGTAAAAGCAGATTAATAATTAAGCCCTGCAAGCTACATTTCTGGCTGGAAGGCACAGGGAAGCGGTGCGGCGGATGCCCCACCCCCCACTAGCCAAAGTGGACTGCTCAGGGAGGGGCGGACCGCGCGCTCAGGGAACGGAGCAGCCTGAGCGACCCAACCCAGGGGGCTAACCGGAGATAGACTGATAAGTAGCTTTCCCCTGGAAGAGCCCCGCTGCCAGGAACAGAGCCCCGCTGCCACGCAGAACAAGGAGAGGTGTGGAGTTGGCAGAGAGGCGGCCGGCCGGGTGCCACAGAACAAAGGGCGTGCGGAGTCGGCAGGGAGGCGGCCGGCCGAGGAGATCTGGGCGCCTGTGGGCTGCGGACCGGCCCAGCCCCCGCCCGAGTGCAGCGGGCATAACCCAGCCTCAGCGAGACCAAAGGGTGAGGCGGAGTCGGCAGGGAGGCGGCCGGCTGGGCGGAGCTGGGCGCCTTTGGGCTGCGGACAGACCCAAACCCTGCCCGAGACCAACGGGCATAGCCCAGCCCCGGCGAGGCTTCCTCGTCCAAACTGCGCACAGAGCTAGGTGCTAACCAAGACTACTGGGGATTCTGGACGGATCGGAGCTCTGCACACCTAAGAAGACGTGCTTAGCTGCACGTCGGGAAAGCCGAGCGGTTGGGCCGGGGGAGGGGAGAAGCCGCGCTCCCCAACTGCGCCGGGCGGACGACAGAGAGCCGAGCAGAAGGGGCGGGGGAAGCGCACTCAGCAGGAGCAGGGCAAACTCCAGAGCGCTGAATAGACACATAAAAGACCAGCAAACAGAAGACGCTTAAGCTAGCAGAGGCAACAGGTTTGGAGTCTATAGAGCATGAGAAGTACAAGCCGGACCCAAGGAATTGTCTGAAAAATAAACTGACCCCTCCCAGTACGCATCAGCACCAGAGAAAGCCTTAGTTATAACTGTACTAGGAACATCTTTTAAATTTTTAAAACTTTTTTATACCCTTTTTTTTTTTTTTAGAATTTTTAAGTCCCCTATAACCTTGTTATTTTCTT
>ML661897.1:16384487-16452124 GCA_007570785.1 Antilocapra americana
GGGAGGGAAGAGGGAGGGGGGTTCCGGAGGGGAAGCATATGTAAACCCATGGTGATATCATGACAATGTATGGCAAAAACAATTAAAAAAAATAATAAATACAAAAATTAAAAAAAAAAAAGAATATTACACACACTGTAAAGTTCAATAGACACCTGACAAACAAGCTTACTACAACCACACATTCAAATCGCTACCTTGCAGAATTTATTTCAATGATAAGAAAACCAATTTTCCATGCATATTAAGATAAACCTCAATACTACTTCCTGACTGAAATTAATGCTTACTCTGGAAATTATCTGGTAGTCTAATGGTTAAGACACAACACTTTCACTGCTGTGAGACCAGGATCAATCCCTCATTGGAAAACTAAAATTAAGATTCAGCAAGCCATGTGGTGCAGCCGAAAGAAAAAAAACTGCTTACTCTTTTCTGCCATCTCAGTGCCAGTTAGGTCTTCTGTCTTCTTGCAGTAATTTCTTATACTGATACCAGTAAGTCTACTTAGAAATTGAAGTTCAGATTCTAAATTTCCAAGATGACTTCTCAGATCTTTTGACAATACCCATTCTTCAGAATCTGATTGGTGTGCTTCTTGAAATGATTTCCTAAAAAGCACAAAACACAAATAGTTACTCCAAAGAAGAAACTGCTAACAAGGGTTTCAACTAACATCTATAAATTTCTTCAAATCATTTCCATTATATCCTTTTTCTTCTCTTCCCATTAAAACACTACTAGGATTTTTCTTAAAATCAGTGTGACTACTAATACTGTAGTCATTAATCTCAATATAAAACAAACCTAACCAAGTTAGAGGTGGTAAGAATACACAGAAGAACTGTACAAAAAAGAACTTCATGACCCAGATAACCACGATGGTGTGATCACTCACCTAGAGCCAGACATCCTGGAATGTGAAGTCAAGTGAGCATTAGGAAGCATCACTATGAACAAAGCTAGTGGAGGTGATGGAATTCCAGTTGAGCTATTTCAAATCCTGAAAGATGATGCTATGAAAGTGTTACACTCGATATGCCAGCAAATTTGGAAAACTCAGTAGTGGCCACAGGACTGGAAAATGTCAGTTTTCATTCCAATCCCAAAGAAAGGCAATGCCAAAGAATGCTCAAACTACCACACAACTGAACTCATCTCACACAACTAGCAAAGTAATGCTCAAAATTCTCCAAGCCAGGCTTCAACAGTACGTGAACAATGAACTTCCAAATGTTCAACCTGGATTTAGAAACAGCAGAAGAACCAGAGATCAAATTGCCAACATTCGCTGGATCACTGAAAAAGCAAGAGAGTTCCAGAAAAACATCTATTTTGGCCTTATTGATTACACCAAAGCCTTTGACTGTGTAGATGACAACAAACTTTGGAAAATTCTTCAAGAGATGGGAATACCAGACCACCTTACCTGCCTCCTGAGAAATCGGTGCAGGTGAAGAAACAACAGTTAGAACCCGACGTGGAACAACAGACTGTTTCAAAATTGGGAAAGGAGTACGTCAAGGCTGTATAATGTCACCCTTCTTATTTAACTTATATGCAGTGTATATCATGCAAAATGCCAGGTTTGATGAAGCACAAGTAGGATTCAAGATTGCTGGGAGAAATATCAATAACCTCAGATACACAGATGACACCAGCCTTATGGCAGAAAGTGAAGCACAACTAAAGAGCCTCTTAATGAAAGTGAAACAGGAGAGTAAAAAGCTGGCTTATAACTCAACATTCAAAAAACTAAGATCATGGTATCCGGTCCCATCATTTCATAGCAAATAGATGGGGAAACAATGGAAACAGTGAGAGACTTTATTTTTTTGGCGGGGCTTCAAAATCACTGCAGATGGTAACCACAGCCATGAAATTAAAAGACGCTTACTCCTTAGAAGAAAAGCTATGACCAACCTAGACAGCATATTAAAAAGCAGAGACATCACCTTGTCAACAAAGGTCCATCCAGTCAACGCTATGGTTTTTCCAGTAGTCATGTATGGATATGAGAGTTGAACTATAAAGAAAGCTGAGCGCCAAAGAACTGATGCTTTTGCACTGTGGTGGGGAGAAATCTCTTGAAAGTCCCTTGCACTGCAAGGAGATCAAATCAGTCAATCCTAAAGGAAATCAGTGCTTAATATTCTCTGGAAGGACTGGTGGTGAAGCTGAAGCTCCATTACTTTGGTCACCTGATGTTGAAGAAATGACTCCTTGGAAAAGACCCTGATACTGGGAAAGATTGAAGGCAGGAGAAGGGAATGACAGAGGATGAGATGGTTGGATGGCATCACCAACTCAACAGACACTGAGTTTGAGCAAGCTCTGTCAGCTGGTGATGTACAGGGAAGCCTAGCATGCTGCAGTCCATGAGTTCGCCAAGCGTCAGACATGACTGAGCGACTGAACTGAAAAAAGATAACCTGCATATTCTCATTCGTAATAGTAATTTATTTTGAACAAACTACCATTGGTCCACTGCAATGAATGATGTTATTCTGAATTAACTGGGGTTATACATTTTATGGTTTTGTATTTTTATTTATTATCTGCATATTTGCCATAGTAGCACATATTTTTTGCCCAAAACTAGATGTTCACAAGAAGCTTTTTTCTTTCAAAGCAAATCTACCCAAAGACTTCAGTTTAAAGTTCAAGGATCTAGGTTTCTATGAAGATGGCAAAGTAGGAAGAACAAGGAATCTACTTCCCAATTAATCAGCAATTGCAGTGGCAGAATTTGTCTAATGTAACTTTTTTAGAACTCAGGAGACTGTTGAATGCTTGCAACTTCACAGAGAATGCTTAACTGTAAATACCATACATTCTGGGCAATTTCAGCTTTTAGTACTATAGTAACTACCCATGCCTACTTCAAAAATATGGCAGGGAGCTGTGCACATATTCTGGGAGCAGTTTGCATATAGCTCAGGGGAGCAATGGTGGGCAAAAAGGACTGTTCCCCAAATACTGGGTACATGTGCTCCAATTGCTGATTGCTGCTTCTGATCACAGAGATGCAGACAAAGAGGTGGGGAGTTATTGTTTTAAGCCCCTATCCTCTGACTGAGATAACTTTAAGGATATTAAAAGAGCTGCTGCTTTTTGTTTCCCACTTTCTTTTTTTTTTATTTTAGTTGGAGCTAATTACTTTACAATATTGTAGTGGTTTTTGCTACACATTGATATGAATCAGCCATGGTGTACATGTGTTCCCCATCCTGAACTCCCCTCCCACCCTCCTCCCCATCCCATCCCTCTGGGTCATCCCAGTGCATCAGCCCTGAGCACTTGTCTCATGTATCAAACCTGGAGCCCACTTTCATTTTTACCTTATCTTTTTAGGATTCAGACTTTAAAGACTAGGACATGCAAAAATCCAACTAAGTATATGAGGAAAATTAGAAAATGATGCACATACTGAGGGAAAAGCTCAGAAAAGACATAATTAGTGCTCACTTTGGTGACACAAATGCTAAAATTGGAACAACACAGAGAATAGCAATCCCCCTGCACAAGGATGACATATAAATTTATGAGGCATTCCATGTTTTTTAATGACATGGCTCAATAAAGTATAAGGCACAAATAACAACAACAAAAAAGTTAAAACAATAAAAAAGTACAAATACTGGGGAAGGGGGCGTAGAATCTGACTTCCAGAGTTACTACAGCATTAAATTAAAATGTCCACTGTTCACTGCCATATGACCCAGCAATCCACTGCTGGGCATACACACCAAGGAAACCAGAATTGAAAGAGACACGTGTACCCCAATGTTCATTGCCACACTGTTTACAATAGCCAGGACATGGAAGGAACCTAGATGTCCATCAGCAGACAAATGGATAAGAAAGCTGTGGTACATATACACAATGGAATATTACTCAGCCATTAAAAAGAATACATTTGAATCAGTTCTACTGAGGTGGACAAAACTGGAGCCTATTATACAAAGTGAAGTAAGCCAGAAGGAAAAACAACAATACAGTATACTAATGCATATATATGGAATTTAGAAAGATGGTAATGATAACCCTGTATGTGAGACAGCAAAAGAGACACAGATGTATAGAACAGTCTTTTGGACTCTATGGGAGAGGGCAAGGGTGGGATGATATGGGAGAATGGCATTGAAACATGTAAATTATCACATATGAAATGAATCACCAGCCCAAGTTTGATGCATGATACAGGGTGCTCAGGGCTGGTGCACCGGGATGACCCAGAGGGATGGAATTGGGAGGGAGGTGGGAGGGGGGTTCTGGAAGAGGAACACAGGTATACCTATGGCAGATTCATGTCAATGTATGGCAAAACTAACATGATAATAAAAAGAAAAAGGAAACAAAAATAAAATAAATAAAATGTCCACTATTCAATAAAATATCACAAAGCATACAAGAAAAAAAAAAGCATGGCACACTCAAAGGAGAAAGAAAATATTCAAACTAACCTGTCCCTAAAAAAGACTTATTGGCAGATACATCAGTCAAAGACTTTAAAATAGAAGTCTTAAAGGTACTCAAAGAAATGTAGGAAGATCTGGAGAAAGTTAAGAAAATGATGTGTAAAAAAAACAAAATAAAATAATTTCAGGAGCTGAAAAGTATAATAAATAAAATGAAAAATTGACTAGAGGAATTCATATGCAGATTTGAGAGTAGAGAAGCATGAATCAGTGAACTTGAAGAGAAGATAATGGATATTGAGATTGAGGAACAGGAAGTAAAACACTGAAGAAAAGCGAACACAGCCTAAGGGACTAGTGGGGACAAAACCATAAGGACCAATGTATGCATCGTGGAAGTACCAGTAGGAAAACAAGAGGAAAAGGGGAAGAGAGACTACTTGAAGAAATAATTGTGAAAAATGTCCCTTTTTGATGAACAACATGAATTCAAAAACTTCACTTAATTCTACCAAAAGTTTAGAGGAGCTAACACATATCCTGCTTAAACTATTCTAGAAAATTGCAGAGGAAGGAAAACTCCCAACCGATTCTACAAGGCTACCATCACCCTAATACCAAAACCAGACAAAGACACCACAAGAAAATTATAGGCCAATATCACTGATGAACATAGATGCAAAAACCCTCAACAAGTCTAGTGAACAGAATCCAACAAGACATTAAAACATTATACAGCATGATCAAAAAGGCTTTATCCTGAGCATGCAAGAATTCATCAACATACATAATAAATCAATTAATGTGATACACTATATTAACAAACTGAAAGATAAAAACCATATGATCACATCAACAGATGCACAGAAAGTTTGAAAAAATTAAACACCCATTTATGATAAAACTTCTACCAAAAGTAGGCATAGAAGGACATACCTCAACATCATTAAGGCCATATACATCAACCCACAGTGAACATTTTTCTGAAAGGTGAAGAACTGAAAGCATGTCCTCTAAGATCGGGAACAGGGGTGCCCACTCTCGCCACTATTATTCAAGATAGTTTTGGAAGTCCTAGTCACAGCAATCAGGAAAGAAAAAGAAATTAAAGGAGTCCAGATTGGAAAAGAAGTAAAATTCTCACTGTTTGCAGATGACATGACACTATACATAGAAAACTCTAAGGATGCCACCAGAAAATTATTAGTTGGTGCTCAGTTGCTCACTCATGTCCAACTCTGAGACCCCACGAACTGCAGCACACCAGGTTTCCCTGTCCTTCGCCATCTCCCCGAGTTTGCTCAGACTCATGTTCATTGAGTAGATGATGCCTTCTAACCGTCTCATCCTGTCACCCTCTTCTCTTCTTACCCTCAATCTTTCCCAGCATCAAGGTCTTTTCCAATGGGTTGGTTCTATACATCAGGTGGCCAAAGTACTGAAGCTGAAGCTTCAGCATCAGTCCTTCCAATGAATATTCAGGACTGATTTTCTTTAGGATTGACTGGTTTGTCCTTTCAATCCAACGGACTCTCAAGAGTCTTCCTTCTCCAGCACCACAGTTTGAAGACATCGATTCTTCAGTGCTAAGACTTATTTATGATCAATGCTCACATTCATATATGACTATTGGAAAAATTACAGATTTGACTGTGCAAACCTTTGTGGGTAAACAGATGCCTCTGTTTTTTAATATGCTAAGTTTGTCATATCTTTTCTTCCAAGGAGCAAGTATCTTTTTATCTTTTTGTTTTTTTTGAAAAGTGTCTTTTAAAATCATAGCTGCAGTCACCATCTGCAGTGATTGTGGAGCCCAAGAAAATAAAGTCTGTCACTGTTTCCACATTTTTCCCATCTATTTGGAATGAAGTAATGGGAACACACGCCATAATCTTAGTTTTCTCAATGTTGAATTTTATGCCAGCTTTTTCACTCTCCTCTTTTACTTTTCTCAAGAGGCTCTATAGTTCCTTTTTTTATTAAGGGTGGTATCATTTGAATATCTGAGGTTATTGATATTTTTCCCAGAAATCTTGATTGCAGCTTCTGTTTCATCCAGCCTACATTTTGCATGATGTACTCTGCATAGAAATTAAATAAGCAGGGTGACAGTACACAGCATTGATGGATTCCTTTCCCAAGTTTGAACCAGTCTGTTGTTCCACGTCCCATTGTAACTATTGCTTCTTGACCTACATACAGGCTTCTCAGGAGGCAGCTCAGTTATTCCCACCTCTTTAAAAATTTTCTAGTTTGTTGCAATCCATACAGTCAAAGGCTTTAGTGTAGTCAATGAAGCAGAAATAGATGTTTTTCTGGAATTCTCTTGCTTTCTCTATGATTCAGTGAATGTTGGCGATTTGATGCTGGCTCCTCTGCCTTTTCTAAATCCAGCTTGAACATTTGGAAGTTCTCGGTTCATGTACAATGGAAGCCCAGCTTGAAGGATTTTGAGCATTACCTTGCTAGCATGTGAAATGAATGCAACTGTGCAGTAGTCTGAACATTCTTTGAATTGTCTTTCTTTGGGATTGGAATGAAAATTGACCTTCTCCTGTCCTGTGGCCACTGCTGGGTTTTCCATATTGGCTGGCATATTGAGTGCAGCACTTTCACAGCATTATCTTTCAGGATTTTAAATAGCTCAAATGGAATTACTAGAGCTACTAGTAAAATCACAGAATATGAAATTAATACACACAGAAATTCCTAGCATCCCTATAAACAATGAAAAATTAGAAAGACAAATTAAGGAAACAATCCCATTCACCACTGCAACAAAAAGTACAAAATACCTAGAAATCAGTCTATCTAAACAGATAAGAGATCAGTATGCAGAA
Organism: Antilocapra americana; assembly: GCA_007570785.1. Classification (NCBI taxonomy): domain Eukaryota; kingdom Metazoa; phylum Chordata; class Mammalia; order Artiodactyla; family Antilocapridae; genus Antilocapra; species Antilocapra americana. Next base: position 16,391,749 of record ML661897.1, read on the forward strand.
AATTATAAAACATTGATTAAAGAAGTCAAAGATGACACAAATAGATGGAGAGATACACGATATTCTTGGACTGGAAGAATGAATATTGTGAAAATGACTATACTACCCAAAGCAATCTACAGATTCAATGCAATCCACATCAAACTACCAACAGAACTAGAACAAAAATTTATTTTTCACAGAACTAGAACAAAAAATTTCACAACTTGTATGGAAACACAAAAAGCCTTAAATAGCCAAAGCAATCTTGAGAAAGTAAAATGGAGCTGCAGTAATCAATCCTGTTGACTTCAGATTATACTACAAAGCTAAATTCATCAAGACAGTCTAGTATTGGCACAAAAACAGGAAGACAGACTAATGGAACAAGACAGAAAGTCCAGAGATAAACCCATGCACCTATGGGCACCTTATCTTTGACAAAGGAGGCAAGACTACACAATGAGATAAGAAAATCTCTTCAATAACTAATGTCGGGAAAACTGGACAGCTATATGTAGAAGACTGAAACTAGAACACTTCTTTAAGACCATACACAAAAACAAAATGAATTAAAGAATTAAAGGTAAGGCCAGAAATTATAAGCTTTTAGAGGAAAACATAGGTAATATACTCTTTGACATATATCACAGCAAGATCCTCTTCGATTCACCTCCTAGAATAATGGAAATAAAAACAAAAATAAACAAATGGGATCTAATTAAAAGCTTTTGCACAGCAAAGGAAATAGTAAGATTCCTTTGAATCTTATTTAATCCTAAGATTAAAAGACAACCCTCAGAATATGAGAAAATGATTGCAAACAAGAAACAACTGACAAAGGATTAATCTCCAAAAAGCATATATGCAACTCATATGGCTCAATATCAGAAAAACAAACAACCCAATCAAAAAATGGGCAGAAGACCTAAACAAACACTTTTTCAAAGAAGACATATAGATGGCCAATAAACACATGAAAAGATGCTCAACATCACTAATTATTAGACAACTACAAATCAAAAGTATGGTGAGATATCACCTCACACCAGTCAGAATGGCGTTCATCAAAAAATCTACAAGCAATAAATGAGAGTGTGGAGTAAAGGGAACCCTCTGTTGGTAAGAATGTAAACTGATAAAGCCACTATGGAGAACAGTATGGAGATTCCTTAAAAACTAGGAATGAAAATACCATGATCCAGAAGTCTCACTCTGGGGTATATACCTTGAGAAAACCATAACTGAAAAAGACACATGCGCCCCAATGTTCAGATCAGCCCTATTCACAATAGCTAGGACATGGAAGCAACCTAGATGTCCATCAACAGATAAATGGATAAAGAAGATCATGGTACATATATACAATGAAAGATTGCTCAAGTATAAAAGGAACGAATGTGAGTCAGTTCTCATGAGGTAGATAAACCTAGAACCTGTTATACAGAGCAAAGTAAGTCATAAAGAGAAAAACAATCAAAATCACAGAAGACTAACGAAACTGATCACAAAGATCACAACCTTGTCTAACTCAATGAAACTATGGCCCATGTAGGGCCACACAAGACGGACAAGCCATGGTGGAGAGTTCTGACAAAACACGGTCCACTGGAGAAGGGAATGGCAAACCACTTCAGCATTCTTGCCTTAAGAACCTCATGAACAGTATGAAAAGGCAAAAAGATATAACACTGAAAGATGAACTCCCCAGGTCAGTAGGTGCCCAATACACTACCAGAGAAGAACAGAGAAATAGATTCAGAAGAAATAAAAAGGCTGAGTCAAATCTGAAACAATGCTCAGTTGTGGGTGTGTCTGGTGGTGGAAGTAAAGTTCAACACTGTAAAGAATAATATTGAATAGGAACCTGGAATGTTAGTTTAATGAATCAAGGTAAATTGGAAGTGGTCAAACTGGAGGAGGTGGCAAGACTGAACATCAACATTTTAGGAATCAGTGAACTAAATGGACAGCATGGCTGAATTCAATTCAGATGACCACTATATCTACTACTGTGGGCAGGAATACCTTGGAAGAAATAGAGTAGTCCTCATAGTCAACAAGAGTCTGAAATGCAGTACTCAGGTGCAGTCTCAAAAATGACAGAATGATCTCTGTTCATTTCCATGGCAAACCATTCAATACGACAGTAATTCAAGTCTATGCCCCAACCACTAATGCTGAAGAAGCTGAAGTTGAATAGTTCTATGAAGACCTGCAAGACCTTCTAGAACTAACACCCAAAAAAGATGTCCTTTTCATCATAGGGAACTGGAATGCAAAAGGAGGAAGTCAAGAGATACCTGGAGTAACAGGCAAGTTTGGCCTTGGAGAACAAATTGAAGCAGAGCAAAGGCTAACAGAATTTTGTCAAGAGAACACACTAGTCATAGCAAACACCCTCTCTCAATGACACAAGAGAAGGGAGGTGAGAGGGGGGTTCCGGAAGGGGAACACATGTATACTCATGGCAGATTCATTCAATGTATAGCAAAACCAACATGATAATGTAAAGAACATTAAAATTAAAAAAAAAAATGACACAAGAGAAGACTCTACACATGGACATCACCAGATGGTCAATACTGAAATCAGATCGATGATATTCTTTGCAGCCAAAGATGGAGAAGCTCAATACAGTCAGCAAAAACAAGACCAGGAGCTGACTATGGCTCAGATCATGAACTCCTTATTGCAAAATCCAGACTTAAATTGAAGAAAGTAGGGAAAACCACTAGACCATTCAAGTATGACCTAAATCAAATCCCTTACAATTACACAGCAGAAGTGAGAAATAGACTCAAGGGATTAGATCTGATAGGCAGAGTGCCTGAAGAACTATAGACGGAGGTTTATAATACTGTACAGGAGACAATGATCAAAACCATCCCCAAGAAAGAGAAATGCAAAAAGGCAAAGTGTTTGTCTTTTACCAATAGCTGAGAAAAGAAGAGAAGCTAAAGGCAAAGGAGAAAAACAAGGATATATCCATCTGAATGCAGAATTCCAAAGAATAGCAGGGAAAGATAAGAAAGCCTTCCTCAGTGATCAATGCAAAGAAATAAGAGGAAAACAATAGAATAGGAAAGACTAGAGATCTCCTCAAGAAAATTAGAGATATCAAGGGAACATTTCATGCAAGCATGGGCTCAATAAAGGTCAGAAATGGTATGGACTTAACAGAGCAGAAGATATTAAGAGGTGGCAAGAATACACAGAAGTATGCAAAAAAAAAATTTTCATGACCCAGATAACCACGAAGGTGTGATCAGTCACCTAGAGCCATATATCTTGGAAAGGGAAGTCAAGTCAGCCATAGGAAGCATCACTATGAACAAAGCTAGAGGAGGTGATGGAATTCCAGTTGAGCTATTTCAAATCATAAAAGATGATGCTGTGAAAGTACTGAACTCAATATGCCAGCAAATATGGGAAACTCAGCAGTGGCCACAGAACAGGAAAAGGTCGGTTTTCATTCCAATCCCAAAGGACAATTCAAAGAATGTTCAAACTACCACACAATTGCACTCATTTCAGACGCTAGCCAGGAACTGCTCAAAATTCTCCAAGCCAGGCTTCAATAGTAAGTGAACCGAGAACTTCCAAATGTTCAAGCTGTTTTTAGAAAAGGCAGAGGAACCAGAGATTAAACTGACAACATCCATTGGGTCATAGACAAAGCAAGAAAATTCCAGAAAAACATATATTTCTGCTTCATTGACTACACTAAAGCCTTTGACTGTGTGGATCACAAGAGATGGGAACACCAGACCACCTTACCTGCCTCCTGAGAAACCTGTGCAGGTCAAGAAGCAATAGTTAAAACCAGACATGCAACAACAGGCTGTTGTTTGAAAACAACAATTTTCAAATCTGGGAAAGGAGTATGTCAAGACTGTATATTGTCATCCTGCTTATTTAACTTACATGCAGAGTACATCATGCAAAATGCCAGGTGAGATGAAGCACAGGCTGGAATCAAGATATGTAGAGGGCACCACCCTTAAAGCAGAAAGTGAAGAGGAACTGAAGAGCCTCTTGATGAAAGTGAAAGAGAAGAGTGAAAAATCTTGCTTAAAACTCAATATTCAGAAAATGAAGATCCTGGCATACAGTCCCATCACTTAATGGCAAATAGATGGGGAAACAGTGGAAACCGTGACAGACTTTATTTTCTTGGACTCCAAAATCACTGTGCACAGTGACTGCAGCCTTGGAATTAAAAGATACTTGCTCCTTGGAAGAAAAGCTATGACAAACCTAGACAGCATATTAAAAGTTAGAGACATAACTTTGCTTAAAAAGGTCCATATAGTCAAAGCTATGGTTTTTCCAGTAGTCATGTATGGATGCGGAGAAGACAATGGCAACCCACTTCAGTTCTCTTGCCTGGAAAACCCCATGGATGGAGGAGCCTGGTGGGCTGCAGTTCATGAGGTTGATACAAGTCAGACAGGACAGAGAGCCTTCACTTTCACTTTTCACGTTGATGCACTGGAGAAGGAAATGGCAACACACTCCAGTGTTCTTGCCTGGAGAATCCCAGGGGCCGGGGAGCCTGGTGGGCTGCCGTCTATGGGATAGCACAGAGTCGGACACGACGGAAGCGACTTAGCAGCAGCAGCAGCATGTATGGATGTGACAGCTTGAAATAAAAAAGGCTGAGCGCTTCAGAACTGATGCCTTTGAACTGAGGTGCTAGAGAAGATTCTTGAAAGTCCCTTGGACTGCAAGGAAATCAAACCAGTCAATCCTAAAGGAAATCAACCGTGAATATTCATTGGAGGGAATGATGCTGAGGCTGAAGCTCCAATACTTTGGCCACCGGATGAGAAAGCTGACTCATTAAAAAAGACCCTGATGTGGGAAAGACTGAAGGCAGGAGGAGAAGGGGACGATAGAGGACAAGATGGTTGGATGGCATCATTGACTCAGTGTACATGAGTATGAACCAACTCCAGGAGTTGGTGAAGGACAGGAAAGCCTGGACTGCTGCAGTCCATTCGGTCGCAAACAGTCAAATAGATACTGCTCATCATCAATAAAGGGAATATTGCTAAGAAGATAACCAAGACTTTCACCCTGATTGTTACTAGTAAAAGAAAGAGAATACTTTGAAATGAAATGACTGCGATTTAATCAATTAATATATGGTAATATATTTACAACGGGGTCCATGCGTTGGTTTATCACTGTCAGCCCTGTTGTTACAGGCAGATGACTTCCAGCCCACGTCAAGTGCTCGGGAAGAGTTTGTGGGGAGGTCCGGGGAGCCTCTAGTAAAGAGATCGTCACCCACCTCACCAGGTCTGAGAAATGCCACGTACCGAACTTGAGAGTCATCGTCCCCGGGCGCCTGTGTCTCTATGCACGCCCGCCTCAGGGCAGTGATCTCGGCTTCCAAGGCGCGGGCCTCTGCCCGCTGGGAATCCATGGAGCTGTGCCGACGAGAAGCTGCCTGACTTGGGCGCGCCAGGTCTGGCTCTTCAAGCCTCGCGCGCTCCTGGAGCGAACCATTCCGGAACTTGGCGGGGGAGGCAAAGGAACCTCGAGCAATTCCCGCGCCTATCACTCTGTCACGCAAGTGTCTCCGGCTCGTTGCCATCCATGCGCACTTTTCCACAGCTGTCGTCCAGCAGCCCTTACGCTTCAAGAGAGCTGAAATCCCTCTCGAAGCCCAAGGGCGCAGCTACGCACCCCGACCTGGCGGCGGCTTGGAGCCCCAGACAAGGAAGAGGCGGTTCCGCGAGCATTTTGAAGAGGAGCTTCTTTGTATTTCTTCCCCTTCTTCATTTCCGCCGACCGTATCCAGAAGGTAAGGTGATAACCCTCTTCTATATGAATTAAGAAATTTTAGTTTGTGGTCTTTTGCGGACTTAGAGCCAGGGCACCGGGTCATCGCGATTGCCTGGAAGACTGGAAACGAAATAAACACTAGGAAACTGAGCGTAGTAATGGAACCTTAGGAGGCTGGGTTGGAAATCCAGTAGGAAGGAAGAGATAGGGTACTTGTTGGGACACGTGACTAGAATTTAGGACTGACTGGAAGCCGCGCTGGATGTAGAGAAAGTCGTGAGCCCGGGGCTTGGGGCCTGGGATGGGGAGGGCTAATTGGCTTAAATTCTCCGTGCTCGTCTTCACGTCTTCTCAAAGAAAGAAGGATGGGGTGGGTAGTTTGGGGACAGAGGTAGGCCGTGGCTCGCGCCTAGATCTCGACCCACGCTCTGGCGTTTTGGCGTTGTTTTGGGGTTCCATGTGTGCGGAGTCTGTCAACTTGGGGGGAGGGGCTTGTTGGGAGCCCAGCACCAGCTGGGCACTAAGCGAGATAGGCATTATACGCCTTAAATCCCAGTATCTCTGAAAGAATTTTCCTGAGTCCCTTCTAATTCAGCAACTTCCCTAGTACAGTGTTAAGAATCACAGATTCTGAAATTAGATGTGTGTTATAATGTTAGCTTCGCCGCTAATTCTCTGAATGGCATTGGGAAAGTGACTTCACCTGTCCTGCTAATCTGAAAAAAGGTGCCTGCAAACTACTTCGTACAACTCTGTCGCATAGTGTAAAAAAATCTGTATTAGCTTTGATATCCGTTGCTCTTTTTCTGCCTGAAAACCACTTTTTATGTATTTCTGTTGTAACGTAGTATTGTAATTGCAGCATTTACTTACTTCTCATTTGATTGTGAGAAGCTTGAAGGTGGAGAGCTTTATCTTTTTGTAAGTTAACATGGGGCTTCCTTTGTGGCTCAGATGGTAAAGAATCTGCCTGCAGTGTGGGAGACCTGGGTTCCATCCCTGGGTTGGGAAGATTCCGTAGAAGTTAATATGTCCCATCCCATTTCTGTCAGTTTATTAAAGTGAGTGAATAAATGAGAAACACCTAACAATATGGATTAGTAAACTCAAGAGGAGTAGAGTGTAATATTGTGGTCATTTAGAGGGAAAAATGTCCACCTGCACCTGTGTCTGTGTGTAGAGGTACTGTTCCAAAATGCATTCATGGAGAACAAGGATGTAGTGCCTGAACAGAGTCTTCAGGGATTAAATCTGGAACAATACAGTAGGAAGGGAAGCACAGTTCCAGGCAACCAACTGGCATGGAAGGTTCAGAGAAAGGAGTTGAGGGTTTTTTGTTTGGTTGATTGGTTGGAGTTTTATTTTTGTTGTTGTTGTTTGTTTGTTTTAGATTTAAGGGAAAGAACTCTAGGTAGAAATTTTTTGCTGCTAGAACACCCTGAGTGTCCAGCCTTGATGAAAGCCAACAGAGAAATGAAACGCCTTTTTGTGGGTGGTCTTGGGCAGAATGTTTCTGAGGCAGACCTGCAGAATCAATTCGGCAGATTTGGAGAAGTTTCTGATGTGGAGATCATCACTCGGAAAGATAATCAAGGTAAATTTAGAGTTCTTCATGGGTAGTTAAAGCTAATTAACTCAAGTCAAATATCACAAAATAAAGGAACCCCTAAAGATGAATGTTAGCCCTGAACACTGAAAGTGATGTTATTTCATTATGGTAGTATAGTACTAACCCCATCCCAGCACATATGCCCTGGAGGTGTTATGTATGAAATAAAAAAATTATAAATTCCCAAACATACCATACCTTTTGGGGGGTGGGGGGTGAGGAGGGAGCATGTGGCTTGCAGGATCTTAGTTTCCTGACCAGAGATTGAATCTGCCCTCTGCAGTGAAAGCCCAAAGTCTCACCACTGGACCTCCAGGGAATTCCAAAACATCCAATTTCTGAAACATGTTGCTTTAAATTTTCAAAGCTAAAATGCTAACAACTGGTAAGTGTCCTGTTAGAATACCACTAACATATAAACATACAAAATGTTTCCTTAACTGACTGCTGGACCTTTTTCTCATACATATTTTCTTTTAAAATATTTATATAATCATGATTAAAAATTTGTAATCTTTGTATCCAATGAAAAATAAACAAGGTTTTTCTTTGAAAGAATAGGTTTCTAAGAGGTCTTTTTTAAATTCAGAAATCATTTTTACATTATTCTTTGGATAAGAATTTAAATTTCTTTTTTTTTTTTTTAGGAAACCCACAGAAAGTCTTTGCGTATATCAACATCAGAGTAACAGAAGCAGACCTGAAAAAATGTAATGAATGTTTTCTATACTATTTACCATTTCATGTCACTGTGTAATTTGGAATAACTTTGGTTCTGATAGTTAAACAGCCACTTTTACGTAATTGAGAGGGACAACCATGATGAATAGAATTCTGATATTCTACAGTTTGAGATTTAGATTCATTCCATAATTCATGACATATGGTATCACATTATCAATGAGTTTGCTCAAAAGTGGCATTCTCAAATATTGTGGACAAAGCACTATGCTTTAATAGAAACTACATGTTACCTATATCCCACTGGATATTATGCCATACCCCGCTCCCCAGGGTGTTCATTTCTCAAGCAAATAATTCTTGTTATTAAATGCTATTAGTAGAGGGCTTTACATTATGCCTTTATAAGATCATATCCTTAAAATTATGAAATATCTATCAATAAGTTTTAGAAAGCTGAGGACCAGCTGTGGCCTTCAGTGAACAAAGAGCGAGAGGTAATTCATACTGCCACTAATGTAGAAATGCATTCTAATTATTTGGAGACTGAAAAGTCAAAAGACACTGAGTAGGAAACATGCTAATAGAGAAGGAAGGCCATTGGCCTTTTGTAATATCATCTGTCCAGTTGGGAAACATATATGACAAGTACATTGCAGTTAAGAACAGTTCTACTGTGTGACCTAGCAGTTTTATTTAAAGTAAAAGACCCAGTTTGCTTATCTGATGTATGACCAAGGTATTGCTTGTCTCATAATATTACTGTGAATATGAAATTGAATAATACTTTTGTACTTAGCATAGTACCTGTCTCATAGAAATTTCTCTTAGTGATAATTATTAAGGAAGCTGATAGCAAATACGGAGAAAAATCAGCTACTAGGGCACAGTAGTTCAGACAGTTTGGTTGCTTGTGCTCATATGTTTGCAAGTTATGCAGTGATAATTAGTATGAGGTGATAAATAAGAATGAGGAGCTGTAGGATTCCAGTGTCCTGATTCACCCTAAGAAAATTACATTAATATTCTGTAATTTTAGTGTGGGTAAGTAACAATATGTTAAATAAATACCAACCATTTGCCAGAGATTCCTGACATTACTTTATAAACAAATGACAAATTTTGCTTTAAGGTTTGCACATTTGCTTCATTCAGATCTTCCAGTTACATGAGACAATAGGGAATATAAGAATCTAATAAGTGGTCAAGATAAGAATGGGACCTAAGCCTCCTCTTTCTGGGCTCACTTTCCTTATTCTGTTTCCTCTGTGTGTTTGTGATAAACTAGTTTTCTTTTTCTGGTACTAATTAGTAAAAGCACATGCTGAAATATATTTTTCCATTGCTATATACTTGGGTACTAATTCTTTGCTTTATAGGTATGTCTGTTTTAAATAAAACAAAATGGAAAGGTGGGACACTGCAAATTCAGCTAGCAAAGGAAAGTTTTTTGCACAGGTAAGGTTTGCTGTATTTGATTTAACCCAAACATTAACACACTAATTTCTTAATACTGTAAGTGATTTTATATGTTCACTTAATTGATTTGAAACTATCAGTTTTAGCAAATTTTATGCATTATAAGTAGAGCTAAAGTCCTTCTTAACTGAGACACCCTGTGACCCCAGACCCCACCAAAGAAGATAATGTAATGCTCTTATATATGTATATTTTAACCTATACAAATACGTACTTTTTGCAGCTTCTTAGACACAACTTTCTATGATGATGTAGGTCTATCCCCTTCTTTGTAATACCTATTTAGTACTATTTTTAGAAAATGTGCCACAGTGTACTTAATCATCCCCCACTCATGGACCTTTAGACCATTTCCACTTCCTCTTGATAACAGATGATCCTTGAAGATATCTTCTATATATGTACAAGGGTCCCTCTGGTGTGTATGTCAACCAAAGGAGTTGCTGTGTCATGGAGTTAAGCACACTTAACATTTTAATAGATGATACCAAATTGCTTATGTTAACTTTTAAACTGTTAATGAAAGTGTCATACAAAAACATAAAGATAAAAGGAATTCCTGTAAGAGACACATAAGATTAATTATGCTTAAGATTTAAGAACAAGGCAATGTAAAAACTATTAAAGCATTTTAAGATCCTAAAAGTATCCTTAGGGAGAAAAGATTGTATGAGTTTGGGTGCTTTCAAAATAGAAGACATTTTGGGAATGTACAGATGAAGTGACCAAGAGAATTTTAAGATGGTTCTCCGGCAAAGAAATGCCACAAGGAAAAATAAAGTCTAACTCAAATTTTGTGGCACTAGTCTGGAAACAAAGGTGAGGAATTTGTTCTTCAGCTGGTGGCCTCTGTGAACAGGGTAGTGATGAGACTTTAATTCAGCAGTGCTTTGGTTCCCTATTATAGGCAAGAACTGGGGCCCTCATCCTGAGCAGGGTGAGCACACAGTGCTGCTGCCTTTGAGTACTTGTGCACGTCTGCCTCTGGAGCATGAATCTTTAAAGTTGAAGTGTAAAAGAGCCACACCAGAGGCAAAGCGGCCAATGAGAATTGGTCAGCACAGTTGACCAGGCCTGAATCAGATAAGGAGTTTGGATTGGAAGGTTGAGTTGGCATTCTATTCTGCATTCTCTTTGTTATGAGAGTAGTAATATTTAAGATTTAGCAGATTAGACTCTGAAAGAAGAGACCTTTTCCTTATACCAAAGAGAAGGGATTAAGGATAGATAAAATGCCAAAAGTACGTAAGTTGAAAGGGAAAAGCTGAGTGACCCCAAATGATACCTATGAAGTTAAACAGCTTTATAGTACTAAAAGACAAGACGGAAGCACGATTAATAGTGTGATTGGTTATTTTAACTCTTATTTGTATTTTTTCTTTGATTCAGATTGGCCCAAGAGAGAGAAGAAGCAAAAGCAAAGAAAGGAAAATCAACAACAGGCAACACCAGCTTGTTAGAAAAGATGAAAACAGTGGATTTCCATGTGAAAGCTGTGCCAGGAACAGAAGTACCAGGGCACAAAGTAAGTCACCTCTGGTAGCCTGAGTAGCCTAGGAACCAATTCCTGAGACCAGATGACCATGAACATCATGTTTAAAGCAATTGCTTTTTCTCCCTTGCTTTGAAGCAGTTTACATCAGAAGTGCTTTATGATCTTCCAAGTGCATTTACAGCTCTTGGGAAAGCACAGGTTTCCCCGATTTTAGAAAGAGAAATCAAAACCCAAGTGGAGGCAAGTCTCCTGAGGGGAATAGAGGTGGTGAGGAGTCCAATCAGGTCCCAAGTTTGCCTTTTTAATGGCTGTTACTTCTGTAGCATCCTATGTAATTTACATGGGATCAACAACTGCTCCGATTTTCCTCCTTTCTATACTCCTTTTTCTTAAGTTATATTTATGCAGCATGGTTAATCTTTTCTGTTTGTGACAAGTATAATAAATATATCCTTTTTTTTTTTTTCTTTTAGAATTGGGTTGTGAGTAAATTTGGAAGAGTCTTACCTGTCCTTCATCTAAAGAATGAACGTAAACGTAAAATATCCTTAGCAGTTGGCCTTTCAGAGAAATTATTGTTGACTACAGTGATGGATACTTGCAAAAGTTTACTTTGTATCTTCGGAATTTGACTGCTGCTGTCAGTAAATCTTTAAATGTTTAATAAGAGTTTTTATGTTCCCAATTTCTCTGTAAGGTAAGATCCACTTACCTACATGTATAAAACAATTTTAGAGGATGAGAAAATGTAGTGATGTTTTATACAAGTAAGTGATATAAATGATGCTTGTTAAGCAAGCATTTTTACTTAATAATTTATATGTCATTCCTCTCGTTTGACATGGATTCAAAGCTATTTCCAGAAGAACTAAGGAAGGGCAAGGGAACACAGTGCAGTCATTAAAGTAGCCTTTTGACAGAGGAGGATTTGGAAGGACAGTGTAAAGCCAAGAGAGATAATAGACGCTATTTGACACACTTAACATATAATTAGCCAGGTATTCAGTAGTTACTAAGTGAACAAAGAAACTTTTCAGGTGTGAGAGATAAAAGCAACTTGTACTTGTCTATTTGTATGTTTTAGGAAATCAGCCAATGCCACTGACATTGACTAGAATCTTTCTGGACAGGCTTAGCAACAAAACAGATCTGATAATTATTAGCCTTTCTGCGAAAATTCAGAGAGAGTAAAATGTGAAGTGGATGTTTGAGCTAAGAGAATCAGGTTTAGGATGAGCCAGCATTGAAAAGATAGGAGTGGCCAAAATGTTAGAGAATCTTTTGAGTCTCTGGTTTGAGATAACTAACACTCAGTGTCTAGTTGTTCCCCCTGATTTCCCCTCTATACTCTATGATGTTAGCAGTAAATAGATTCCTCAGACATATAGAAAAGTACCTAGAATATAATCTTAAATCAGTTTGTTGTAATATATATATATACAACCCAAGTAATTTCTTCCAATTAATAGTGATGATCGTTGCTTTTCACTCTGGACACTCCATGGACATGTCAGTTCCAAAGATCCTGAGTTATCTAATGAAGTCCTTTTTTTTTTGATTGGAAACGGAGGGTAAAATGAGTCAATGACTTGCTCAAGATTAAACAGTATTCTTTTTGCTTCATCAGATTGATATGTTTTTATAAAACCTAGTACCTTTTTTTGTTCCTTGACTATTGGTGACATCATAAGGTATGATCCCTCAAAATACTGCCACAACTTAAAGAAGATAGGAGAGGATTTCACAAATGCTGTCCCTATATCCAACCTCACTTGGGAACTGGATGGAGGGGATGATCCTATGAGTAAGAAACGGCGAGGAGAATTCTCTGACTTTCACAGCCCTGCCAAGAAGATAATAAAAGTGCAGAAGAATGAGGGTTCTACTGCATTTCTAACCATGAGATCAAAACATAGTAGCATAATGGAGAGTCCACATTTAATACAACAGATTGCACAAAAAACACCTCATGATTCCATTACTCCTAAATCGCCCTGTATAACTGATTTTGATCATCAGAAATTTAAAAATGTATTTTTTCAGACTTCTGGTTTAGAAACTACCAAAAACAGAAATAGCATATCTGATGATGATACTGATTCTGAAGATGAATTAAGACTAATGATTGCAAGAGAAGAAAATTTAGAGAAAACTACATGGTCCTCAAATGAATTTGAAAATGATCCCTTTGAAGTTGTAAGGGATGATTTTAAATCTGATTTTCACAAATGTCATACTTCAATGGGTTTAGGCCTCAAAAACAATGTCTCTTGCCTCAACAGTGAAAATAATGTTATGAAAAATGGTTGTGACTCTGATTCAGGAGATACAGATGAAATCATTGCAATGAAAAAAAGTTCTGGTAAGATTGAAAACGGTGTAGATTTTTCACAAAGAGAAAAGTGTATGTACAAGAAGACTCATTTGAAAAACAGAAAAACGTATGATCTTTCTGATGACTGTATTAAAGAACAAAAAAGAAAAAACAAAGTAGAGACAGTCCTCAGTCACAGAGTTAAGCCTCTCAGTTGTAAATCTCTGGTAGAGTCCAATAGCAGTGAAGATGTTGATTCTGCATCAGAATCGACTGAGTGTGAAGGAGATAAGGAGTATAACACTTTGATGAAAAACTGTCTCCGTGTGAATCTGACTTTGGCTGATTTGGAGCAGTTGGCTGGCAGTAACCAGGAGGCTCCAAAAGAAAAGACTGAAAGCAATGACCAGGAAACCACTGCCAAGTGTGACAGGGCTTCCAAGAGCCAAAGGACTCCAGGTGACCTCCACAGAGGCCAGCAGTGTATTCATCCTGAGGAGATTGTGGCTTCTCTTTTAGAAGGAAGAGAGAACCCACCTGGAAAACAGAAACCAAAGGAAAATACCTTAAAGCCAAAATTTCAGGCTTTCAAAGGAGTGGGCTGTCTCTATGGAAAGGAATCCGTGAAAAAATCCTTGCAAGAGAGTGTTGCCTCTGATAACATTAATAAAGATAAAATTTCCTTGAAACTTGAGGAACCGAGGAACATGTCCATGGAAAAATGGTCCCTGTATGCTAATGGCCCATCAAGTGAACAGACTCCTTTCCAGTATGCAGAGGAAGCAAATGACTCAAACCAAATTCAGCCTCAAAAGAAACAGTCTTTTGCGAGCCAGGGTCACAAAGTGATATCCCCTAACAGTTCAGAAAAGAGAAATAGAAATCCTGTTTCTAGTCTGTTGCCACTGAAAGATAAGAAATCTTTAAGTTGTGGTGCTAAGACTCCTAGCAGAGGCCTTGATGAAAACTGTTGCCACAGGACTGGAAAGTCAGGAGAGGGCTCTGAAAGGAGGCCTGATCTATGCAGCTCCAAGGCCCCTGAGAAATCACCAAAGGTTTTCTCGAGAGACTCCCAGGGAAGCAAAACTGACTTCCCACTTGCTGTTAATAATTCATCAGATGTTAATGCTAAGGATAAGCATGCTGAAGATAATCAGAAACGTTTGGCAGCCTTAGAGGCAAGGCAGAAAGCCAAAGAAGTCCAAAAGAAGTTGGTTCACAATGCTCTGGCAAATTTGGTGAGTATATATATTCTAGGAATTTACCAAGAACTCTCTCCATGTCTAGTCTCTTTCTTTCCCACAAAGGTAGGCAGGCCCCTTTAGAGCTGAATATGTCTTATGTCCTTGTGTCTATATAGTATATCTGGATACTGATTTAGAAGATATTACTGATATAGTTAAATGATATGTAATAATACATCTCAATTGCCATATATATCACCTGTCAAGTGAGTCGTGTCTTATGAAGATTTACTATAAGGGGACTTTATTCATTTTTTCAAGAATTGTTAAGTTCCTACAAAGTTCCAGGCCTTCACAGCAAGTGTTTGATTTATAGAAAAGATCACTATCAGGCTCACAGTGTGGTGAACAGAGGGTCACAGTTCAGTTCCATGCAATGGGGAAGAAGTATGCCTACATGCCCTGACAGGAAGCAGACCAGTTTGTTGGCATTGCTGGGGAGTGGGTACTTGCCCAACTGACCTGAGTCTAGTGGGAGAGGCTCAGTAGAAATTGGTCTGGCAGAGGCAAAAGGGTAGGAAGAGAGAGGAAAGGCATTATAAGATAAAGCAGCAGTTTGTAAAAAGTGAATGTTTGCAGTAACTGACTAGAGTACAAGGTGGTGAGAAGTGAGTGAGATAATAGGCTACAGGGCTGGAGTTTATTCTTAAGTCTGGGGAAAGACTAAAGACTGAAAGTAAGGGAGTAAAGATTAGTTGAGTTGGAACAGGAATTGGCAAATGAGCCCATGTCCTGTTTTAAAAGAGCCTCCTAGCTGAGAATGGTTTTTACATTTTTAAAGAGTTTAAGAAAGAAGAATATAGAACTAAAACTATATGTGTCTTACGGAGCCTAAAATATTCTCTGGCCCTTGACAGAGAAAGCTTGCCAACTTCTGTTTGGGGCAAATGGTTCAGGATGTAATGAGAACAACACATCAAATGGGGCAAATAAGGGAACAGGGATAGACCACCTTTGGGAGGTTTTGAGCCAAAACCAAGGCAGTGACTGGGAATATATTTTTAAAATAGCAGGAAGGTCCAACTGATGGGACTTGGTGATCAACTGGAAATGGAAAGAAGTTTCCATCTTGGGATGATGGAAGCATTCATTAGAGAAAAAATAGGGTGGGAAATAGACTTATTTGGGGAAGGAGATGAGAGGTTGTCTTAACGATAATGCTTTTGGTGACCACTCTAGGATGGTCATCCAGAGGACAAGCCAACGCACATCATCTTTGGTTCCAGTAGTGAAAGTGAAACAGAGGAGACATCCACTCGGGAGCAAAGCCATCCAGGAGAGGAACTGGTAAAAGAAATTTAGGATGTCCATATGGGCATGCCTCTACTTGTGCAGATCCATTTCTGCATGTTGCATACCAAAACCTGCCTACGACTGCTGGGTTCAGCATAAAATTTCCTCTGGGAAATTTTTCTCCCCAGACCACCATGCATGGATGCTACAGGGGCCTTGGAGATTTTCTCCCACATAAATCTGTCCTCTGCAAAGTGACATCAATATTAGTGAAACCCTGCAGAAAATGTTCTTACATAAAATAATTGCCCCCCTTCCAGGCTGCATTAGGTGCCTCTGGAGACCCAAGGTGCCACGTAAATATCACTGAGTCAAGAGTTTCCATTATAACCACCACACTGTTTCCTGGGATATGCATCTGAATCGTTTCTTAAGTGTAAGGAGGAAAATTACATAATGAGGGAAATATTGATTGTCTTGTTTATTAATAGACATTTCTGTCCTTATGTAACAGGAGTCCATGGGTAGAGCCTCTGGGAAGCTCTTTGACAGCAGCGATGATGAGGAATCTAGTTCTGAAGATGACAATAACAGGTTCAGAATTAAACCTCAGTTTGAGGGCAGAGCTGGACAGAAGGTTAGTGAAGACTGAAAATAAAAAAATTTGCAACAAACTCCAACGTTAAGGTTTTTATTTTGAGATTGAGTCCTCCATGGCCCTCTTTTTTTGGTTCATGGGTAGGTGAGGTTATGCAAACATTAATATAGTAAATTTCACATCATGGGAAGTATACTTGGAGGATCTTGTTTATAAGTAATTTCTTGGGAATGCGACTGTCAGTTGTCTTTGTGTTTTGTCTTTAGCTCATGAATTTGCAGTCTCACTTTGGCACTGATGACAGATTTCGCATGGACTCCCGATTTCTAGAAAGTGATAGTGAAGACGAACATGAAGGTAAATGACTCACTGTCCAAACAAACAGTCCTGGTGTCAGAGCTGGCATAGCTCGAGAAATCAACTCGTCTAGCATCTTTACTTAACACATAGAGAAGTGTTTTATGTATATATAACATACAGAGTGTTACATGTACATGGTGTATTATATGTACATATGATACTTGTACATAATAGTTTATTTATAAAATTTTAATTACCTGAAGCTGCCAGAAAAGACAGGAATAAGTAGCATCTGGCAAAGGTACCGTCTTCCCCCATCCTGTTCCTGGTGTTAGAAGTCAAGGACCCTACCTGGCAGTAGGTCAACAGGTCCTCTCGAGGCTATGTCAGACAGGCATATCCCACTTGGCTTACTTAAAGAAGTGTTCGTGCTCGGTGCAGATTTTTTAAAGCAATGTACCATTGAATATCACTCTACTTAAATTCATTCTTATTTGAATATATCTAACAGCATTGATCCTATCGGAAGCATCAGCAGTGGTTTCAAACTTTCTTTACAAGATCTTCTACTCTTATCCTTTGCAAAAGACCTCACCTCCTACTTGACCAAGAGGATGGCCACTTCAAGTAGCTCCCTGCTTTCCTTTCCAATCTTAGAACTACTCTGTCCTTTCTTTTCTTCTTTCCAAAGTTTATCTAATCTGCATCTTGATCTTCTCCATTTATACCTCCTGTTTCCTCCTTTCTCATTTACATATTCACTTCTCGTTTGCATATTCACACTTAACTTTCTTGTATCTCTTCGTTCTTTCTATAGACATAATTAGGTCTCATGGGTTCTAAAAGCCATTTCTTCAACCCTGCCAGTTTTTAAGTTGCCATTCCCCTTTTTTTTTTTCCAGCTGTAAGCCTGAAATGAAAAAATAAATTGCATCTAATTTAGAAGCAGTTGATTTTATTGAAAGTACAATCTTTGGATATGATACTTTCAATTCTTTGAGGTGATTATTATGTATATTATACATTTCTGAAAACAAATATCCCAAGAGCAAATTCTCCAGGATCCATACCAACTTAATATTTCAGAACTTTTCACTCAGAATTCCATGTTGATAACATAGGAATGGACAGAACCTTGGGATTAGTCAAGAAGCTATAGATGTTTCTTTCTAACTCCTGCCACTTTTGTCTGTCTCGTATTTACAACTCTAGCATGTGTTCCCTCAAAGCTGTGAATAACTGACTGACTGGATGCAGTGGCATCTTTTCAAGCTTCCCCCTTCAGCCTGCCTGTAGCATTTGTTACTGTTGATCATCCTTCTTGAAATGTTCTCTTCCCTTTGCTTCTATTGCACTATAACTTCCTGGTGTTCTTCATAATTCTTGGTTCCTAAATTTTCCTTTTGCTTTGAGATATAAGCTCTTCCCAAGATTCTGTAGTCCATGTGGCTTTCACCTTCATTTTTACATGAATATTTTCCAAATCTGGATCATCTTTGCTCCTGACTGTTCTGCTTTTCAAGTTTAGATACACCTATGAGAAATATCCATCAGGCACTGAGGAAAGAATAATTGGGAGCTCAGCAGAATAGTCAGGAGCAAAGATGACCCACATTTGGAAAATATTCATGAAAAAAGGCTAAAGTCATAGGGTCTTACAGAACCTTGGGAAGAGCCTGTTATCAGAGGTTACTTGGGAACCTTAGAGACTTGAGTGTTTTGTGTGTTGCACAAAGACTGTCTTATAGGTAAGCAGCCTACCAATACACGGAGCTCTTTCTAACATTCTGTTCTACGTCCTGATTGTCAATATTAAGATAAAATTAAAATTGCCACTTTTGAAGTTAGAAATCATTGAATATGAGCAGTTTCATATGGTTTAGCCTAATACAATGTAAACTCTTCGCAGTTTCTTATTTCAAGAAATTACATGTTTATTTTGTTTCCTAGCATGCTCTCTTCCTTCCTCAGGGGACTACTTTGTCTTTCCTGCCTTAGACTGTACTTGGTTTGTAAAATATTTCTTAATCCAACTGAACATAATCCCTACCTCTTTTGAACCCTTAGACACTTTTGGGCCATCTCTATAGAAAACTTATGCAAATCAGTGTTTTATTCTGTTAATTTCTGTTATTTAGTTGTTTATATCCTACAATTTTTTGAAAAGGTCTTTAAGGCTTAGACTTCTTTTATATTTTCTCTTATAATCCAAACTAGCTGTTAAATGTTTAACTTTGTTCCCTGATATTTGTCTGTTTTTAGTAAATAAGAAAGCCAGCTTATAGGATTCCACAGTGCCCTGTGTGTAGGCTCTCTTCCTGTGATATTTATTACTGAGTTTAAAAGCTAAAGTAACTGTCTGCTAACATAGTCAGTAAAATTACCACCTTTCACTGTCTTTCACTTTTAGATATACATGTAATTTAGATTAATTTCTAGACTGTTACAAAAAAATCAAAGAATCTTTATTTACTTTAGTTTTGTAATTATTATCTTGGTCTATTACATTTGTCAATCTTTACCTTAAAAACTTAGACTTGCCACTGAAAGCCATTAATTTCATATTTCATTTTTATAAGTAGAAATGGGAATTTTGTTTGCTAGTCATGTGGTTTCTGGATTCACTGTGACATTGGGGGCTTAGGGTTAGGGACGTTAGCAAAACAAGGTTTAACTTTCGTCCTTCCTATTTTAATGTGCTTTGCACACGTTTAAGTGCTTGATAAATATTTGATTATTGAGATTTCTCAAGTTATATTTGCCAAAATATTACTAATTATTCTCTTCCCTCGAAGAAATAAATGAAAAGAAAACTGCTGAGGAGGAAGAGCTTGCTGCAGAAAAATTGAAAGCCCTGAATGTTGTGCAGAGTGTTTTGCAGATCAGCTTAAGCAGTTCTACAAGCAAAGGATCAGTAGCTGCTAAGAAATTTAAGTATGCCTTGTTTCATCTCACTCTTCCCTCTTTTCCTTTGCCAGAAAATTAGGCCGTTTTCAACTTCTTGGGGAGGGCAGTTAGCAATATGTATCAGACTGTTAATATTATATTTACCAAGTGATTCATTTCAAGAAACTAATTAAATTTTTTTCTGTATTTATTATTACTGAAAAAAATGGACAACTGTTTAAATATTAATAAATGTAACAGTTTATTATGGAAAATAGAGAGACTAGTGTAATGAAACCCCTGTGTACCATCACCCAGGTTCTACAATCACTAACGTGTGACCAGTTTTCTCTCCTATACTTTTACTCACTCTCCCCTACTTTCCCCACTGAAATATTTTATACAAATCCCAGTAGTATATCATTTTATCTATATATGTTTTCTGTTTTAAAATAAAATTTAAAAAATTTTCACAGATACCCTCAGAACTGGGTAATTTAAAATATAATTGCTTCTAAGGAGCTCCTGATACACTTGATATTTATGCCTTTGTCTTCCTCAAAAAGTGGAATTGCCCTGGTTTTGCATTATGTTTTGCTATTAGTTTTTTGGATTTATACTCTGATTTGTCCCTTCCAACTTATCATTCTCCTTTTTTAAATAGGGACATCATACATTATGATCCAACAAGGCATGACCATGCCACTTACGAAAGAAAGCAGGATGATAAACCAAAAGAAAGGTAAATTAAACTGCTATAGTTACTAGTAAGGTACCTGTGTTAATCTTTTAGATTTGGCAGTTGTTTCATATCTATATGAGATGCTACTGTGAGGGGAAACTAGGTGAAGGTTATTTCTAGTTGTTCTGTAAATCTGTTTCTAGTTTTTCTGTAAATCTAAAATTATTCCAAAATTAAAAGTTTCTTTTAAAAAGAGTGACATTCAGACCACACAAGCCTCCTCATCGTGAAATGTCTCTGTACCTACCCGTCAAATCTAGTGGTGTTTCTGTTCCTTTAATTGTCTTAAAGTATTTGGGTCTCCTGTGAATCTTTTTGGGGTTCACTTCATTAGACAAAAGCCAAAAATCAATATAAGATAAACTTTTTTTTTCACCGTGGTGTTCTGCCAGGACTGCTGAGAAATAATACCTTTAAAATCATAAGAAGCCCTCTTATTTGAACAGTTGGGGTTTCTGAGCTATATCTAGGCTCTCAGCAAAGGATTTTGCTTTATATTAATAATTAGACTGGTGTATAAGTTTTTCTCTTCAGAGTACAATAGTAAATATTTTAGGCTTTGCAGGCCAGATGGTCTCTCTTGCAGTGACTCGTCTCTGTTCTTATAGCAGAAACAAAGCCATACATAATACATAAAATGAATAAGGTAGGCTGTGTTCTAATAAAACTATTAGTAGGACACTGAAATTTGCATTTCATGTAATTTGTACATATTATGAAGCCATCTTTTATATAGTTTTTTCCAGTCACTTCAAACTACAAAAATTATTCTTGCAGTCTATACATAAATAGGCAGCGGCTTGGATCTAACCCATGGGTATACTTTGCCAAAACCTGCTTTACACCATATTTTCCCGAGAAAATAGATTTGTTTTTGGCTTAGAAGATATTTCTTAAATTTTATGTTATTTGCCTTCTAGAGAATAGGAGTTTTCAAAACCATGAGGTCCTAGCTTGTTATTAAAAAAAACTTCTTTCTTTAGTTTCACTATCTCTGCTTATATGTTACTGTAAGCAGGAAGAAGAAATCAGAAAATACCTTCAACACCTTCCTGGACATCTCCGTTGCTATATTACCCATCCATTAAGTGCATTTTTCATTTCCTAGTTAATAAAGGTGACAGTGTTGCTAAGCCTCCTGCCACTATATAACAATGATCTCCTTTCCTCCATTTTACTGTGTTTACTTCACTTCTCTGCAAGGCCTTACCTGAAGCCTCAATTGTCATGTAGTTTCTACTAACAATTTCTTCAGGGAGTTTTCATGCTTTTGCTAACACCCTCCTCACTGACCTTCCAACTTCTGTGGGCTCTGAAGTCATTCCTACATTTTGGGCTTTTATAGCAGTACCCCACTTCTAGGCACCAAAATATGTATCAGTTAGGTATTGCTATGTAAAAAATTGCTCCAAAACTAAGAGCTTGAAACTAAAAATTTATTAGGTCCCAATTTCTGTGGGTCAGGAATTTGTGAGCACTTCACCAGGTAGTTCTGGCTTGGGCTCTCAAGAGGTGGCATTCAAGATGTCACCTGGGGCTATAGTCTCGGAAAGTTTGCAACCTGCTTACACGATAGTTCACACACTTGACCGCTGGCAGGGGGCCTCAGTTCCTTGCTTTGTTGACCTCTCCTTTTGGGTGTTTGGCTGCCCTCAGAACATGGTATCTGACTTCTCCCAAAGCCAGTGATTAGGAACGGGGAGAGAGAGCAGGAAAAAGCCACAGTGCACTCTATAGTGATAGTTTCAGTAGTCGGACACAATCACATCTGCCTTATTCTGTTCCTTAGAAGAGGTCATTAAGAACAGCCCATACTGAAAGTGATGGAGGAATTAACTTCCACTTCTTGAAGTAGCAAAGGACCTTTGGACCCCTTTTAAAGCCACTACGTTGTTTCATTGATCTTGGAGCTCAGTTTCACAGGAGGCATAGTTGACTTATAGCCTACGGTTTATTTAATGAAGTATTAAAAGTTTCTCTGTATAAGATAGTCTCCAACAATAAGATGATCATTTAGGACATTATTATTTTAGGTAAAATAGAACATTTGGCCTAATAAATAGAATAGACTAATAGGAAAAAGGGATTTTAATCTTTTACTATTTAAAAACTCAGTATTGGAGACTGCTATGTAACTCTGGTTAAGACCAAAAACAAAAACATATTCCTAAATATAGAGCAGGTTGATGGAAACAGAAACATTTCATCCCAAACAGACTAGACTTAACATATTTATAATGCATTTCTACAACAGAATTATGACTAAGTTCTTTAATACCAGTATCATAAAACTCACACTTAGAATTTGATAGAGTCTTAAAAGTCATGTGGTTTAACCTGGTTCATTTTGCAAATGAGGATACTGAGGCCCATTGCAGTTAAGTAATTTTCTTACTCATAGCTTATATCTTAGGTATAATTTCTAACGTGTAGTTCAGAGGATAAGATAGAGGAGAATGTGATTCATGTTTAATATTTGGAGCTGTTTGAAATAATTTTGTCTATTAAAAGCTTTTTGGTTAAGATTCTGCCCTTATGGGTTGTATATGTGGATCCTCTTGGTTCTTGAAAAAATGGGACTAATGTTATCCATGGTATTTTTATTTCCTGATTTCTGGAATTTTTCCAAACATTGACTTTTTTGTGATCTCTATATATGTCAATGCAGTAAAGCAAAACGAAAGAAGAAAAGGGAGGAAGCTGAGAAACTACCTGAGGTGTCTAAAGAAATGTATTATAACATTGCTACGGATTTAAAACAAATATTCCAAACTGTAAAAGATACTAGTGAAAAGGAAGATAACACACCTTGGAATGAGGACTCTGATGAAGAGAAAGCTGAGGTAGTCCAGGACATTCCAGCTCTGATGACTCGGGATGAACAAACTGGCGGGTTCACATTTTCCTTTTTTGAGTCTGACGCCAAAGATGAAAAGGAAGGTACATTTTTGTTTGTTTTTACTTTTTCATTTCAGGCAGTTTGAATTTAATTGAGTCTACTGTAAGTGTGATGATTTAACATTAGCTGAAGGCAGTATTCTCTTCTCCATCTAAATAAACAGTATTTCAGTCAGCATTACATAACCATAAATGTAATGTGCCTAGACCTATGTTTAACACAGTAAGAAGTTGTTCTTGAATTTGGAAGCAAACTTCTAGATAGCTGCCATGTGAAGGGAAGCCAGCGATTAATATGCATGCAACATTCCTTCTTCTCTTGAGTAGAGATAGCCATATATTTAAATATATTTAAGAAGTTGTATATTTAAATAGCTTTACATCTTTGATGCAGTTGGGGAAGCCATAACTTCAGGAAAGCTAGTGCTGTTTGTTAGGAGAAGAAATATGTAACCCTGGCTCTAAACAAATATGCTGTATCATCAGTATACCAGCTGTTTCAGATTTTATCCTTGGAGATGTGCCAGAACCTAGAGAAAAGGATCAGCACCGGTATTTACAATTTTCCATTCCACTTCAGGAGGTTTACCTCGAAAGTCCTAAGTAGTCTAAAAGTTTGAAACACCTATTCCTTAGGAAGTTACTTCTCACCTAGTGTTTAAGATATAAGTGTAGTTTTTCTGAAAGTTCACTATAAAAAGCAAGGTATACCTATACAGGAGAATATATCTAACAGTAAGTTCTCCTTGAAAGATCAGTTAAAATAGCATCCTTGTGTTTAGTAGATAGGTATTAGATTCCAACTTTGTGGAACTACAAAAGGAGGTACAACAATCAAGTAGTTTTTCCAAAATTGTCCTAAATAAGACACAATGTATCATTCCTCTGCTTACTTCATTCTCTTGCATATGCTGTCCATTTGAGTACCAAGGTGAGTCCTAAACTGTTGAACAGAGTTAGTTTGATATAAATATTTTAATTTTTCTAACTTTGAGAGCCAAGTGTGAGAAATTGGCCTTGAAATGATTGCTAAGACACCTGAGTAACCTGGGAGATGTGTTTTATGTGCTTTGGAAATTATGAGGACTTTTGAAGTGATCATCCACATCTTATAGCAGCAGCTTTCTCGGCAGTTTTAAAAGTTTAGGGAATTGAAAACATAAAGATATGTCCCTTTTCTCTTTTATGAATAAGCAGGAAGGCAAACTGGTTTCACTGCATCATGTTATAGTTTAGACTCCTCAATGCTAGCACAGGTGTCACACTTATTTTTCTCTTTCTTATAAATTGTGTTGCTCATTTATAAACCTTCAGTTTTTGTATCTTCTTATAGCATTACCGTATTCCTTATGAGATCACTATAGCAATGCCAAAAAATAAAAGTTTCTCTCAATATTTGAAAATCAAAAAGACACTACATATTTTGAATTAGTGATTAATATAATCAAAATGTAGAAATATGTATGGGTGGTGAAAGTAAACAAGTGAATGTGTCCATAAAAACTTGGCCTTTAGGTTACAGTTGTGTCATCTTTCATTGTCTTGATGACATAGAGACCTATAGAGTTGAAGCAGTAAAACCTGGGAAGATCGCCTGGCAGGGAGACCCTCGTTTCCAAGACAGCAGTTCAGAAGAGGAAGATGTTACTGAAGAAACAGATGACAAAAAGCAGAGCCCTGAGTAAGTAATGTGTTTCTGTCCAGATATATTTCATAATTTATAAAGTCTGAGTTAGACATGCTTTAGAGATATTATTATGAGTACCTAAGTTTAGCTTCTCAACGCAGTTTCCTTTTTTTGGCTCCTTTAGAGAGTTCTGTAGTCTTTATGTCATTGGGAGGATGTTTCTTTTCCTTGAGATTTGGATAGCACTGGGTGGGGGGTATGCTGTGCATAGGGGAGAAAGCCTGCCACTGAAGTCCCTGGTCTGCGAGAGGGTGCTTCAGCTTGTTGGCTGCTACCCCATAGGAAACACTGGCAAAATGGGTAGCAGTGGTTGGGTGAGAGTATTAACAGTCAGCATGGGGAAGATAAGAGCTTCTACTTAAATCTTTGTTACCAAAGTTACAGGTAGAAGAGAAGAATGTTGAATAGAGGAGGGGCGGTATTACTTTGACTCAGGGAAAAAATGAGCAAGGCACAAAGCACAGATATTTAAGGCATAGTTCATTTATATTTACAGTGTGAACATTTCTTAAATGTTGAAATTAAGGGGCCAATTCTGTCTTTCTCACTTCAGAGAAGTATCATTACCTGAGAAAGAGACTATTAGATTTTTCTTTTTCTCCAAGAATGATGAGAGACTTCATGGTAAGTCAGTTTTTTCATTAAATGGTATATGTACTACATCTCTATTTACACATAGTGTATTCTGATATATTAATACTAATATCCAAGTAAGAACTGATTGGGAAAAATTCTGATCTTTTGCAATGTAATATGCTTTAGTCAAACCCTCTTGTTAGACAGAAGCTTTTTCACTCATAAAGCGCTGGAAAACTGAAACCTCCCATTCATCACCTCAACTTACTTGCTATCCTCAGCAAGGGCTTGTTTTGTTCCAGGGGCTTGCTGAGATGCTAGACATATAAAATTCATAAGTTTTTAGTACCCTAAAAAGTTCACAGGAAGTATACTCAATATCTTGTAATAAACTGTAATGGGAGAGAACCTGAAAAGAATGTATGCGTGTAACTGAATCACTTTGCTATATTCTTGAAACTAACACAGCTCTGTGAATTAACTATACTTTCAGTAAAACAAAAATAGGAAAAAAAAGTTCACATGAAAATGCTGAGTCTGTTGAACTCATCTCTGAAGCCTAACACAAACAGAACCTAAGTTACATCATAGTGAATGGTTTATAAACAGTAAAAATCCTAGCAATTCTACATTTTCATTTTCTAAAAGAATAAAATATTTTTGAGAAGTAGCATAAACTGAGGGTGGGGAATCATGTTAACTAGAATTGAAGACCTTGATAATGCCAGCACTAAAGTATTGTCTATTTTAATATTACTGTGCTGCCTTACCCTTCTTTGTTTTCCCTTCTAGGTTCTGACTTATTTTGGAGAGGAGTGGGAAGTAATATTAGCAGGAATGCTTGGGAGATCAGAACAAACAATTTGCGTATGGTGAGTATTGCCATATTAATTGTCTCCAGAAATAGATATGATGTTACCTTTGTGTTAATATTTGCCTGGTGTAGGAATATAGGAAGGCATGAAACTTGAAATAACTGAAAACTTGATTTAAACGCTCAGAATTAATAGTGCTGGAGGGGAAGTTTTAATTGTTTAATTTAATCCACCCGTGTGCAGAAGGGAGACTAAAGAGTGGCTCCATTGAGTGACTAATCTGAGTTCTCATCATGCTTGTTAAGTAACAGGAAATTCATGAGATTTTTGAAAGACTGAATTACAGTTTCCATTGTAAGCACTTAAAGCCAAAAGTCTGAACATTCCATTTGATTTCTACAACCAAATGATTGGTTGTAGAGCACTTCCAAAATGATTTCTACAACTCAGTCACTGAATAATCTAAATTTTACTTTATATAGTTACTGAACACTATGAAAGTTATTTTATTTTTATGAAAGGCTTTTTTTTAATGGCTACATGAATTAACAATAAATTTATTGAAAAATTGAGGAAGTATAAGAAATAATATAAATAACATGAGGGAATTACTGGAGACTTTGAAGAGTCTACTCTCAAAATAACAATATACACACTCTGTATTATTTATGAACCCGCCATGCCACACGTAACAAGGACTTTTGATTTTATGTTTTTCTAGGACTGTCGGAAGAAACATAAAGATGCCAAAAGGAGAGTGAAGCCAAAATAATAAATGTCATTAGTTTTGATACTGAATGTAAAGAAGTCTCACCATGGAAATTGGAGTGATCTGGAAAATGATTTTAGCTGGCAAAGAATTCAGAGTGAAGGAATATTCTAAATCTTATCTGGTGGATATCATTCTGATTGCTTTCTTTTTCTGTTGATTTCCTATTTGTTCTTACCTAATTACTTCAAACAACGTGAACATTTGTTTTATATGAAGCATAAGATAGTCCCTCAAAATACTTTGTATATATTTGACCTCCATCTTCAGTAACTAATGGACATTTCTTGACATGAGGTTTTAAAGTATATGCTTCAGAACACTTATATTTTCCAAGTTATGTTTCATGTAAATTATACTTTAATATTTCTGATTGTATTAAATACACATTACCTCCGTTTTGTGGTTTTTGTCTAAGAGGTTGAATACAAGTCAACCTTGAGTTCTATATTTGTGTCTTGATGAATAAGCTAACTGAAATGTAGGACATTTCAGGCCAACTTTCATGGGAGAGTTCTGTGAGGACCAGAAAAGAATGCTAAATGCAAAGTTTTCCTTTCCTTAGCTTCCAGGAATTGATGGAGGCAGACCTGTCAATTCCAAATTCTAGTTAGATTAGAAGCTTTTGAAAACTCGAACTGCCTGAAAGATAACATAGTCACAGTTAGGAGTCAGTGCCCTGGGTCCAGATAAGGAAACAGATTTAATGCCTCATTAAATTAACGTGGCTAGGATTCAAGATAGATAAGCCTCTATCAAACTGGTCTCTGTACGAAATTATGCTTTATATAACAAAGTCCCAGGGGAGTATCATTGAACCATAGTGGGTGTATCTGAAATTACATATCTATTGATTTACATCTTGATCAAATATAAACTCAAGGCTGAGTTATCACCTGGTTTGTTAACTGTTATGTCAGTACTACCTAGAACTATGTCTGGCTTTAACTGGGTGCTCAGTAAACAGGGTCTGAGGAGCTAAGTAACTGAAGAGTCATTCAGAATTCCTGTTTCCAAGGCTTCAGACTTAATGGAAAATGGCAACCACCTCTCAGCGGGATAAAGAACTCCACGTCTTCTTGATGTTGATTATATTTGTACCATCTTATCTATTGCTGCATAACAAGTCATCTTATTTACAGTTGTTCATTCTCCTCACAGATGAGCAGTTTATTCAGGACTCTGGGGACTGCTCACCTCTACTCCATGTAGTGTCATGGGAGTGGCCCAGCTAACACTAAAGGGCCCACTTCTAAAATGGCCTGTTCACCCAGTGTTTCTCCATTAGTTTACTCACAGCATAGCAACATAACTTTCAGTTTCATAGCAATTGATTTTCTTCCTGTTCCTATTTCAGGAGCAGGAAGCAAATGTCTTAAGTCCCAGAAACTAGCTCAGTTATTTCCACTATATTTTATAGGGTAAAACAGACACTGAGCCAGCCGAGACACAAAAGTGAGGGGATATAGATCCTCACGTCTCAGTACAAAGAGTGTTCAGAATCTGTGGCCATGTTTAAATCTATTATACCCTCCATCTCCAGAGCAGACAAATGTAACATCAAGTAGCCTTGTGTATCCCCGATTCGTGCTCTCCAGATAAATCCACCTTCAGAAATTTTGTTTCCTCTGATATTATTTCTGAATTTCTACCTAACATGTTTATGCCGTGATTTCTTGGTTTTTCAGTTTTAGACATTAAAGTTAGACATCATTTTAAAATAATTAGACCTATAATCCCTACCTTTTTTCGCCATAGACATGTCTGTCTGGAAACCCTCTGTTCTTCTCTAATCAGGGCTTTCCAGACTGATGATAAAATGAATAAGGTGGCAGTTTGAGAAATGTGAAAATAAAAACACATTCCAGTTTCTAGTAAATCAGGTAAATGTTCTTAATTAAACTATGTGAGGAATACCCTAAACATAGATCAGTTTTTTTCTGTCCTTTTGTTGGCTATCAGTTCAGGTCAGTTGCTCAGTTGTGTCCAACTCTTTGCGACCCCATGGACTGCAGCACGCCAGGCCTCCCTGGCCATCACCAACTCCTGGAGTTTATTCAAACTCATGTCCATTGAGTCAGTGATGCCATCCAACCATCTCATCCTCTGTCACCCCCCTTCTCCTGCCTTCAGTCTTTCCCAGCATCAGGATGTTTTCAAATGAGTCAGCTCTTCACATTAGGTGGCCAAAATATTGGAATTTCAGCTTCAGCATCGGTCCTTCCAATGAATATTCAGGACTGATTTCCTTTAGGATTGACTGCTTGGATCTCCTTGCAGCCCAAGGGACTCAAGAGTCTTCTCCAACACCATAGTTCAAAAGCATCAATTCTTCGGCTCTCAGCTTTCTTTGTAGTCCAACTCACCTTCATACAGTACTGTAGGAAAAACCATAACCTTGACTAGATAGACCTTTGTTGGCAAAGTAATGTCTCTGCTTTTTAATACTCTGTATAGATTGGTCATAGGTTTTCTTCCAAGGAGCAAGCATCTTTTAATTTCATGGCTGCAGTCACCATCTGCAATGATTTTGGAGCCCCTCAAAAATAAAGTCTGCCACTTTATCCCCTGTTCCTTCCTCTATTTGCCATGAAGTGATGCAACCCGATGTCACAATCTTTGTTTTCTGAATGTTGGCTTTAAAGCCAACTTTTTCACTCTCCTCTTTCATTTTCATCAAGAGGCTCTTTAGTTCTTCACTTTCTACCATAAGGGTGGTGTTATCTGCATATCTGAGGTTATTGATATCTCTCCCAGCAATCTTGATTCCCGCTTGTGCTTCATCCAGCCCAGAATTTCTCATGATGTACTCTGCATATAAGTTAAATAAGCAGGGTGACAATATACAGCCTTGAGGAACTCCTTTTCCTATGTGGAACCAGTCTGTTCCATGTCTGGTTGTAATCTTTTCTTCCTGACCTGCATACAGATTTCTCAAGAGACAGGTCAGGTGGTCTGGTATTCCCATTTCTTGAAGAATTTTCCACAGTTTGTTGTGATCCACACAGCTTTGGCATAGTCAATAAAGCAGAAGTAGATGTTTTTCTGGAACTCCTTTGCTTTTTCAATGATCCAGCGGATGGTGGCAGTTTGATTCCTGGTTCCTCTGACTTCTAAATCCAACTTGAACATCTGGAAGTTCATGGCTCGTGTATTGTTGAAGCCTGGCTTGGAGAATTTTGAGCATTACTTTGCTAGTGTGTGAGATGACTGCAATTGCATGGTAGTTTGAGCATTCTTTGATATTGCCTTTCTTAGGGATTGAAATGAAAACTGACCTTTTCCTGTCCTGTGGCCACTGCTGAGTTGTCCTTATTTGCTGGCATATTGAGTTCAGCACTTTTCACAGCATCATCTTTTAGGATTTGAAATAGCTCAACTGGAATTCCATCACCTCCACTAGCTTTGTTCATAGTGATGCTTCCTAAGGCCCACATGGTTTCACATTCCAGGATGTCTGGTTCTAGGTGAGTGATCATACCATCGTGATTATCTCAGTCACGAAGATTGCTGGAGACCAAGTTGGGAAGGGTGACATGTCATTCATCAAAAGCTGCCCCAAGACAGCAGGTTATAATGGGCTAGAGAGGAATTAGAGAGAGCATGAAGAGATCTCTAGTCTTTCCCATTCTTTTGTTTTCCTCTATTTCTTTGCATTGATCACTGAAGAAGGCTTTCTTATCTCTCCTTTCTATTCTTTGAAAATCCACCTTCAAATGCATTTATCTTTCCTTTTCTCATTTACTTTTTGCTTCTTTTCACAGCTATTTGTAAGGCCTCAGATATCCATTTTGCTTTTTTGCATTTCTTTTTCTTGGGGGTGGTCTTGATCCCTGTCTCCTGTACAATGTCACAAACCTCCATCCATAGTTCTTCAGGCACTCTACCAGATCTAGTCCCTTAAATCTATTTCTCACTTCTACTGTATAATCGTTAGGGATTTGATTTAGGTCATACTTGAATGGTGTAGTGGTTTTCTCTACTTTCTTCAATTTAAGTCTGAATTTGGCAATAAGGAACTCATGATTTTAGCCACAGTCAGCTCTGATCTTGTTTATGCTGACTGTATAGAGCTTCTCCATCTTTGGCTGCAAAGAATATAATCAGATTTCGGTGTTGACCATCTGGTGATGTCCATGTGTAGAGTCTTCTCTTGTCTTGTTGGAAGAGGGTGTTTGCTGTGACCAATGCATTCCCTTGGCAAAACTCTATTAGCCCTTGTCCTGCTTCATTCCGTCCTCCAAGGCCAAATTTGCTTGTTACTCCAGGTATTTCTTGACTTCTTACTTTTGCATTCCAGTCCCCTATAATGAATGAAAAGGACATCTTTTTTGGATGTTAGTTCTAGAACATCCTGTAGGTCTTTATAGAACGGTTCAGCTTCTCCAGCATTGCTGGTTGGGGCATAGACTTGGATTACCGTGATATTGAATGGTTTGCCTTGGAAATGAAAGGGATTTCTGCAACAGGGATTCTGTCATTTTCAAGATTGCATCCAAGTACTGCATTTCGGACTCTTGTTGCCTATGATGGCTACTCCATTTCTTCTAAGGGACTCTTGCCCACAATAGTAGATGTAATGGTCATCTGAGTTAAATTCACCCATTCCAGTCCATTTTAATTCACTGATTCCCGAATGTTGACGTTCACTCTTGCCATCTCCTGTTTGACCACTTCCAATTTGCCTTGATTCATGGACCTAACATTCCAGGTTCTTATGCAATATTACTCTTTACAGCATCAGACCTTGCTTCCATCACCAGTCACATCCAGAACTGGGTGTTGTTTTTGCTTTGGCTCCGTCTTTTTATTCTTTCTGGAGTTATTTCTCCACCGATCTCCAGTAGCATATTTGGCCCCTACCGACCTGGGGAGTTCATCTTTCAGGGTCCTATCTTTTTGCCGTTTCATACTGTTCATGGGCTTCTCAAGGCAAGAATACTGAAGTGGCTTACTATCCCCTTCTCCAGTGGACCACATTTTGTTAGAACTCTCCACCATGACCTGTCTATCTTGAGTGGCCCTACATGGCATGGCTCATAGTTTCATTGAGTTAGACAAAGCTGTGGTCCATATGATTAGATGAGTTAGTTTTCTGTGATTGTGGTTTTCAGTCTGTCTGCCTCTCATGGAGACTGATAAGAGGCTTATGGAAACTTCCTGATGGGAGAGACTGACTGAGGAGAAACTGGGTCTTGTTCTGATTGGTGGAGCCATGCTCAGTAAATCATTAATCCAATTTTCTGTTGATGGATGGAGCTGTGTTCCCTCCCTGCTATTTATTGGAGCCAAACTATGGTGGAGCTAATGAAGATAATGGTGACCTCTCTCAAAGGATCCCATGCATGTACTGCTACATTCTGCCCCCAACCTGGCAGCAGGCCACCACCGACCCACAACTCGCCGGAGACTTCCAGATACCCACAGACATGTCTGGGATATGTTATTGGCTATGCTGCTACTGCTGCTGTTAAGTCACTTCAGTCGTGTCCAACTCATAGTGACCCCATGGACTGCAGCCTACCAGGCTCCTCAGTCCGTGGGATTTCCTAGGTGAGAGTACTTTAGTGGGTTGCCATTGCCTTCTCTGATTATTGGCTATACTAAGCAGTTATACACTGAATTACTCTCAATTTGTCAAGGGCTGAAATTTTCTTCATAGTCTGACTCCAGTGCTGAGATCAATTGTCCTTTGCATGGCTCTGGGTTCCCTTTGGTTTTTAATCAGCATACCCAAAGGGTGCTGGAGAGATTCAGTGATATTAAATATATAAGTAAGCAGACTAATAGGCAAATAATTTTGTTTACAATACAGGAAACATTAAGATGCAATACTTCTAAATCTGGTTGTCAGGCATTTTCTTCCTTTCTTGTTATATTTCTCTGTATGTTTGTTTACCATTATTCTGCAGTACAATTCATGAGAAATTCCCTTGTAGCTCAGTCTGTAAAGAATCTGCCTGCAGTGCAGGAGACCCGGGTTCAATCCCTGGGTTTTGAAGATCCCCTGGAGAAGGAAATGGCAACCCACTCCGGTATCCTTGTCTGGAAAATCTCATGGACAGAGGAGGCTGGTGGGCTGCAGTCCATGGGGTTGCAAAGAGTCGGGCACGACTGAGCAACTAACATTTACTTACTGCAGATGGCACTCAAGGAGAAAGGAAAGGTTTCTGTGAACTGCACTGACCTCTAGTGCTTCAGCTCCTCTCAGACGGTTCTGTGGCCTCTGTATTTCCCTGAGAAATAGGAGGATCTCTTCAGATAGGCAGGTCAGGAATTTTAGCGTGGAGCATAATTATCCAGAATGTGTGTTAAAATGGGCTTCCCAGATGGTGGTAGTGGTGAACAATCAGCCTGTCAATGCAGGAGATGCAAGAGACGCAGGTCCCATCCCAGGGTAGGAAAGATCCCCTTAAGGAAGAAATAGTAACCCAGTTCAGTATTCCTCTGCCTGAAAAATCCCATGAACATAGGAGCCTGGCAGACTACAGTCCATGGGGTGGCAAAGAGTTGCACAGACATGAGCACACGCCACAGGAAGATTTTTGTGACCCATCTCAGAGACTTAGCAAGCCTAGTCTTTGCTCCAGGACTCGGCATTTTTGCAGACTCCAAGGTGCTTTGGTGCAGGCCTCCATTACACTAAAAAAATATTGCCTTAATGTCTAGGCTTGCTTTCCTTAATGTCAGCTAGTAAAGCCGCCTTGACACTGCGCACTCACGGCTCCATGCCATAACTGAGATCCTGGCGTTGCCTTTGGTTTACCCGTGGGGAAATGCTCATCTGTTCCGTGTACAGTGAGGTGCACACCAATGACGGCAAACATCTTGTGTAACGACACCCTGTCAAGATGCACAGCATGTTTCCTGTGTGCCCCTCCTAATCAGTCTCCATTCTATAAAACAGTCGTGTCTTCCACCATTGCCCTAGCTGCGTGAAGAAGGAAACGCATAGCCGTCACGCCCGGGAGTCAAACTGCAGCCTTCCCAGTGTACACCTAGGAACGGCCGGTGGGCGTGACTGGTGCCTCACCTTGCCAATCGGCGCCCGGCTTGTTGATGAGTGTGAAGTGCCGGGCGCTGATTGGCCGTGGCAGACCAGGCCTCTTCCTCTTCGCCTCACGCTGTCTGGGCATTGCATCACCCGGCCAAGGCGTCGGCGCGTTTCCTTCAGAGCTACGCCGTCCTGGAGGCCCTTAAGGTACGCTCGGTCATGTTCGCGGGGCCCCTCAGGTACTCCCTGTCCTCCCCGCGGCGTTCCTCAGGCCACTTTGTCCTGCCCACGGGCCCCTCAGATACGCCCCTTCCTGCCCACGGGAACCCACGGTCCCCTCTGGTTCACAAGAATTTTTTTTAATGTTCACTGGGGGCCATGGGTTAGTACGTGCATATCCATTTCCAAGGAAAAGATTGGGAGAAGGTCTAAATGGGGCGAAAGAATCCAACCAGGTACCAATCCTGGCTCAGCGGTTCGACCGAGCATTGCAAACCTTGCAAGTTACTTAGCTTCAGCCTGGGACCCTGATAACTAACACTTGAGCCTTTGAGTGATTCAGAGAATTTGGTGTGATCGAGCTCACTGGAGAAATTCAGAAGGTGGACGAAATTACTTGAAAGTCTGGGTATTTATAAGAACAAATCAAGTCTTAGGTTCCCATAAATGAGCATGTATTGCTGGGTGTCTGGGGTTAGAGGGAAGTAAGCACGGCGTCTCGCGTCTAACAGTCCTTAATACAGCAATTCAAGGGCACAGATGAGGACCAGTTCTTCGGTGGAAGAAGGCTTCTCAGGAACTGCAGCGGATTTGGGCTCTGAAAAGGACTGTAGTGTAATGTATAGCAGGATTTTACACTGTGTGTGATTCAGGAGATGGGGAGCTGTTTTCACTGTAGCTTCGTGTGAGTAACAAGTGGGAGATGATGTTTAACTTCCAGCCTTATGAATTTATGATTTTCTTCTTTAGTGATGTAGTGTTTGAAATGAATCCACAAAGGAAGATGAGTTTTTTTTTATTCGGTGGGACAATATTAGTTTTTGCATTCATGCAAGAGTTGCAGAGAAGAAAGGCAGGATGAAACTAGAGGCAAAGCAATTGATTTAGGGATTTTAGTAAATAAGATGAGGTTTTAAAAATTATCGGTAAAATGGTAGACAAAATATCCTTTTCATAAGTGATTATTAAAGAGTGAATTATAGGGAACAGAAGGCAGCTCAATGTAGATTTCACTCTAATTCTTTTTGGGAAGATGATTTAGTGACTGGGCAAAGGCAGTGAGAGTAGCATTTGTGATCAAAGAAGTAGTAATAGTTTTCATAGATGCAAGTGATTGCTGTGATTTCACTTAATCTTTAACATTGTGAGTATTTACAACCCTTATTTTACAGATGATGGAATTGAAGTTTAAAGGTTGAATAACTTTTCCTATAAGCCACATACTAAGTTGTGGCACCAAAACTGTTACATTCCAAAGCCAACCCTCTTAATCATCATTCTTGCCAAGAGGAGCCCATGGAGTGGGATAGACTGGAAAATCATTTGGGAGGATTATCACTAAAGATGCTGACAAAGGGATTCAATTAAATATTTTTGAGCACCTATACTGTGTAAGCACACAGTAAGACATAAAATAGTAAGAGTTTAGTGAAATGCTTTTGCCATCAGCAAGTTTACAGTTGAATTGGAGAGACATAGGACATGCAATATAAATAAACCTTGATGTGTAGGAGAGGAACAGATTCTGGGGAGGGGGATATTTAATTTTGAAAAAGGTTGATTGGTAAATTCCCATAGAGCAGAGCACATTTATGCTGAGTAGTGCTAGAGTACTTAGAGAACGGGCCTGAAACTGGAAAGCAGTTACGTCAGCCAAGTTTTGTTTCTCAGCAGTGTCTTAAGAATGTGATACAGTTTGGAGCTTGAGTTTTGTAAGAGTAAAGAAAAGGTCAGGAGCAGGAATTGTAGGTAAGATCATGGTGCCCCAGTGAAAAGCCTGAACAGAAAGCACTGGGAGTAAGGAACCACTGGATATTTTTTTTTTTAATACAGAAATGGTACTTCCAGAAGTTTTCCATTAGGAAGGTGGTGTGCAGGATATATAGTATTTATTTTTATCTTGTTGTGTCTGACTCTTTGCGACCTCATGGACTGTAGCTTGCCAGGCTTCTCTGTCAATGGAATTCTCCAGGCAAGAGTACTGGAGTGGGTAGCCATTCCTTCCTCCAGGGGTTCTCCCTACCCAGGGATCAAACCCAGGTCTCCTATATTGCAGGCAGATTCTTTACTTTCTGAGCCACCAGGGAAACCTGATAAAGTTAATGACATACTCAAAAATAACCAAAACAATAATATGAAGTAAATAAAAATCTGTTCCTTCACACTTTCCTCATCATATCCTATTCTCTGGTGGTAGCCATTGTTAAGTTTGGTGGGTAGCCTTCTAAATTAAGTACAAAATTGCTTAAACATAGACTTAGTATATATATATATGTATATTTTCTAATCACTTGAAAATAATACATTGCATGTAATATAAATTACTATCAGCAACTGTGACTCACTGTTTTTCAGTATGTGTAAGTAATATGTATGCTTACATATTTTCGTTTCTTATTTTTACTTCCTGCATGGTACTGATGTACCATGATATATTTTAGTCTATTACCTATTCATGGATATTTAAATTGTTTTCAGATATTTGTCTATAGAAGTGCTTCAGTTGATGTCTTTGTACATATTTTACACATTTGCATAAGTATATCTCTGGCTTGCTGCTGCTGCTGCTTAGTCGCTTCAGTCGTGTCTGACTCTGTGCGACCCCATAGTCGGCAGCCCACCAGGCTCCTCTGTCCCTAAGATTCTCCAGGCAAGAATACTGCAGTGGGTTGCCATTTACTTCTCCAATGCATGCATCTCTGGCTTATATGTTAATAAGATAAAAATTGTCTCTAAAAAGGCTGGAGATGAACCCGCCACTGGGGTTAAATTTGACTTAATGTAACAGGTTATAAAGATGTAGGAATGAGGAAGACAGAATAAAGAAATAGACTTAGAAGTCCAGACCCATGTAACTTGGTGATCTGTTAGATGTAGGGATCATCTGGTAGTATTAAAGGTGACTCAGAAATTTCAGGTAATGGGAAGAAATAGTGGAACTGCTAGAACAGTGATATTAAGAATGGGAGCAAGTGTGGTAAAGGAGATCATGAGATTTATTTAAAAAAATTTTTGGTGTGTTTTTCCAAGATATTTTGGGGTAGACACAGGTAAAAGTCAAGGAGGGTATCTAGAAATTGCTGAACAGGATGTTGAGGCTACATAGGTCAGAAGGAGTCATGGAATAGGGAAGATAGTGGAGGCCTTGAATAATAGTTAAAGGGAAGAAGAGGAGATTGTTTCCCTGAGCATGACCTGGTAAGGTTAATCCCCCTTCTCTTTCTGCTTCCACTTTTCCCACAAGCCCTGTGGTTACTGGATGCTGTTGTGCAGGTACAGCTCTCCAGTGGATGTGAGGGGCTAGAGCAATCCTGTGATATATGCATGGGGGCTGTTTCTCGTCAGCAGCTGCCATAGCCCGGTCACTGATACATGACACTTCCTGGAATAGTCAGTGCCATTACATGGGGTCTTTGTATTTGGCCTCATAATACAGTGGTTCTTGATCTTTGGCGATGTAGAGCCTCACTGAAAATTTTATGAAACTTTAGAGCCATCTTCACAGAAAGCTTAAATCTCATTTTCTTTAAGAAAAAAAAAAAGGAAAAATGTTCAGATAAATAAAATAACGGCCAGAACAGTTTAAGAGAATGACTTAAATTTTGATGTGCATGCTAATCCCATAGGATGTTGTTAAAATGTGGGATTGGACTCCTCAATCTGAGGAAGGGCTGGTGAGTCTACTCCAGTCAACTTTTATAGATGCTGGTAATAATAGGACCAGCCTTGACAAGCATTAAGAGTGACAGACATAAATGTGTTGATATCTGAAGATCCGTTAGTTTTCAGATATAACCTCTTTAAGTTTCAACTGGCCTCTAATAAGGTTGTCACTGACCCAGTAGGACTCCTACTACATCAGTAAATGCAAAGACTTTAACGCCTCTCTCCATCCGTGAAAGGCTGTGAGTTATGACAAGAGCTAAAGATCCAAAATGCCTTTCAACTTAGTAACATTTAATGGCACACTCTGGGGCTTCCCAGGTGGCACTAGTAGTATGTATCCTGCCTGCCAAGGTAGGATACATAAGAGATACAGGTTCAATTTCTGGGTTTGGAAGATCCCCTGAAAGAGGGCATGGCAGCGCACTCCAGTATTCTTGCCTGGAGAATCCCATGGACAGAGGAGTCTGGCAGGCTATAGTCTGTAAGGTCGCACAGAGTTGGACATGACTAAAGCAACTTAGCACGCACACACGCATGCGAATGGCTTACTCTAATCAGAAAATGGATAGTTGAGTTAAATGGCACATGTGTTCTTTCCTTATTTTTTTTCCTATATAAAACCCAAAGGCACTCTCACGTCTCAAAAATGAATGAAAGAAGGACAAAAGGACAAATACTGCTTGTAACAAACTTTAAAACAACTTTTTCTGATGTTAAAAATATTAAACAGATCACTCATTTCCATGTGTGACTCAGACCTCTGTGGCATAAATCTCATTTTCTGTAGATTTTCACTTATGTGCAAAATCAATATCCTTCTGACTTTTTATCCCTTGTCTTGGCTGCCAGGAAGCTCACAGTCATATCTTGAATCAGTGTTGCTAATTGATTAGACCAAGGATCTGCATGATTTAAATTTTCCCTGATCTTGAATTTCCATATAATTTTCATTAGATACTCTAATTTTATTTTTAATTAGTTTATGTATTTGCCATTTCATGGTTAATCCTTTGGTTAGTCTCTTCACATTCTCTGTCAAATAAAATAGAATAAAAATGAGTTAACATAGTAAGGACTATATCTTCGAAATTCCATAATTTTTATCATTGCTTTATATACGTGGCTTTTGTTTTCTTCATAAAAAAATTTTTTTGATGGCATCGTTCAGTTATGGTGATTAGGCTTTGATTTTTCAGAATTTGTTGAAGTATGTCAGTCTGTGCTTCTAGCGTCAATTATCTCAGATTGCTATTTGAATTCTTAAGATTTTCTACCTTCTCTGTTTTCTCATTATTAGCGTTCCTGTCCCATTGTAATCTGATGTTGG
This sequence comes from Antilocapra americana, assembly GCA_007570785.1. Taxonomy (NCBI): domain Eukaryota; kingdom Metazoa; phylum Chordata; class Mammalia; order Artiodactyla; family Antilocapridae; genus Antilocapra; species Antilocapra americana. The sequence goes on from ML661897.1 coordinate 16,431,056, forward strand.
CTTGGAAATCTGGTCACCAACCTTACTAGAATTATAAAGTGAGAATAAATAGGCTTTGAGGAGAAATGGGCTCAAGGATGCTCACTACACAGTTAAACTATTAGATAGGTAAAGCAGACCGATCAGGTATTTCTGAATGAGGTGATTAACTTCTGAAAAAGACACTAAGACCTCTCACTGGGCCCTAAATCAGAGAGGCATAGGGTTTGTCCTTTCCAAAAATCATGAGTAAGCAGCACAATTGATAAAATATTAGATTAAAATAATCTTGGAATTATTTGAACTTAATTCTCATCTTTTTAGCTTTAACATTTTTTAAGGTTTTGCCTGTTTTCCTCAGAAAGATTAGGTTGATTCAGCAGAAGTGCTTTATGTCTTGTGAATGTAGGTATGAATTTTTACCTACTTTGAGATTTATTTTTTCAGATTATTAATGAATTTTTAGTATCATTATAATTGGCAAGATTTTCTTTTCTTTAAAGAAGTGTGTTGTCTGCAATTACTAAGTGTTATACTGTAGTTGAAAGATAAATGAGTGTGAATTGGACATAAATTTTGAAATTTAAAAGCCCATATGTTTTTTACTTCATACCTTTTACAAAAATAACTCAAGATGGATCAGTGACCTAACTGTAAGAGCTAAAATGTCACAACCTTGTTGTCTGTAGTGATTTCTTAGATATGACACCAAAAGTTGAAGTAACAAAACCAGTAAATAAACTGAACTTCCCCAAAATTAAAAGCGTTTGTGCTTCAAAGAATATACCATGAAGAAAATAAGGAACAGGCTATGGAATGGGAAAAATTTTTTTTGCAAATCCTGTTACTTATTTCTAGAATGTATAAAGAATTCTTACAATTTAGCAGTAGAAAGATAGCCCAATTAAACAGTAGGCAAAAGATGAATAGACATTTCTCCAAAGAAGGTATAAAATGACCAATAAGCCCAGCATCACTAATCATTAGGGGAAATGGAAATCAAAAGCACAGTGAGATACTACTTTATACTACCTAGAATTTCGTATAATCCAAAAATGGAGTGAGGATGTAGAAAAACTGGAATCTTATTCTCTGCTAGGAGAATGTAAAATGACACAGCAGCTTTGGAACACATTTTGGCAGTTTCTCAGAAAGTTGAACACAGTTACCATAACCCAGCAGTTTCACTCCTAGGTGTTTACCTAAGAACTGAAAACTTACATCCACATAAAAACTTCCCTGTCCAAAAATGAAAACAATGCTAATGTCCATGAACTGAGGAATTAATAAAGAAAAAGTGTCATATCTGTAAAATGAATTATTATTCAGCCATATAAGAAAAATGAAGTATGAGTACGTGTTACAGCATGGATGAACCTTGAAAACATAATATTAAGTAAAAGAAGCCAGATCCAGTAGTCGGTATATACATAATTTCATTTATGTGAAATGTCCAAACTAGGAAAATCTAGAAAGGAGGCAGAACAGTCACCAGAAGTCTAGTGAAGAAGACGATGGAGACTGACTCCTAATGTTTACAGTCTTTTGGAAGGCTGAAGAGGGAGCAGTGATGAACATGTTTTGGAATTAGAGAGTGGTGGTGGTTGCACAGTCTTGTGAATATACTTTAAAAAGAAAAAGGCAAAAGTGAATTGTACACTTTAAAAGGTTGAGCTTTATGGTATGTGAACTTTACCTTTAAAAAGTTTAAAGTACCATGTAGTATCATGGCTAGTGATAGGAACATTCATTTTAATATATGGTACTCTGTTATTCCTCAACTTCTCCTTTGAGAATAAAAAATTTGATTTCTCTTGCAGTGACAAAAATGGTTCAGCAAGTTCCAGAAAATATCAATTTTCCTGCTGAAGAAGAGAAAATCTTGCAATTTTGGTCTGACTTTAATTGTTTCCAGGAATGCTTAAAGCAATCAAAACATAGGCCAAAGTATGTGAATTTCTTTGGTAAAGGTATAGTCTAAAAATAATCATGTCTCAGAAGCTCCTACCTCTTTATATATCTCAGTAGTAGATATATGTTGAATGAATATGTTCTTGATCACTAGGGGTAGATTCAGTTTCTTAAAGAAGCCTTCCCAACAGTTTATATGTCAAGTCTCTTCCTTTCCGCTTTTCCTATCACCATCCTCATTTAAGCATTTAGACAAGTAGTGTAGTAGCTTCCTATTGGGGTTCTTCCTACCTCTAGTCTTCATTCACCTAAAAACCAGACTTTTCTTTAATTACTGTTTTTATCATGTGTTTCTTCTGCTCAGTAAAACCTTATAATAGGTGTTTGTTGCCTTATTTTACAGATGATCTAACTTAGGATCAGGATGAATACTTTCCTTTAGATCATAGAACTAATAAATGAAGAATGGATGGCCTAATGCAGGTCTCTCCAAATGGTCATAATTAGCTCTTTTGAATGCAGGGCCTCCAGTAGATATCTAATCAGTTATGTCTGAGATTCCTAGCCTCGCAGCTTTTCTTTTCCCCAAAGACTCTACTGTTGTAGGGGCTATTTATAGTAAAATGCTGTCTTAGTTTTTGCTGTCTATTTTAAAGTAACAACAAATTTTTCTTATCTCTTAGATTTACCTTCTATGATGGGCCTCCTTTTGCAACTGGACTGCCTCACTATGGACATATACTTGCAGGGACAATTAAAGATATAGTTACAAGATATGCTCACCAGAGTGGGTTTCACGTTGACAGAAGATTTGGTTGGGATTGTCATGGTTTACCTGTGGTATGTTTGAGTCATCAGCCGTATTATGTTCTAATATTTTAAAATAAGCATTATAATTCAGTATATAGTATGTTAGAATATGAATTTTTACTATAATCAGGTGTTCTTCAATTTTACTTCTCTACTACTATGTACAGTTCATTTCTTCTGTAGATTTTCTGAGAACTAATTTTTCATAGGGCAGGGATGTTAACAATCTTATTGAAAATTTTCAGGAATATGAAATTGATAAGACCCTGGGAATCAGAGGACCAGAGGATGTGGCCAAATTGGGGATTGCAGAGTATAACAGTCAATGCCGAGCAATTGTGATGCGATACTCTACTGAATGGAAGGTATGGTTGGTTGTTTTAGGTAGAATTTTTAAAAAACTCTAGTTTTTAAAAGGGAATTGAAATACTTTATGATCGTTTGTGCTTTTTATGACATGCACCCAAAGTTGACTATCCTCTTTAAAGGACTGTTTAGCTTCCATCATCAATTTCATTACCTAGACTGTTAAGCTGAGCCCTCTCTTTTCTGATTTCTATGTTCCTGATTGATCTTCCAGATTTAATCTCCTACCTACCCACAGTGTATGACAGGAATCATGCTGTCCTAGCAAACGGATTAACTTGAATGTTGCTATTTTAAAATTCAGATGTTAAAAATAATTCACATTTGAACTCGTTGTTATATTAGCTTGATTCCCATCTTGCCCACTGCTTTTCTAGTCATAGAGCTCCCACAGCTGATACATTTAAGTATAATAACTGTCAAGTTTGGCAGAGCTCTTGTCTTCTCTTAATTCTGATGGGCTTAGAAACAAAGGTCTTCAACTCCCCCTTTCCTCCCTGCCTCTCAGATTGTTGTAGAGCTGTAGAGATACCTGTACAATTGAAAAACATGTCTGGCTTTTATTTTTTTCCATCTTCATGATCTTACCACTTTTTCAAATTTGCTGTTCCTGCCAGTGGTATCAGTCTTCCAGACTTCAAATTTTAGTCATCATGACCTAGTCAAATGTCAAATTCTATCAAGTCTTTCTTAATATCTCTTATCTAGACATTTCTTTTCATTCCTACAGCCTAGTCTCTCAGCCACCATTGTCTTCATTTCTATAACAATCTAATAATTAGCCTCTTGCTCATGTTCTTTCCACTTAGCTTGCCAAGTTATTTCTCTCAAGACTGTTTATTGTGCTTTTTCTGCTCAAAACTTATTTTCATTGTTTAATGAAATTTGATTTCACCAACCTAAAAATCAAAAGCTCCTTAATTTTCTCCTAACCTAACTTTCCTTAATCTACCTTTAGTGCCTGGTCACTAATAGAGGAAAGTCCTGATGGTTATAATATGCATGTGGGCTTTTTTATTCCCCCCAAAATAGTACAAAGAGCCTCTACAGCAATCACCCACTTCTCAAAAGCTAACACCTTTAATGACTATGGTATAATTATCAAAATCAGGAAATTAACATTGATATAATACTATACACCTATTCAGATTTAACCAGTTGTCCACTAATTATTATTTCTGATGCAAGATCCAGTCTAGGAATACAGATTTCATTTAGTTGTCCTGTCTCTGAAATCTCCTTCAGTCTGGAACAGTCCTTCAGTCTTTTATCTTCATGACCTTGTCACTTTTAAAGGATACAGAAATTCCCTCAAAGTCTGATATTTCCTCTTGATTCAGTTTAGGTTATACTTTTTTGACAAAAATGCCTAAGAAGTAACATCATGCCCTCTTAGTCTGTCATATCAGAAGGCACATGATGCTGATATGTCTCATTGGCGTTGTTAATGTTGTTCACTAAGGTGATTCTGTCATGTTTCTCTATTGTCAAGTTTCGGGTTTTCCTTTATAATTAGTAAGTACCCTGTTTCTTACCATACTGTGACTCGTTAATTTTAGCAGCCATTGATGATTCATGCCAGCAGCAGTTATATCTGCAGTATTTGACATTTGGTAGCTTTGGTAGACTTTTATGTGTTATTTACAATATGGATTTATTTGAACCATTGATTGTTCTTCCAAAATCATCATATATAATGAAATAATAATTGCTGTGTAATAACATGCCGTTGTCTAAAAACTCTAATATTCCTATTTTTTTAATATTTACATGTTTTAAGTCTACTATTACTAGACTTGGCCGATGGATTGACTTTGACAATGACTACAAAACTCTGTATCCACAGTTTATGGAATCTGTCTGGTAAGTTTATTTGACGGTATAAATATAATGGCTGTTTTGTTGTATTATTTAGTAGAGAGATGCTCTAGTATGAATCAGCTTGTTTCATAGTTACCTGAAATCTTTGGGAATGGATTTTGTTTTTTCTTTGTTTTTGAAGACTTGATTTTGCTATAAACCTAAAAATGCTCTAAAAAGATAAAAAGAGGAAGGTAACAAGAGATTTCCCATATACTTTGTGCCTCCACACATACAGAGCCTCCTCAGTTATCAACATCCCCCACCAGAGTGGTACATTTGTTACAATTCATGAACCTGTATTGAGGGATCATAGTCAACCAAAGTCCAGGGTTTCCATTAGGGTTCCTTCTTGTACATTCTTTGAATTTAGACAGATGTGTGATGACATACTCCCATAATTCTGGTATCATACAGAGTATTTATATTCCCTAAAATTCTACAGTACTATTCATTCCTTCCACCCCTAAATTTATTTTTGAATTCAGTATATTTTAAATTCTAGGAAGGTATTAATGATCTTGAATTTTGATGTGTACTTGAATTTTTTACCGAGAGAAATTATATATGCAGTCACCTTCCTAACAGATTCAAAATTAATTTTGCTTCCTTTAACTAAATAAGAATTGTTGCAGTGCCAGTTTTGATAGGTAATTTAACTTGAGATTCCTACAGTAGTCTGAGAATCACTATGTATCATGAGTCAGCAAATAATTATTATGGCTACAAAATGCCCTGTATACATAACTCAGACCTTGAGGAAGTCCTACTTTTGTTAAGTTATGTATAATTACAGGTGAGTTGCAGAGCTCTTCTGTAGGATTCTTTTTTTTTTTTTTCCCCTGCACTGAAGTACATGTGCTTCTTACTGTCTTCCTGTCTCCCTGATTACATTTCTATTAGTCAATATCTGTTGCACATGCTTGGCACATGTCCTTTGAGGAGCTAGATATCTAGGGCAGTTCTCAGGCCCTCTGACTTTAATATACCCCTGTGGGTGCTTCTCCAGACCCGTGTATCCAAGGGTGGAAGTTAATTAAATTCTCTTACAAGGCAGGAACTTTGGACAGAGGTTCTTCCTATGTCACTAACTAGCTGGAGTTCTCATGACTAGTGCATTCTAAAAAAGCAGGATTTCTGTTAAACATCTGAAAAAGAAGGTATTCTTTAAGCTCTAGATCAGTCCTTATGTATTTAGCACTTAAATGTGGTTAGTATGACTGAGAAACTGAGTTTCTAATTTTAATAAATTTAAATGAGCACATATGGCTAGTGCTACCATAGTAGACAGGGCAGCTTTACATCATACTTCTTTATTTAAATTAAAACGTACTTCAGTCAGGGGAAAACCATTCAAAGCCTCTTAGTATTAGAATGTTAGTTATTCCTGAGGAACATGTTGGCATATGAATAAGGCACAGAAACTTAGCTTGAATATAAAAATAATAGTAGGCGATATACATTTAAAATGATAACGTGAATGATGATAATTCAGATTGAGTTGGTACTTTTGAGTATATAAAGTACTTCCATGTCAATTTTCCCAGATGATTCAGAAAGTCTTGTGAACTGGGGTCAGACCCTGTTGGAGGTATAGGCAAGTGACTGATTTGTCTGAGATCATTCAGTGAGTTATATGGCTCTTAGGCTTGAATCTGGATCTTAATGATATCAAATCTGACACTGTTCCTCTGATTTCCTGTGAATGTCCTTGAATCAGAGTATATAATTTAAAGCTTAAATTTGGGAAATTTGTTACAAGACACCAGGCTTTCAGACTTTATTTAAAGTCAAGGAATACCATGAAAATTTGTGCACAGTTTTTTCACAAAAATGTACTTTAGTATATGGGAGAGAATTTAATTCATTTATTGTTCCAAGTACTTAGGAATTGAACAACAAAAATGAGTTAATGGCAGAATTACATAAGGATTCCCACCAAATGCATTCTTGTATCTGTCAGGGAAAGGTGACTAGTCACCACAGGAGAACCTGGGATGACTATTTTGCAGTGTCTTGGTGCACTTAGCTTAAAGCAGCATGTTTAAGTGTTTAATAAAAATTCTTGACTGACTATAGGAGAGATATCTGATCCTAATCCCAATTGTTTCTGCTTAAGCCTTTGTAAAACTGTCTATTATAGTGAAATGTAAGCAATATACCAGAAGAGTATGAAGAAAAACAAAAAACTTAAAATCCCAACTGTATGTTAATTCATTGGTAGAAACCTATTTTTTTTAGCATCTCTAAAAATATAAATATGTACACTGATATGTACAGTTTTACATATGGTACCTCATTGTACGATATGGTGTCAGTTGCTTTTCTCAGTCAACATCAAGTCATGAGCATCTTTCTGTGTCAACAGATACTAGCACTTTTTAATGTCTGCGTTGTTATTTAGTCGGTAAGTGGTGTCTGACTCTTTTGCGACCCTGTGGACTGTAGCCTGCCAGGCCCCTGCATCCATGGGATTCACCAGGCAAGAATACAGGAGTGGGTTATTGTTTCCCTCTCCAGGTTTGATGTCTACATAATATCTCATTATACTGATCTCTTATAATTTACCAGCTAGTCACCAGTTGAGAGACATTGTGTTTCTACTTCTTTGCCTGTCAGATACTCTGCAGATGCAAACTAGACTAGCATAAATGTTTATATTTGAGAAGACAGAATTTTGGTGATGTAAGTGTTGAAAAATTCTTTCTCTTTACTTGCTAGGTGGATTTTCAAACAACTCTATGATAAAGGCCTTGTTTATAGGGGTGTGAAAGTCATGCCCTTCTCCACTGCGTGTAATACTCCACTTTCCAACTTTGAATCTCACCAGAATTACAAGGTATGTGAGATGGCATTGGATATTAAGTTACGTAATCAGAAGTTAAATGGTTGTGATGATCATGGTAACTTAGTCCCATGGGGAACGTTAAGCCTGGGGAGTGATGTAAATGATGTCTTAATGTGATGTGTGCACGTGTGCTCTTAGTTTTGTCTGACTCTTTGCGACCTCATGGACTGTGGCCCTCCAGGCTCCTCTGTTTATGGAATCTTCCAGGCAGGAATATTGGAGTGGGTTGCCATTTCCTTCTCCAGGGGATCTTCCCAACATAGGGATCAAACCCATATCTCTTGCTTCTCCTGCATTGGCAGGCAGTTTTTTACGAACTGAGCCACTGGGAAAGCCCTTGGCTGGTCTTAATAGATAGATTTTGATTGATAGATTTTGCTTATTTTAACCATATTTTTATGCCTCTCTGTTTAATAAGTCCAGCTCTGCTTTGTTTTATGCCTCGTCTAAGGCCTTGTAATATCATATATTTGTTAAAAGTATTTGAAAGAAAATCTGACTTGCAATTGGTGATGTGTTATGACCTTTTCTTTGATGAATGAAATAACTTGCTGCCTTTGGTATAAGAATTTAAACATGTCTGATATTTATACAGTGTACTTTGTTCAGTCATTCAGTCATGTCCGACTGTTTGCAATGCCAAGACTGTAGCACTCCAGCTTCCGTGTCCTTCACCATTTCCCAGAGCTTGCTCAAACTCATGTCCATTGAGTCGGTGATGCCATCCAGCTATCTCGTTCTCTGTCGCCCCTGCTCCTCCTACCTTCAATCTTTCCCAGCATCAGGGTCTTTTCTGCCGAGTCAGCTCTTTGCATCGGGTGGCCAAAGTATTGGAGCTTCAGCTCCAGCATCTGTCCTTCAAGTGAATATTCAGGACTGATTTCCTTTAGGGTTGACTGGTTTGAGCTCCTTGCAGTCCAAGACTGCAGATAAGACTGCTTTGCCTTATCCGGAGAGATGGTCAAGACTTAAGTCTTCAGAAAGAAGTATCTGTTCTCATGTGTTTGTATTCAAGTGTTGGTTTAACTTCTGATATTATTTAACCCTCTTTGTTTTTAAAGGACTTTGATTTGTTCCGAATTCTTATTACATGGCTTAGGTTTAGAAATGATTAAAACTTGCACTTCGGATGCATTTTCCATCTTAAAGAATGCTTTTAACATCTTATTGGATAGTTCGTAGGGACTTGGATTGTTTGTAGGGACTTCTGTTACTGTATTTTTTTAATAAAATATATTAAGCACATAAAAATGTAGAGATTAATATAACTATGGAGTACCAAAGGCTTAAACTTTGTCAGATATGGATATATTGCTGTATTTGCTTCTTTTTAAAAACACTTTAATGTGAAGAATTTCAAGCATGCGTAAAGGTAGACAATAATTAGATAATTCTCCTGTGCCTATCGTGTATCACCAACAATCTCTATAGCCAGTCCTGCCCCATCTACACACTTCACTTATTTCTCCCAGATGCTGTTTCCAAAGCAAATTGTAGACATGTCATTTTATTGATAAGTAATCCATTATGTACCTTTAATAAATTAATCTTTCTTTAGCATTACCATAGTACTATTGTCATACCTTAAAAAATCATCATCAATCATTTTTAATATTCTTAATGTTAAATATTTTGTAATTGTTTTAACTGTTGGATATCATCAGTGTTCACATTTCTATTTGTCTCATAAATAGAATCTTTTTCCTCTAAGGTTATTTCTAGTTGTTTGTTTTTTAATACAGACCTAAGGAAAGTTCACACTCAGTAATAGTTGTCTCTTAGATCTTTTTTAATGTGTAGATCTCCATTTCTGTTTTTGTGTTTTTCTTTTGCTTCCCTCCCCCCTGCCCGCCCCCCACCTTTGTAAATCATTGTTTGGGAAACAGGTTTTGCTTTGTAGAGTTTCCCATGATCTGTCTGAGTTTTAATGATTCCAACTTCATAACCTGACTTAACATTTTCTCTGTCCTCTGCATTTTATATATAAACTACTTACTTTGTTTCTGTGTTTGTTTTTTTCTTTGACCATATATAATAGAGGTCAGTATTTATTTATTTTTTTTTATTTGGACATGCACAGATCTTAAGCATACCAAGTAATGGGTTGCTTTGGGGAATTCCCTGGCGATCCAGTGGTGAGGACTCTGAGCTTTCACTGCCGAGGGCACAGGTGTTGTCCCTGGTCTTGGAACTAAGATCTTGCAAGCCCTGTGGCATGGCCAAAAGAATTAAAAATAAAATTGGTTTCACTAAATGCATCTATTTTTTTCAAATACATCAAATATCACAGATAACAGTTGATTAGTTTTCTCTGGTTCTGTACTTAGAAGAAATGGGAAGATATACTATGTATTCTTTTCTTTTCTGGCTTTTCTCACTCAGCATTGCTTGTGGTAGTCATCCATGTTTTGTAGAGTTATGGATCTTTTGTTCTAATTACTGTGTAGGTAAATATACCACAGTTTCTTTATTTACACCACCTTTCTCTTTTCCGTTTCTTCCTTTACATCCTGATAGGTAACCACTATGCTGAATTTGGGGTTTCTTAATTACGCATATTTTTATATTTTTACTATGTACATAAGTATTCATTAACAGTATATACTATTTTTATATATGTTTTTGACTATCATCCATTGTAGTTATGCTGAACCTTGCCTTTTGAACTAAACATTATGTTTTACAATTCCTTGTCATTTATACATGTAGCTTTAATTTTAACTGTTGTTCAGCGGTGAATGAGATGGTTGGATAGCATCACTGACTCAATGGACGTGAACTTGGGCAAACTTTAATAGATAGAGGGGGCAAGGAGGCCTGATGTGCTATAGTCCATGGGGTCACAAAGAGTCGGACATAAGTTATCAAATGAACAGCAACATAGCAGTGGTCCCCGGCCTTTTGGGAGCCAGGGACTGGTTTTGTGGAACACGGTTTTTCCACAGACCAAGTAAGGGGATGGTTTGGGGATGATTGAAGCACATTACATTTATTGTGCACATTATTTCTGTTACAATTACATCACCTTTAGTTTTTAGCTTATTTAACTTATATTCAGAGTGCATCATGCAAAATGCCAGGCTGGATGATGTACAAACTGGAATCAAGATTACTGGGGGAAATATCAGTAACCTCAGATATACAGATGACACCACCGTTATGGCAGAAAGCAAAGAATTAAAGAGCCTCTTGATGAAAGTGAAAATTTAGTTCAGTCGCTCAGTCCTGCCTGACTCTTTGTGACCCCATGAACCACAGCACGCCAGGCCTCTCTGTCCATCATAAACTGCCGGAGTCTCCCCAAACCCATGTCCATCGAGTCGATGATGCCATCCAACCGTCTCATCCTCTGTCATCCCCTTCTTCTCCTGCCCTCAGTCTTTCCCAGCATCAGGGTCTTTGCCAATGAGTCAGCTCTTCGCATGAGGTGGTCAGAGTATTGGAGTTTCAGCTTCAACATCAGTCCTTCCAACCAACACCCAGGACTGATCTCCTTTTGGATGGACTTGTTGGATCTCCTTGCAGTCCAAGGGATTCTCAAGAGTCTTTTCCAACACCACAGTTCAAAAGCATCAATTCTTCAGTGCTCAGCTTTCTTCATCATCCACCTCTAACATCCACATACATGACTACTGGAAAAACCATAGCCTTGACTAGACGGACCTTTGTGGACAAAATAATGTCTCTGCTTTTTAATATGCTATCTAGGTTGGTCATAACTTTCCTTCCAAGGAGTAAGCGTCTTTTAATTTCATGGCTGCAGTCATCATCTGCAGTGATTTTGGAGCCCCAAAAAATAAAGTCAACCACTGTTTCCACTGTTTTCCCATCTATTTGCCAAGAAGTGAGGGGACCAGATGCCATGATCTTAGTTTTCTGAATGTTGAGCTTTAAGCCAACTTTGAAAGTGAAAGAGGAAAGTGAAAAAGTTGGTTACTTTACCAACAAATGTTGGTCTAGTCAAAGCGATGGTTTTTCCAGTAGTTGGATCTGACTGAGCAGCTGAACTGAACTGAACTGATTACATCACCTCCACCTCATACCATTAGGGATTAGATCCCAGAGGATGGGGACCGCTGCTATATGTGTGTGTGTTCATTCGTCTCCAACTCTGACTCCATGGATTGTAGCCCACCAGGCTCCTCCGTCTGGAATTTACCAGGCAAGAATACTGGAGTAGGTTGCCATTTCCTCCTCCAGGGAATCTTATGAACCCAGGATTCAGACCCAGGGGTCAAACCCCCGTCTGTTACATCTCCTGGATCCTTTCATAGAACAAATAGGTTACAATTTATCTATTCATTCTTTTGATAGATATTTGAATTGTTCAGAGGGCCTAGGGTTTTGCTTTTTTTTCCCAAATGGTAACAGTGTTACTCGAAACATTTTGTAATACAGATTCTTGTGTACTGTGCTGGAGTTTTCTTTGGTAAGTAAATCTTTACATATTAGTTTCCTATAGTAGTTTGGTCCTAGAGTTTTCAAAGTTTATACTCATCTGTAAGTAAATAGATACATTTTCTTATTGGGAAAGAGCAAGCTGTAGGGGAGTAAATTGAGTTAATGAAGAAAATCCTTCCAAACTTTTGGAAAAGATAACTGAGCATACCCACACAAACTAAATGATGGTATATAAAAATACTTGTTTTTTATATTTTAGTTAAAAAAACTTAATTTTTAGTTTCTAGAAGTCTGGTTAACGTGATTATTTATGAAGCTTATGCTCATTGCAGAAAATTTAGAAGCCATAGAAGGTATATATTTTTTAATATTTATTTTTATTTATTTATTTGGCTGTGTTGGGTCTTAGCTGGGGTATGTGGGGTCTAGTTCCCTGACCAGGGATCGAACCTGGCTCCCCTGTATTGGGAGCTCAGAGTCTTAGCCACTGGACCACCAGGGAAGTCCCCCATAGAAGATATTAAGAAGAAGAAGAAGAAGAAGATTATAATCCCAGTACCCAAAGGAAATCACTGTTAATGTTTTATTTTAGGTTTCCCTTTAGCGGCTTTTTAAATTTTTTTAAGTTTTTTATGTTCATTACTATACATATTAAAATTAATATTTTTACACCTTAGTACCTATTTCCTGACATAATAAGGCAGCATTTTTTTTTGCCCTTCCATTTCTATGCTCTATTCCATATACTTATTCAAAATGAATATATATTTGAAGCCAACACCCTGATAAAGTTAAAAAGGAGCCTTTTTTTTTTTAATTTTTTAATTGTTTTTGCCATACATTGTCATGATATCACCATGGGTTTACATATGCTTCCAAAAAGGAGTCTTATCAATTAATCTATCAAAAGCTCTCCCTTCTCATGGTCCCTTCAGTTTAGTATGTATCACCCTACTCCTTTATAGTTACTACTGTCCTCATTCTAACCTCATTGTTCAGTGATTCTCTACCAAATATAAATACAGTTGTACAGTTTGTTCTTTTTTGTCTGTCTGACTTCTCTTGCTCAAGATTGTGTTTCTTCTGGAAGTCATGCATGTTGTGTGTAGTTGGAGATCATTTTAGTTACTGCCAAGTATTTAACTTATCTATTCTAATGGTTAAATTTATTTATTTATTTGGCTGTGTCAGGTCTTAGTTGTGGCTTGTGAGATCTTTCATTGAGGCTCACAGACTCCCTAGTTGTGGCACATGGGCTTCAGTAGTTGCCAAGTGGGCTTAGTTGTTCCATGACATGTGGGATCTTAGTTGCTTACCAGGAATTGAACATGCTTCCCTGGCATTGCATGACAGAGTCTTAGCCATTCTAATGTTGATTGCCATTTGGGTAATATCTAGTTATTGGCTGGTAATGAATATTCTAGAACTTGAATTTTGAGGAGTATGTATATACATTTCTGTTGCTTACATTCCCAGGAGTGGAATTATTGTGTCATAAGATATACTTACATGTAGCTCTAATACTAGAGTTGGCAAACTATGTAAAGAGCCAGATAGTAATTACTTTAGACTTTGTGAGCCACATGGTCTATCAGTCCTGTCAAAACCATTCTTAGCTCTTGGGCTGTACAAAAAATTGGTAATGGCCAGATTTGACTCAAGGACCATGGTTCATTGTCTCCCACTCTTAACAGACTTTTCCAAAGGGGTTATACAGATTTATACCTTCACTAGACTGCTATGATTACATTGCATCCTTACCACCACTTAGTATTTTCTTCTTTTTTTTTTTTGCTTTGGTCATGGTCTAATTGTGTACTAAGGATTATTTTTGACATAATTTCAGATTTCCTGAAAAGTTGAAAACACAATTCTCATATACCCTTCAGTGAAATTTTTTATTAATATATTTTTGAATAAATAATAGCTGTTTTCCAAAATAGTTATTTTATTGACCTAACTCTTTATGGACTTTATAAAATAGATCATTGTAATAGTGAAATCCCCATTATGTATCCCTCTTGATAAAATTTAAATATTTTAGTTGTGACTACTAAGGTTATTATTGAAGCATTTATTTATACAAAAATATATTTGAAATTTCTCGTTTTGTATTTTCTTCTTACAAATATGGCAGATTTTTTTTAAAGCTCAGTTTATTCTGAAAATCAAATTATTGTATTCTTTAGGATCAGTTCCTTTTTCTTGCAAGTCTACTATTATGAATTTTATAAAATAATATTTTATCTCATTTGATTTCAGGATGTTCAAGATCCTTCAATATTTGTAACTTTCCCTTTGGAAGAAGATGAAAATATTTCTTTGGTTGCCTGGACAACTACTCCCTGGACTCTTCCTAGTAACCTTGCCCTGTGTGTTAATCCCGACTTGCAATATGTGAAGATTAAAGGTAAGTGTGAGCCTCATTCTTTATGATTGATATGAATAAAATAATTTTAATGAATGAAAGCTGATATTTCTTTACTTTTTTAAGTGAAGTATAGTTGATATACATTATGTTAGTTTCAGGCTTCTCAGGTTGCTCTAGTGGTAAGGAACATCCCTGCCAGGTAAAGAACCTGCCTGCCAATGCAGGAGATGCAAGAGACTTGGGTTTGATCGCTAAATCAGGAAGATTCCCTGGAGGAGGAAATGGCAAGCCCACTCCAGCATTCCTGTGTGGAGAATCCTGTGGACAGAGAAGCCTGGCAAGCTACTGTCTTAGGGTTGCAAAGAGTCGGACACAACTGAAACAGCTTAGCACATATTAGTTTCAGGTTTACAGCAAAGTAATTAGATGTTTGTGTACAGTGGGTAATAAACATCACATTAAATCTAGGTAACATCCATCACCATACATACTTACAGAATTGTTTTCTTGTGGTAAGACCTTATAAGATCTGCTCTTAGTAACTTTCAAGTATGTGATATAGTATTATTAACTATGGTTGCCATGCTACAAATTTTATCCCCATGCTTTATTTTATAATTGGAAATTCATACCTTTTGACTTCTTTACTCATTTCGTCACCCCCTCTTCCTCGTACACTGCCTCTGGTAAACCACCAGCCTGTTCTCTGTACCCATGAGGTTTATTTTTGTTGTTTTGATTTTGTTTTTATTCCACATAAAAGTGAGATGATAAGTGTCTTTTTTTGACTTCTTTCACTTAGCCTGATGGCCTTAAGATCTATCCATGATGTTTTAAACAGCAAAATTTCATTCTTTCATATAGCCAAATAGCATTTCATTGTATATATACATACCAGATTTTTTTTCATCTGTCTATCCACTGATGGATACAAGTTGTTTCTAAAACTTGGCTATTGTATATAATGCTACAGTGAACATGGATTGCAGATATCTTCTCAAGTTAGTGTTTTCATTTTCTTTGTATAAATACCCAAAAGTAAAATGCCTGGATCATATGTATTTTTAACTTTGTTGAGTAACTGCCATACTATTTTTCATAGTGGCTACATCAATTTACATTCCCATGAGCAGTGTACAAAGGTTCTGTCTTCTCCATATCCTTGCCGACACTTGTCTCTTGTGAGTACAGCCATTCCATCAGGTATGAGGTGATACCTTATTAGGGTTTTGATATGCGTATCCATGATAATTATTGGTATTGAGCATCTTTTCATATACCTGTTGGATATCTGTATGTCTTCTTTGGAAAAACATCTATTCAGATCTTCTACCCATTTATGTATTTATTCATTTGCTGTTGCTTTGTGTGAGTTTTTTATATATTTTAGATGTTAGCCCCTTATCAGATATTTGATATACAGATAGTTTCTTGCATGGCTCCCTTTTCATTTTGTTGATTACTTTTGCTTTGAAGAAGCTTTAGTGTAATGTAGTCCCACTTTTTTTTTTTTTTTTTGCTTCTGTTTTCCTTTGTTGTCAGGTCAAAAGCAAAAACATTGCCAAGACCAGTGTCAGGGAGTTTATCAAATATGTTTTGTGGGGATTTGTTTTTTTTTTCCCCAACTCTGAGCAGCATGTAAAACCTCCCCAAGTAGGAACAGTGATCAGACCCATTCCTCCTGCAGTGAAAGTGCAGAGTCTTAACCACTGAAGCATCAGGGAAGTCCAGTCAGCCATGTTTTCTTCTAGGAATTTTAGGGTTTCAGGTCTTATGTCCAAGTCTTTAATTCATTTGTGTTAATTGCTATATATGGCATGAGAGAGTGATCTAGTTCTCCCAACACTATTTATTGAAGAGACTCTCCTTTCCTTATTGTCTTCTTGGCTCCTTTGTTGTAAATGAATTGTCTATATATGTGTGAGTTTATTTCTGGACTCTCTGTTTTGTACCATACTGTTGTGATTACCAGAGCTTTGTAATATAGTTTGAAATAAAGAAGTGTTCTCCCTTCAGCTTTGTTCTTTTTCAAGAGTAAATGGACTTTTCAGGATCTTTTGTGGGTTGATAGAGATTTTAAGAATGTTTACTCTATTTCTGTGAAAAATGTCACTGAAATAGTGACAGGGATTGTACTGAATCTAGAATTCTTTTGAGTAGTATGGACATTTTAACACCATTAATTCTTCGAGTCCCTGAACAGGGAATTCTTTTCCATTTATTTGTGTATTCAGTTTCTTTCATTAGTATCTTAAACTTTTCAGTGTCTTGGTCTTTCATTTACTCTTAAGCTTATTCCTAGGTATTTTATTCTTTGTGATACAATTGTAAATGCAGTTATTTTCTCTTTCTGATAGTTCATTATTGGTGTATAGTAATGCAGTGAATATCAGTATGTTGATTTTGTATCCTACACCTTTACTGCATTTATTTTTTAGTTCTAAGTTTTTGACGGAGTCTTGGGTTTTATATATGTACTGTCATGTCATCTGAAAATAGTGAGCTTTACCTCTTCCTTTCCAATTTGGATTTCTTTTATGTGTCTTTCCTACTTAACTCTTCTGGCTAGGACTTTGGTACTAAAATGAAAATGTTGGGAGTGGGTGTCTTTATCTTGTTGATATTAGAGGAAACACTTTCAGGTTTTTCGCTGAAAGCTATGGACTTCTCATATATTGCCTTTGTTATATTGAGGTATATTCCCTCTAAAAGGCATGTATTAGAGTAATTTCATTTAGCTACAGAGAGAGATTATCAGGATACAGTTGAGGATTTTTGTTTTTTGGCCCTGCCACATGGCTTACAGGATCCCAGGCCCAAGGATTAAACCTTGGCCCTGGCAGTGGAAGCACCATGTCCTAATCACTGTACTGCCCAGGAATTCCCAAGGATATTGTTATTAGCAAATAACAAATCCTAGCTCCCGGGGTTTGTGGAAGGCAGGACCTGGATAGGTATTGTTTAGGGCTATGCCCTTATACTTTGGCCACTTCATGCAAAGAGTTAACTCATTGGAAAAGACCCTAATGCTGGGAGGGATTAGAGGCTGAAGGAGAAGGGGACGACAGAGGATGAGGTGACTGGCTGGCATCACCGACTCAATGGACATGGGTTTGGGTAGACTCCGGAGTTGGTAATGGACAGGGAGGCCTGGCATGCTGCAGTTCATGGGGTCACAAAGAGTTGGACACAACTGAGCGACTGAACTGAACTGAACTGAACTGAATGCCCTTATACCCCATTATCTGGAACAAGATAAGTATTCAGTAAATAAATAGACAGTAGATGGGTCACACTAGAAACAGCACACAGTTAATTCATTAAGAAAACTGACTTGGATACAATGTTAGATAACGTCTAAAATTTTTTCATGAAATTACTTGTGATGCTTAAATGTAATACAGTTTATAAAACATTCTTTAATTTTTAAATAGATATCACTATTAGTAATCAGGGCATAATTTAAAATTATAACTTAATTAACATACTGCATGTTATATAAGAAATAAATGTTTATTAGAATCAGTAAAGCTGTAGGGGCTGGGAGGTAGCATGAACTCTTTGGTTACATGTCTTACAATTGTTTGGGAATCTGTACTTAATTATATCATAATCACTTATACATGCTAATAACCCCAGGGAAATTTGCCTGTTAATAAAATTTCTTAGAAACCCAGAAAGCCTCTAAAAAATAATTTTCTAGTGGTGAATACATAGGTATGGTGTTACATACCAAGATATGTTTTGAAAAGAGAATCTAATCATGAGTTTCAAACAGCACAACAAAGGCAGTTAGCTTCTAGTATATTTCTAAAACTGGATATAATTTGACTGTTTCTTGGGCAGAGGGACTTTCAAAATGATGATTTTTTTAATTTGCAGTCAGCTCCTGAGGCACCCACTTATTGAGCTTTTTCTCTTTTCCCATTTGCTTCAAATGCTGAATGACCATAGAATGATCAACTTTGAATTCTTGGACAGCTTCTCATGTAGTTGTAAGAGGATCAGTTTTGATGATTGTTCTCAGTTGGTCATTGTCTACTTCCAATGATTGGCCACTATGCCCCTAATCTTCAAGGCTCTTGTCTCCTTTGCAAAACTTCTTAAACAACCACTGCACTCTACATTCATTAGTAGTTCCTAAGCGAGATTTGTTGTTGAGGTTGTAAGTTGTCTCTGCTTCTTTTTATTTTTTTATTTTTTTTTTATTTTATTTTTTTAAAATTTTTGTCCAAGTCTTTTTTTTTTATTTTTATTTTTTAAATTTATTTATTTATTTTTTTACTAGTTTTTGCCATACAATGTCATGATATCACCATGGGTTTACATATGCTTCCCCTCCGGACCCCCCCTCCCTCCTCCCTCCCCCCCGGGAAATCTCGCTGCACCAGTCCCGAGCATCAATCCTGGACTGGCGATTGATTAGACACATGACAATTAACATGCTTCAATGCCCTTCTCCCATAACATCCCACCCTTACCCTCATCCACAAAGTCCACGAGTCTATTCTATACATCTGCGTTCCTTTTGTTGTCTCCCATGTTGGGTTCTCGTTACTGTCTTTCTAAATTCCATATATATGCGTTAATATACTGTATTGTTGTTTTTGCTTCTGGCTTACTTCACTCTGGATAATGGGCTCCAGTTTCGTCCATCTGAGTAGAATTGCTTCAAATGAATTTTTTTTTAATGCTGAGTAATATTCCATTGTGTATATGTACCACAGCTTTCTTATCCATTCATCAGTTGATGGGCATCTAGGTTGTTTCCATGTCTTAGCTATTGTAAACAATGCAGCGATGAACATTGGGGTACACGTGGCTCTTTCACTTCTGGTTTCCTCGGTGTATATGCCCAGCAGTGGGATTGCCGGGTCATATGGCAGGTCTATTTGAGCTTTTTAAGGAACCTCCACACTGTTTTCCATAGTGGCTGTACTAGTTTGCATTCCCACCAACAGTGTAAGAGGGTTCCCTTTTCTCCACATCCTCTCCAGCATTTATTGCTTGTAGACTTTTGGATGGCAGCCATTCTGACTGGTGTAAAGTGGTACCTCATTGTGGTTTTTATTTGCATTTCTCTGATAATGAGTGATGTTGAGCATCTTTTCATGTGTTTGTTAGCCATTTTTATATCTTCTTTGGAGAAGTGTCTGTTAAGTTCTTTGGCCCACTTTTTAATTGGGTTGTTTATTTTTCTAGAATGGAGCTGCAGGAGTTGTTTGTATATTTTTGAGATTAATTGTTTGTCTGTTGCTTCATTGGCTATTATTTTCTCCCATTCTGAAGGCTGTCTTTTCACCTTGCTTATAGTTTCCTTTGTTGTGCAAAAGCTTTTAATTTTAATTAGGTCTCATTTGTTTATTCGAGTTTTTATTTCCAATATTCTGGGAGGTGGGTCATGGAGTATCCCGCTTTGGATTATAGCAGAGAGTGTTTTGCCTATGTTATCCTCTAGGAGTTTTATAGTTTCTGGTCTTATGCTTAGATCTTTGATCCATTTTGAGTTTATCTTTGTGTATGGTGTTAGAAAGTGATCTAGTTTCATTCTTTTACAAGTGGCTGTCCAGTTTTCCCAGCACCACTTGTTAAAGAGGTTGTCTTTTCTCCATTGTATATTCTTGCCTCCTTTGTCAAAGATAAGGTGTCCATAGATGCGTGGATTTATCTCTGGGCTTTCTATTCTGTTCCATTGATCTATATTTCTGTCTTTGTGCCAGTACCATACTGTCTTAATGACTGTGGATTTGTAGAATAGCCTAAAGTCAGGTAGGTTGATTCCACCCGTTCCATTCTTCTTTCTCAAGATTGCTTTGGCTATACGAGGTTTTTTGTATTTCCATACAAATTGAGAAATTATTTGTTCTAATTCTTTGAAGAAGACCTCTGGTAGCTTGATAGGAATTGCATTGAATCTATAGATTGCTTTAGGTAGTATACTCATTTTCACTATATTGATTCTTCCAATCCACGAGGCACATTTCTCCATCTGTTTGTGTCCTCCTTGATTTCTTTCATCAGTGTTCTATAGTTTTCTATATACAAGTCTTTTGATTCTTTAGGTAGAAATACTCCTAAGTATTTTATTCTTTTTGTTTCGATGGTGAATGGAATTGTTTCCTTAATTTCTCTTTCTGATTTCTCACTGTTAGTGTATAGGAATGCCAGGGATTTCTGTGTGTTGATTTTGTATCCTGAAACTTTGCTATATTCACTGATTAGCTCTAGTAATTTTCTCGTAGAGTCTTTAGGGTTTTCAATATAGAGGATCATGTCATCAGCAAACAGAGAGAGTTTTACTTCTTCTTTTCCAATCTGTATTCCTTTGATTTCTTTATCTGCTCTGATTGCTGTGGCCAAAACTTCCAAAACTATGTTGAATAGTAGTGGTGAGAGTGGGCACCCTTGTCTTGTCCCTGATTTCAGGGGGAATGCTTCCAGTTTTTCACCATTGAGGATAATGTTTGCTGTGGGTTTGTCATATATAGCTTTTATTATGTTGAGGTATGTTCCTTCTATTCCT
>ML661897.1:16457124-16597617 GCA_007570785.1 Antilocapra americana
GGTTTGTCAATTTTATTTATCTTCTCAAAGAACCAGCTTTTGGCTTGGTTGATTTTTGCTATGGTCACTTTTGATTCCTTTGCATTTATTTCTGCCCTGATCTTTAAGATTTCTTTCCTTCTACCAGACCTGGGCTTCTGCATCTCTTCCCTTTCTAGTTGCTTTAGGTGTAAAGTAAGGTCATTTATTTGATTTTTTTCTTGTTTCCTGAGGTGAGCTTGTATTGCTATGAACTTTCCCCTTAGCATTGCTTTCACAGTGTCCCATAGGTTTTGAGCTGTTGTGTTTTCATTTTCATTCGTTTCCATGCATAACTGAATTTCATTTTTAATTTCTTCTGCGATTTGTTGGTTATTCAGCAGTGTGTTGTTGAGCCTCCATATGTTGGAAGTTTTGAGAGGTTTTCTCCTGTAGTTGATATCTAACCTCACTGCATTGTGGTCAGAAAAGATGCTTGGGATGATTTCAATATTTTTGAATTTATCAAGGTTAGATTTATGGCCCAGGATGTGATCTATCCTGGAGAAGGTCCCGTGTGCACTTGAGAAAAAGGTGAAATTCCTTGTTTTGGGGTGGAATGACCTATAGATATCAATTAGGTCTAGTTGGTCTATTGTTTCATTTAAAGTTTGAATTTCCTTGTTACTTTTCTGTCTAGTTGATCTATCCATTGGTGTGAGTGGTGTATTAAAGTCTCCCACTATTATTGTGTTGTTGCTGATTTCCCCTTTCATATTTGTTAGCATTTGCCTTACATATTGTGGAGCTCCTATGTTAGGTGCATAAATATGTATAATTGTTATTTCTTCTTCCTCGATTGATCCTTTGATCATTATGTAATGTCCATCTTTATCTCTTTTCACTGCCTTTATTTTAAAGTCTACTTTATCAGATATGAGTATTGCCACTCCTGCTTTCTTTTGGTCTTTATTTGCATGGAATATCTTTTTCCAGCCTTTAACTTTCAGTCTATATGTGTCCCTAGGTTTGAGGTGGGTCTCTTGTAGACAACATATATAGGGGTCTTGTTTCTGTATCCAATCGGCCAATCTTTGTCTTTTGGTTGGGGCATTCAGCCCGTTTACATTTAAGGTAATTATTGATAAGTATGATCTCGCTGCCATTTATTTTATTGTTTTGGGTTCCAGATTATCTATCCCATCGGTGTTTCCTATCTAGGCAAGTTCCTTTAGCATTCGTTGGAGGGCTGGTTTGGTGTTGCTGAATTCTCTCAGTTTCTGCTTGTCTGAGAAAATTTTGAATTCTCCTTCAAATTTGAATGAGATCCTTGCTGGGAACAGTAGTCGGGGTTGTAGATTGTTTTCTTCCATGACTTTAAGTATGTTTTGCCATTCCCTTCTGGCCTGAAGCGTTTCTGTTGAGAGATCAGCTGTTATCCTTATGGGATTCCCCTTGTGAGTTATCTTTTGTTTCTCCCTTGCTGCTTTTAATATTTGGTCTTTGTATTTGATATTTGCCAATTTGATTAATATGTGTCTTGGGGTGTCCCGCTTGGGGTTCATTCTATTTGGGATTCTCTGTGTTTCTTGGACCTGAGTGACTATTTGCTTCCCCAATTTAGGGAAGTTTTCTACAATTATCTCTTCAAGAATTTTCTGATGGTCTTTCTTTTTGTCTTCTTCTTCTGGGACTCCTATGATTCGAATATTGGTGCGTTTAATATTGTCCCAGAGGTCTCTAAGATTGTCTTCATTTCTTTTAATTCTTTTTTCATTTTTCCTTTCTGTTTCGTTTATTTCTGCCATTCTGTCTTCTACCTCACTTATTCTGTCTTCTATCTCTGTTATTCTAGTGTTGGTTCCCTCCAGGGTGTTTTTGATCTCATTTATTGCATTATTCATTGTATTTTGACTCTTTTTCATTTCTTCTAAGTCCTTGTTAAAGCTTACCTGCATCTTCTCAATCCTTGCCTGCAGGTTATTGAGCTGCAACTCCAACTTATTTTCCAGGTTTTGGATCATATTCACTATCCTTATTCGGAATTCTTTGTCAGGTAGACTTCCTATCTCTCCGTCTTTTGTTTGGTCTAGGGGGTATTTATCCTGTTCCTTTACTTGCTGGGTATTTCTCTGCCTTTTCATCTTGTTTATCTTGCTGTGTTGTCCCTTTATTGTGGGGATTCCTCTCTATGGGAGGGGTTGGATGCGTGGTTTGTCGAAGTTTCCTGGATGGAAAGGCTTGTGTGGTTTTCTGGTGGGTGAGTCTAGGTTTCCTCACTGTTACTGTTTAGCGGCCTGAGCAGTGGGAAGGGCAGTCCAGTCCCTAGTGGCAGGATGAGTGCTGCAGTCTTCAAAAGAGAACCGCTGGATGGGCACAGAGGGCACCTGCAGACCTGTCTGCAACCTCAGGCTGAGTAGCAGTAAATGCTGGAGCAGTCCGTTCACTCGAAAATTCCTCCTGGATCACACTTTCCAGCAGCCTCCCGCTCTTCCACATCTCTGTGGAAGCATAGATTAGGCCAACCTGCTCCCTAGCGCTCACGCGAGATGATGCAGCACTCACGCGAGATGATGCAGCGCCTCTGCTTCTTTTTAAACTGCTGTTTGTTACGTCATTTTGAACACCAGTGAGAAAATCTCAAATTTGCTTATTGTCTAACATCGTCTCCCTACTCTAAAATAAATATAGAATAAACAACAAGTAATAAGTCGTTAGCAAAAAAATATAAAGTGAAAAGTATGCATTAAAATGATGTATGATATAACACCATGTAAGAATGTATTGTGGAATCAAACAAAATTCAGCAACTAACACTGCAGTTACTTTTGTACCAACCTGATATGATGTGTTAGTTTCAGGTGTACAGCATAGTGATTCAATAATACATATACCTATATCCTTTTGCAGATTCTTTTCCTCTGCAGGTTAATAGAGTATTGAAAATAGTTCCTTGGGCTATACAATAGATCTTTGTTGATTATCTATTTTATATATACTAAAAATAATGAGTAAATGTTAATCCCAGTCTCCTAATTTATCCCTCCCTCCCTTTTTCCCCATTGGTAACCAGAGGTTGGTTTTCTAAGTCTGTGAGTCTTTCTGTTTTTGTAAATGATTTCATTTGTATCATGTTTTAGATTCTACATATAAATGATAATCATATTGTCTTTCTCTGACTTACTTTGCTTCCTATGATAATCTCAGGTCCATGCATGTTCCTGCAAATGGCATTCTTTCATTTTTTATGGATCTTTTTAATGGATAATCCATTGTATATATGTGCCGCATCTTTATCCATTGCTCTGTGGACATTTACGTTGCTTGCATGTCTTGGCTCTTGTAGGTAGTGCTGCATGAACATTGAGGTGCCTGTATCTTTTCAGATTTTGGCTTTCTCCAGATATTGGTCCAGCTGTGGGTTTGCTGGATTGTGTGGTAGCCCTATTTTTAGTTTTTTGAGGAACCTCCAATACCATTTTCCATAGTGACTTGTAGGTTCTATGAAGACCTATAAGACCTCTGGAACTCTCAAAAAAGATGACCTTTTCATTATAGGGGACTGGAATGCAAAAGTAGGAAGTCAAGAAATACCTGGAGTAACAGGCAAATTAGGCCTTGGAGTACAAAATGAAGCAGGGCAAAGGCTAACAGAGTTCTGCATAGAGAATGCACTGGTCATAGCAAACACCCTCTTCCAACAAGACAAGAGAATACTCTACACATGGACATAAACAGATGGTCAATACTGAAATCAGATTGATTATATTCTTTGCAACCAAAGATAGAGAA
Source organism: Antilocapra americana (assembly GCA_007570785.1). NCBI lineage: Eukaryota > Metazoa > Chordata > Mammalia > Artiodactyla > Antilocapridae > Antilocapra > Antilocapra americana. The sequence continues at coordinate 16,460,875 of ML661897.1, forward strand.
GCTCTATACAGTCAGCAAAAAGAAGACCTGGAGCTGGCTGTGGCACCGACCATGAACTCCTTACTGCCAAATTCAGACTTAAATTGAGAAAGTAGGGAAAACTACTAGACCATTCATATATGACCTAAATCAAATCCTTTATGGTTATACACTGAAAGTGACAAGTAGATTCAAGGGATGAGTTCCAATAGACAGAGTGCCTGAAGAACTATGGACAGAGGTTCGTGACATTGTACAGGTGATGGGGATCAAGACTATCCCCAAGGAAAAGAAATGCAAAAACGCAAAATGGTTGTATGAGGACACCTTACAAATAGCTCTGAATAGAAGAGAAGTGAAAGGCAAAGGGAAAAAAGGAAAGATACACCCATTTGGATGTAGAGTTCCAAAGAATAGCAAGGAGAGATAAGAAAGCCTTTCTGGGTGATCAATACAAAGAAATAGAGGAAAACAATAGATTGAGAAAGTCTAGAGATCTCTTCAAGAAAATTAGAGATGCCAGGGGAATAGTTCATGCAAAGATGGGCTCAGTAAAGAACAAAAATGATATGGACCTAACAGAAGCAGAAGATGTTAAGAGATGGCAAGAAATACACAAAAGAATTGTACAAAAAAGATCTTCATGACCCAGATAACCACAATGGTGTGATCACTCACCTAGAGCCAGACATCACGGAATGTGAAGTCAAGTGGGCCTTAGGAAGCATCACTGTGAACAAAGCTAGTAGAGGTGATGGAATTCCAGTTGAGCTATTTCAAATCCTAAAAGATGGTGCTGTGAAAGTGCTGCACTCAATATGTCAGCAAACTTGGAAAACTCAGCAGTGGTCACAGGACTCGAAAAGATCAGTTCTCATTGCAGCCCCAAAGAAAGGCAATGCCAAAGAATGTTCATACTACTGCACAATTGCACTCATTTCACACACTAGCAAAGTAATACTCAAAATTCTCCAGGCCAGGCTTCAACAGTACATGAGCCATGAACTTCTAAATGTTCAAGCTGGATTTAGAAAACGTGGAGGAACCAGAGATCAAATAGTCAACATCTGTTGGACCTTCAAAAAAGCAAGAAAATTCTAGAAAACATCTTCTGCTTTATTGACTGTGTGAAAGTCTTTGACTGTGGACCACAACAGACTGGAAAATTCTTCAAGAAATAGGAGTACCAGACCGTCTGACCTGCCTCTTGAGAAATCTGTATGGAGGTCAGGAAGCAACAGAACTGGACATGGAACAACAGACTGGTTCCAAATAGGGAAAGGAGTACATCAAGGCTGTATATTGTCACCCTGCTTATTTAACTTATATGCAGAGTACGTCATGAAAAACGCTGGGCTGGAAAAGCACAAGCTGAATCAAGATTGCTGGGAGAAATATCAATAACCTCAGATATGCAGATGATACCACCCTTATGGCAGAAAGCGAAGAAGAACTAAAGAGCCTCTTGATGAAAGTGAAAGAGGAGAGTGAAAAAGTTGGCTTAAAGCTCAACATTCACAAAGCTAAGATCATGGCATCTGCTCCCATCACTTCATGGCATATAGATGGGGAAACAGTGACAGAGTTTATGTTTTTGGGCTCCAAAGTCGCTGCGGATGGTGACTGCAGCCATGAAATTAAAAGACACTTACTCCTTGAAAGAAAAGTTATGTCCAACCTAGACAGCATATTAAAAAAGCAGAGACATTGCTTTGCAACAAAGGTCCGTCTAGTCAAAGCTGTGATTTTTCCAGTAGTCATGTATGTATGTGAGAGTTGGACTATGAAGACAGCTATAAAGAGCACTGAAGAATTGATGCTTTTAAACTTTGGTGTTAGAGAAGACTCTTGAGAGTCCCTTGAACTGCAAGGAGATCCAACCAGTCCATCCTAAAGGACATCGGTCCTGGGTGTTCATTGGAAGGACTGACGTTGAAGCTGAAACTCCGATACTTTGGCCACCTGATGCGAAGAGCTGACTCATTTGAAAAGACCCTGATGCTGGGGAAGATTGAAGGCAGGAGGAGAAGGGGATGACATAGGATGAGATGGTTTGATGGCATCATGGACTCAATGGACATGAGTTTGAGTAAAGGGTTGGACGCAATTGAGCAACTAAAGTGAACTGACTGAACTGATAGTGAGTATGCCAGTTTACATTCCTGCCAACAGTGTAAGAGGGTTCCTTTTTCTCTGCTACCTTTCCAGGTTTTTTTATTTTTTGTTTGTTTGGCTGTATTGGGTCTTAGTTACATTACATGGGGTTTTCAGTGTGGCGTGTGCAATATTTAGTTGCAGTGGATGGGCTTAATTGTCATACAGCATGTGAGATCTTAATTTCCTGACCAGGTATCTAACCTACCTTGCCTGCATTGGAAGACTGTTAACCACTGACCATCAGGGAAGTCTCTCCAGCATTTATTGTTTCTATACTTTTTAATGATGTCCTTTCTGACTGCTGTGAGGTATGATACCTCATTGTAGCTTAGCTATGCATTTCTCTAATAATTAGCAACATTGAGCATCTTGTTATGTGCTCTTTGGCCATCTGTATGCCTTCTTTAGAGAAATGTCTATTTACATGTTCTACCCATTTTTTTTATTGTGGTGTTTGTTGTTTTGATATTGAGCTGCATGAGATCATGTATATTTTAGACATTAAGCCTGTGCTGATCCCATCATTTGCAAATATTTTCTCCCAACCTATGGGTTGTCTTTTCCATTTGTTTTAATGATTTCCTTTTCCCAGTTATTTATTTTTGTTTTTATTTTCATTACTCTGGGAAGTGGATCCAAAAAGATATGCTGTGATTTATATCAGTGTTTGGTCTGTGTTTTCCTCTGAATATTTTATAGTATCAGGTCTTACATTTAGGTCTTTAATCAATTTTTAGTTTATTTTTATGTGTAATATTAGAGAGTGTTCTAATTTAATTCTTTTACATGTGACTTCCTGGTGTTCTTAGCACATTTATTGAAGAGACTGTCTTCTCTCTATTGCATATTTTTACCTCCTTTGTCGTAGATTTATAGGTATGTGGATTTTTTACTGGGCTTTCTGTCCTATTCCATTGGTCTTTAAGTCTTGTCTTTATGCCAGTACCATACTGTTTTGATTGCTGTAGCTTTATAGTAGAGTCTGAAGTCAGTGAGCCAGATTGCTCCAGCTCCATTTTTTTGAGATTGCTTGGTTATTTGAGATGTTTTTTCTTTCGATACAAATCTTAAAATTTTTTGATCTGATAAAATACCATTAGTAATTTGATAGGGATTACATAGAATTTGTAGATTACTTTGGGCAGTATAATCATTTTGACCATATTGATCCTTCCAGTCCTAGAATGTGGTATATTTTTCCATCTGTTTGTGTCACCTTTGATGTCTTTCATCAGTCAAATAGTTTTCAGAGTACAGGTGCTTTACATCCTTAAATAGATTTATTCCTAGCTTTTTATTCTTTTTGACACAATGGTTAAAAAAGAAAAAAAATTACATTTCTTTTTGGAATAAAAATAAAGTTTTTCAAAACTATTAGACATAATTGGAAAAGCAACCTCAAGAGCATTTTTCTGATTAAAAAATTAACAAGTTGAAATTAACACAAAAAATTAACATTATACAGAAAGATGAAAAGTGGAAATTTCTTACAATTTTCAGGTTATTGTACTTTAATTCAGCATGCCCAGGAACCTGAGATTCAACAAAGTGGCATATCATTGCTATTAGGAATCTTCAATATGTGTTTTCTCAACACTGCCAAATAGTTAAATCAATTTAGGCACTAGCTGTCTGGAGAAGCGTCAAATATCACACTTTACAAGCTTAGTCCTACAAGACTACTCTCTGCTACTGCACCCACACTTCAGATGTCAGTCATGAGTTCCGGTTGTTATCTGGATTTCTAACCAACCCATGACCTCCTCCTTGGGTCCAAAGAGTAAGTCACAGAACTCAGAGAACGTTGTACTCTTGAGATTACCAGTTAAGTATAAAAGCTCTTAAAAGTTAAGTATAAAAAAGGAGATTGTAAAGGATACAGTAAAATGGCCAAGTGAAGTGCATAGAAAAATCTGGAAGGGCCTCAAGTTTCTGTCTCCAGAACTGGGGTGTACTACCCTCACAGCGTGTTTTGTTATCAACAAAAGACACATTTATGGCTCCCATCACTTAAGAAATTCCAAGAGTTAAGAGATCTGCCAGAATAGGTGGCTCAGTAGATGAAGAATCCAGCTGCAATGGAAGAGATACTGGCAGACATGAGTTTTGATCTATGCGTTCGGAAGATCCCTTAGAGGAGAAAATGGCAGCCCATTCCAGTATTCTTTTCTGGAGAAGCCCATGAACAGAAGGGCCTAGTGGGCTACAGTCTACAGGTTTGCAAAGGGTCTAACACAGCTGAAGTGACTGAGCAGGCACCGATGCCAGAATAGAGACTAAGACCAAATATATATTTATTATCAGTGAACTAAAATGAACAGGAATTGGAGAATGTAATTCAGATGACCATTATATCTACTACTATGGGCAAGAATCCCTTAAAAGAAATGGAGTAACTCTCATAGTCAAAAAAAGAGTTCAAAATTCAGTACTTGGTTGTACTGTCAAAAATGACAAAATGATCTTGGTTCCTTTTCAAGACAAGCCACTCAATATCAAAGTAATCCAAATCCATGGCCCAACAACTGATGCCAAAGAAGTTGAAGTTGACTAGTTGTATAAAGACCTATAACATCTTCTAGAACTAACACTGGAAGAAAAAAAATGGTGTCCTTTTCGTTATTGTTTATTGGAATGCAAAAGCAGAAAGTCACAAGATACCTGGAGTATCAGGCAAGTTTGCTCTTGGAGTACAAAACGAATCTGGGGAATGGCTAACAGTTTTGTCAGGAGAGCATGCTGGTCACAGCAAACACCCTTTTCCAACAACCTAAGAGACGATTTTACACATGGACATCACAAAATTGTCAACATCATTATTAGACTGATTGTATTCAGTGCAAATGAAGATAGAGAGGCTGTCTGCAGTCAACAAAAACAAGACTTGGAGCTGACTGTGGCTCAGATCATGAACTCCTTATTGCAAAATTCAGGCTTAAATTGTAGGGAAAACCACTAAGCAATTCATGGATGATATGCTTATACAGTGGAGGTGATGAATAGATTCAATGGATTAGATCTGTTAGATCTTGTAGACACAATGCCTGAAGAACTAATGGATGGAGGTTTGTAACACTGTACAGGAGCCACTGACCAAAATCATCCAAAGAAAAAGAAATGCAAGAAGGTGAAATGATTGTCTGAGGAGCCTTTACAAATGGCTAAGGAAACTAGAGAAGTGAAAGGCAGGGGAGAAAGAGAAACAAGGATATAGCCAACTGAATGCAGAAGTTCAGAGAATAGCAGAGAGAGACAAGAAGGCCTTCTTAAATGAATAATGCAGGGAAATAGAGGGAAACGATGAAATGGGAAAGACTAGAGATGTCCTCAAGAAAATTGGAAAGATCAAGGGAACATAGAACCTAATAGAAGCAGAAGAGACTAAGAAGAGGTGGCAGGAATACACAGAAGAACTATACAAAAAAAGATCTTAATGACCCAGATAACCACGGTGGTGTGGTCACTCACCTAGAGCCATTCATCCTGGAGTATGAAAGTGGGCCTTAAAAGGAAGCTACTACAAACAAAGTTAGTTGACATGATGGGATTCCAGCTGAATTATTTAAAATCCTAAAAGATGATGGTGTTAAAGTGCTACACAGAATGTCAACAAATTTGGAAAACTCATCAGTGGCCACAGAACTGGAAAAAGTCAGTTTTCATTTCAATCTCAAGGAAGGGCAATGCCAAAGAATGTTCAAACTACCATACAGTTGCACTTATTTCATATGCTAGTAAGGTTATGCTCAAAATCCTTCAAGCTAGGCTTCAGAAATATGTGAACTGAGAGCTTCCAGATGTACAAGCTGAGTTTAGAAAAGGCAGAGGAACCAGAGATTGAATTACCTACATTCATTGGATCATAAAGCAAGGAAATTCCAGAAAAACATCTGCTTCCTTGACTGCACTAAAACCTTTGACTGTGTGGATCACAACAAACTTTGGAAAATTCTTGAAGAGATGGGAGTACCAGACCATACCTCTCTCCTAAGAAACCTGTACGTGGGTCAAGAAGCAACAGTTAGAATTGGACATAAAATGACTGGTTCAAAATTGGGGAAGGAGTATGAACAAGGCAGTGAATTGTCACCCTGCTTATTTAACTTGTATGAACACAGAGTACATCATGCAAGATGCAAGGCTAGATGAGTTACAGGCTAGAGTCAAGATTCCTGGAAGAAATATCAACAACCTCAGATATGCAGATAATACTAGCATAGATGTCTGGCTCTCAGGGAGATAGTTTCACCTAGAGCCAGACATCCTAGAGTGTGAAGTCAAATGGGCCTTAGGAAACATCACTACAAACAAAGCTAGTGGAGGTGATGAATTCCAGCTGAGCTATTTCAAATCCTAAAAGATAATGCTGTTAAAGTGCTACACTCAGTATGCCAACAAATTTGGAAATTTGTCAATGGACATGCATTTGAGCCAACTCTAAGATAGTGGAGAACAGGGGAGCCTGGTGTGCTGTAGCATGGTGTCGCAAAGCATTGAACATGACAGAGCAATTGAACGACAAATTTATCATAATATCATTGGTACCAGATTGTAACCAGAACTTGAAAACTTGGTACTTTTCGAATATTCTGGTACCATGTTAATTATTGTCTAATGAGGCCCTTCCCATAGAGATTAGTATCTTCAGGTTTCAGCAGTTTATGGAGAGCAGGAGGAAGCTAAGGAAAGAAAAGAAAAACTCATAGCCAGAAAAAAATTCATCTTACAAGACAGCTTGATTCACAGTAGCTCGTACTATCAGGGAATAATATTGAGAAAGGAATGGAAAAGGATTGGTAGTCAGAAAACAGATACTTTTACCATTATTGAGCTATGCCTTAGGAGGATGTAAGAACCAACAGTTGGTTTCTAATGGTATCTATCAGGAAGGAGCTGTTCCACCATAGAACCTACCTGTGGTGTCTACTTCTGCTTCTGTAGGCAAGTGCATTTCCATCTGTATAAGTGTACTGGTGTCACCTGTGGGTCATGGCCATGGTGTAGTGAGCGTGACGCCCTTGAAGGCCCTTTGGCTAAGATTTCAGTCGCATCATTCATCTGCCTGTATACAAGTTTTCTGTTTGGTGAACCCTGTGTTCTGTTTTTTATTCAGAAAATATCAATGCATATCATTGAAGTCCACATTTTCCATTGCTTTCATAGATGCTGTCAGAGGAAAATTATACATTTTAATGGAAGCCAGATTATCAGCCCTCTATAAATTGGAGAGTGACTATGAGATCCTTGAAAGGTGAGTATACACATCATTGATAAATACATGTAAATACATGTGTGCATCTGTGTGTGGTGTGTGTGTGTGTCTTTAACTTTAAAAAGTAAGATAGTTTATTACCCAAGAGCTATATAGGTTATTGAAGCTTAGTTTTAATCAAATATGTTCAAGTCACATGTTCTAGCACTAGTGACTTAGGAACAAGGAAATCAGAAAGAAATGGTAATTTGATGTGGCTGCAGCCTCATTTCTTTGGTGATTTTAATTGTGAGTTTCCTTCTCTTTTTTTCTAGATTTCCTGGTGCCTCCCTCAGAGGCAAGAAATACAGGCCCCTGTTTGACTATTTTGTAAAGGTAAGCTTAGAGACCTCTACCACAGACACTCTCCACAAGCTATGTGTTTGATAACTGGAATGATATTCATGTTGTCTTATTGTTATATTGTTTATGTAAGTGTGCCTGGATCCAAAAAAAATTTTGTTTAGGTATTTAAAAAAATTAAATTCTGTTCATAATGCCTTCTTCTTGTTTTATTAATTAAAATACTATAGAAACTTTTAAATAGTTTTCTCAAGTTATGTATGAGATCAGTTATGTTTGATAAGATTTATATGTGTATATTTTATATTGCTTATTATCAGCCAGGAAAGTCATTGAGGTCAGGTGTTGTTTGGGTTTTGTTTTCACAAATTTAAAATAGTGTTCAGAATAAAACTGTGTGTAAAAGTAAACATTTCATTTCAAGCAATATACAAGGTAAGTGGTTTAAGCTCAGAAATTTAGTAACTTAATTTTCATCAGAGTCACAAAACTAGTTTACGTGGTTTTTCATTTTCTGTCAACAGAATCCATGGCTGTAGTTGTAAACTCCAGCAACAACAAAAGAATGAAAGCATTAGGAATTTCCTGTTGGTTATTTAATCTGTTTATTTATGGTTTTCCTGGGTCTTTGTTGCTGCACAGGCTTTTCTCTATTGTGGTGAGCTGGGGCCACTCTCTAGTTTCAGCACACCGGCCTCTGTTGTTGAGGAGCACAGGCCCTAGGTGTGCAGGCTTCAGTAGTTGCAACTCCTGGTCTCTAGAGCACAGCCTCAGTAGTTGTGGCTTAGTTGCTCGGAGGCATGTGGGATCTTCCGGGACCAAAGATAGAAACCGTGTCTCCTGCATTGGCAGATATGGATTCTTTACCACTGAGGCACCAGGGAAGACCTCTTGTATCGGTTCTTATTTATAGGTCTTAGAGTGAAATAATGAGCAACACCCTCAGATCTAGTTTTACACATTGGAAATTATATTCAGTTAGACATCACATTAACCAACAAAACCTGACATCACAGCCTGGGATAAAATATTTACTTAACTCTGTTCTGGTTCAGTGTAGAGATAATAAGAGTTTGACTAATGCAGGTGATCTCTGCAATTTGGGCTTTGTCCACAACACCTGTGTCTGTACTTTTGTGCACTTGAGTGTTTTCCCGTATTTCTTATCTCCTAACTAAAGGCATTCTTCCTCATTGCATGTTGTTGCTAATGGATTGCCCAGCGCTTTACCTGATCTTCCACTAGGCGTTCTCCACTTGACACAGGCAGTCCTGCTCCCTAACCATATCTCCTAATGTTAATTTAAACATGTCCTTTGCTTCCATCAAACTTGTCCTTTCTTTTCCTCCCTCCCTGCCTTTGTTTTTATTACGTTTTCCTTCTGTTCTTAAGAAAACCCTCACATTTCTTTAGTAGCATATCAACTTGACATTCTTCAAGAGTAAACTCAGATGCCCTCTGGAAAAAGCATTTGCTGAAATGTTTCTTTGGTTTCTCCCTCTGAAAAATATCATTACTTCATTTTTCTCTTCTGTATCTTAACATTTTTTTTTATATTTGTTTTTATTTGTCTTAAAACTCTTGCAGTATATCAGTGACCTTCCTGAATTATAGACCCTATTGGGAATACCCTGTTGAGAACCTAAGGAAAGTTCAGCCCTTTCAGAAAATGTACATGGACTCAATAGATAGGAACTTTGGGTTAAGTCACCAGTCTCTCTGTAATGTGCATTCAGTTCATACTGATTTAAGTTTTTTAAGAATAACACGTATGCATTCAGTTATCTTCATAAAATTTGTAGAACATTTGGTGAGTTTTAAAACAATGCTGCAAATTCTTTGACTTAAAGACAAAAATCATCTGGTGTATACCTAAAATACCCATGTTCTGAAGTTTTAACTGGGAGCTGTGAGAATAGATGCTGTCTGTGAAGGGCAGCACTATAGCTCTCTGTGCAAATGCTGACCCAGTTCAGACCCTGCCCCTAAGATTCAGCAGGTGTGATACCTTAAGCTGTACTTTGAGAAATAGGAACACAATGCAACATTTCTATGTCTATAGTTAGAAACAGTAACATCCTTTGTATTCCCTGTTCTTACATCTGATTTTGACACAATTTATCTCTACAAGTTATCCCTTATCTCATATTGTCTCTAAGCACCTATCACACCACACCAAAAATATTTCCAGGTGATTTGGGTTATAGCAACTAGAAATTCAGAGTTATTTTTCAAGTTTAGTTTTAATTGAATGCCAAAAAATTAAAGAGCTAATGCCAAACAATGCTCAAACTGCCACACAATTGCACTCATCTCACATGCTCCAGTGTTCTTGCCTGAAGAATCCCAGGGACGGGGGAGCCTGGTGGGCTGCCGTCTATGGGGTCTCATAGAGTTGGACATGACTAAAGTGGCTTAGCAGCAGCAGCACATACTAGTAAAGTAGTGCTCAAAATTCTCCAGGCTAGGCTTCAGCAATATGTAAACCGTGAAGTTTCAGATGTTCAAGCTGGATTTAGAAAAGGCAGAGGAACCAGAGATCAAATTGCCAACATCCACCAGATCACTGAAAAAGCAAGAGAGTTCCAGAAAAACATCTATGTCTGCCTTATTGACTATGCTAAAGCCTTTGACTGTGTGGATCACAATGAACCGTGCAAAATTCTGAAAGAGATGGGAATACCAGAACACCTGACCTGCCTCTTGAGAAACCTGTATGCAGGTCAGGAAGCAACAGTTAGAACTGGACATGGAACAACAGACTGGTTCCAAATAGGGAAAGGAGTACATCAAGGCTGTATATTGTCACCCTGCTTATTTAACTTATATGCAGAGTACGTCATGAAAAACGCTGGGCTGGAAAAGCACAAGCTGAATCAAGATTGCTGGGAGAAATATCAATAACCTCAGATATGCAGATGATACCACCCTTATGGCAGAAAGTAAAGAGGAACTAAAGAGCCTCTTGATGAAAGTGAAAGAGGAGAGTGAAAAAGTTGGCTTAAAGCTCAACATTCACAAAGCTAAGATCATGGCATCTGCTCCCATCACTTCCTAGCAAATAGGTGGGGAAACAGTGGCTAACTTTATTTTGGGGGGCTCCAAAATCACTGCAGATGGTGATTGCAGCCATGAAATTAAAAGATGCTTACTCCTCGGAAGGAAAGTTATGACCAACCTAGACAGCTTATTAAAAAGCAGAGACAAAGGTCCATCTAGTTGAGGATATGGTGTTTCCAGTGGTAATGTATGGATATGACAGTTGGACTAGAAAGAAAGTTGAGTGCCGAAGAATTGATGCTTTTAAACTTTGGTGTTGGAGAAGACTCTTGAGAGTCCCTTGGACTGCAAGGAGATCCAACCAGTCCATCCTAAAGGAGATCAGTCCTGGGTGTTCATTGGAAGGACTGATGTTGAAGCTGAAACTCCGATACTTTGGACACCTGATGCGAAAAGCTGACTTATTTGAAAAGACCCTGATGCTGGGAAATATTGGGGGCAGGGGGAGAAGGGGACGACAGAGGATGAGATGACTGGATGACATCACCAACTCAATGGACACGGGTTGGGTAGACTCCAGGAGTTCGTGATGGACAGGGAGGCCTGGTGTGCTGCAATTCATGGGGTCGAAAAGAGTTGGACATGACTGAACGACTAAACTGAACTGAACTGTTCATCTGTGAAATTGAAATACAACCAGAATATTTTTAAAACATGGGACTACCAATGCCTTTTTCATAGTATTACAGGATTAAATGTGAAAATCATTTCTGAAAGTACATTTTACAAAAACAGGGATAAGAAAGCACAGGGTCAGTTTGACTGAAACAAAGGGTATGTGAAAAGAAATACTAAGTGACAAAGGCAGAAGAGGTATGTGTGTGGTCTTGTATGTATAAACCTGACTTTAGTTGTTACCAAAAAAATTCAAACTGAAACCAATTACCCTCAGTGTTACAATACTTGGAGTACCTGTGTCTAGAACTTGTAACTTGGCTCCTATCCTGATTCTTTCAGAGTTTGCCTTTTATTAATGAAAAAAACCTGAGCTGACCTGAAAGGAAAAGGAGCAGCAGCAAAGTGTTTTCAGTGATTGGAAAGACACCAGGAAGGGAATCGTTGAGAGAGCACATCTTCTGAGACATTTTAAGATAAACTGCATACTGGGGCAGGGGTGAGGTTTGAAGAACTGATGAAAAAGAAGTTTTGTGACTAAGGAAGTTAGAAATTTTTATCTGTAAGTCTTTAGATAACTATTTCATTTATAAATGATGAAACTGTTATTCGTGAAAATGGTTTGAATTGGCACGTTTTTTCCCAATTTGAATTATTCTGTCCATTCTATTTCCAAAAATTAAGAGTTAGAATTTTTTCAGGGTCTTACCAAAAACTGTTATTAAATTAATATTATGATATGGTTTTATTTTATTCTTTAAGCCTGATAACCTTTCTTTTCCAGTGTAAAGAGACTGGTGCTTTTACTGTGCTTGTTGACAACTATGTGAAAGAGGAAGAAGGCACTGGGGTTGTACACCAAGCTCCTTACTTTGGTGCTGTGAGTAGTATAAATCTTGCTAGTATATTAATGAGAAGTAAATGTCATTGGCCACTAAGTTGTGTGTGTGTGTGTTATGTGTATGACAGAAAGATGTTTCTCACTGTTGCTCAGACTGTGGAGATACCTCCCTGCAAAGAGAAAACACTTACATCTGAAATCCCTTTTCATCCTGAGCTGGTTTCTGAAAATGGTAGGCTAAATCCTGAGTGTTGCTAGGCATTTTGTCTTTTAAAAGGCATGCTGTGTTTTCATCCATTCGTTATTTAAATATTTGCTGTACACTTTGTGTTTTATGTGGCAACCCACTCCAGTATTCTTGCCTGAAAAGTCCCATGGACGGAGGAGCCTGGGAGGCTACACACAATCCATGGGGTTGCAAAGAGTCGGACACGACTTCAGTTTCACCTTTGTGTTTTATGTGGAGAAGGAAATGGCAATCCACTCCAGTATTCTCGCCTGGAGAATTCATGGATAGAGGAGCCTGGTGAGCTAGATACAGTCCATGGGATCACAGAAAGTCGGACACAACTGAGTGACTAACCTTTGCATTTTATGATACGCAGTTCTGGGAGTTTTGACAAGGGCATATTGAGTTATAGTCACCACAGCCATCACAATGAAGAAAAGTTTCATCACCTCTGCTGTGTTGTTGACTAAATACTGTATGATCAGAAGAGAGACTTTGATTACTTTCTTCAGAGCTATGCAGTGTGATTAACTTAAAAATTTTCCCAGGGTAATTTTTCTAAAAATGTAATCCTTTTAATGTAATTTGTGTGTGAATAAAACTGAAGAGCATAAAGATGAAGGGCACACGTTTAGAACTAAACCACACTTGAACTCACAGCCCTGCCACTAACAGGTCATCTGTGCCACCAGCAGGCCATCCATAGGTAAGTTACTTAGCCTTTTTTGAGTTCTTTTTCCTCCTGTGTGAGATGCAGTGATAGTACCTGCCTTCTGGGTAACTTGTAGGAATTAAATGGAATCATGCGTATAGAGCATTAGCACAGTACCTGACATTTACAAGAGTGTGTACAGTCACTGCAGGGAGTGTAGACCCCACTGGGGACATAACAAATTCCTTTCGACTTGATCATTTTGTCAGTAAGAGAGGCAGTGAAGCTTGTTGGTCCTGGTTGGTCTTTTTTTTTTTCATACTAAACCTTTGCAGGGATTTTTATTACGGAAATGCTCAAACATACACAGAAGTAAAGAAAATACAGTAGTTTCTTAGATTCATGTCATCCAGCTGCTTTAATCATTAAAATTAATCATCAACATTTTAGAATTTCCATTTTACCTATTTCATTCCATCTCCCCTTCCCCAACACAGTTTTTATTTTGGCTGGAGGGTTTTATAGCAAGTCTTCACGTTTATATCTTTCATCTGCAGGTTCTTCTGTATGCATCTCTGACTGATAAGGACTTTGATTTTTAACATAGCCACTGTCCCATTATATCCAATGAAAGGAACAGTTGCTTAATATCACCCAGTGGTTGGTCGGTATTCAATCAGATGGAAAGGAAACATTCCTGATAATACTATTTATTTATTGCGTTTTGGGAACTGATCATATTTCAGCTATTCATAATAATTTTAGAGTCAACTGGTGTGGTTGTTCCACTGATAATAAATAATGAAGAGGTTACTTCTTTGTGTCTTCTCTGTTCTGAATGCCAGGCAGGGTAATGTTATAGAAGATCAGATCTTTAAATTTCAGCCTTTAAACTTGGTAGATGTTTTCCAAGAGACTTTCCATGTTGCAACTTTGCCAGATAGGGTACTATATAATCTCTCTGCAGAGTCTATGAACTTCTTCATGACCGTTTTGAATATCATCTGTTATTCTGGCTCTTTTCAGGAATGCTGCTCTTAGCTAGTTGAATTGAATCAGGCTGTTTGCTCTATACTAAATGATTCAAAATGCTGTGCTTTGGGGCTTGCCCTATCTGTGCTGCTTAGTTTCTTTCTCAGGGTTCTCCTTCATGACCAGGTGTCATCTCCGTTGGTGTTAGCACACTCACATGTCACCACACACCAGGCAACCTCTCAGCATAACGAGAGTTGAACATAGGCCCAGATGGAACCATATTGGCTTTCCAGCTTAACTTGGAATCAAACTAGGAAGTGGTTTTACTTTTAGTCTTAGATAATCCCTTTAATTTTAGATTTCAAGCAGCATAGCAAAGAGATACAGACCTTGGACTCTGGAGCCAGGCTGTTTGATTTTGAATCTGAGCATTGCCACTTTGCAGTTGGATTAATTCTTTGTGCTTCAGCTTCTTTATTCATAAAATGGAGATAGTTGCTAGGTTGTCTGAGAGGAAAAGAACAGAAAGAAAGAGAAGTCACTCAGTCATGTCCAACTGTTTGTGATCCCATGGACTGTAGCCTACCAAGCTCCTCTGTCCATGGTATTTTCCAGGCAAGAGTACTGGAGTGGGTTGCCATTTCCTTCTGCTGAAAACCTAGTACAGCTACCTGCCTTCCTCACAGGATTGTTTGTAAAGGTTTAAGTAATCGAATGTAAATGTGGTCAAGTGTTCAGAGCACCATCTGATACAGTGCTTTATAACTGTTTGCCCAGATTATTGTTAATATTGCTCAAAGTATACTCCTGAAGCATCATGGTGTACCCAGGCTGCCTGGGGCCCAAGTTAACTTGTAAAGTGAATAGTTTGAGGCAGGGGGTTGTTTTAATTAATTAGTTATATATGCTGTGCCTTGTGGAGAAGGTACTGGTGACCCACTCCAGTACTCTTGCCTGGAAAATCCCACGGACGGAGGAGCCTGGTAGGCTGCAGTCCATGGGGTCGCTAAGAGTCGGAAACGACTGAGTAACTTCACTTTCACTTTTCACTTTCATACATTGGAGAAGGAAACGGCAGCCCACTCCAGTGTTCTTGCCTGGAGAATCCCAGGGATAGAGGAGCTTGGTGGGCTGCCGTCTGTGGGGTCACATAGAGTCGGACATGACTGATGCAACTTAGCAGCAGCAGCTGTGCCTTGCAGCTTTCAGGATTTTAGTTGCCCAATCAAATATTGAACCTGGGCCCTAGCAGTGAAAGCACGAAGATCTAACCACTGAACTGCTGGGGAATTCCCAGAAAGTGAATAATTTGAATTTAGACAAGTGTTACCATACTTTCAGGTGCTCCTGACAGGATACAAATCCAGAAGCACATCAAGCATTGTCCAGTACTAAACATGCGTTATACTTAAATGTTCTTCTGCTTTGTGTATACATGTATGTTTGTATACATGCTGCTATTATAAATCAAATTTGATTTCGTTCTAATATATTCACATGTGTCATCTTTCTTCTTACTTAGTAGATACTCTGCTCTATTAGGGGTTTGTGAGGTAATGGCTGGGAAGACTGATCTAGCTCCCTACTCTGCTGTTCACTTTGGTTCAGTCACTCAGTCATGTCTGATTCTTTGTGACCTCAGGGACTGCAGCATGCCAGGCCTCCCTGTCCATCACCGTCTCCTGGAATTTACTCAAACTCATGTCCATTGAGTCAGTGATGACATCCAACCATCTCTGTTGTCCCCTTCTCATCCTGCCTTCAGAGTTTCCCAGCATCAGAGTCTTTTAAGATGAGTCAGTTCTTTGCATCAGGTGGCCAAAGAATTAGAGTTTGAGCTTCAACATCAGTTCTCCCAATTAATATTCAGGACTGATTTCCTTTAGGATTGACGGGTTGGATCTCCTTGCAGTCCATGGGACTCTCAAGAGTCTTCTCCAACAGTTTGAAAGCATCCATTCTTCTGCGCTCAGCTTTCTTTCTGTTCAACTCTTATATCCATATATGACTAATGGAAAAACCATAGCTTTGACTAGACTGACCTTTGTTACAGAGTAATGTCTCTGCTTTTTAATATGCTGTCTAGGTTCGTTATAACTTTTCTTCCAAGGAGCAAGCATCTTATAATTTCATGGCTGCAATCATCATCTGCAGTGATTTTGGAGCCCTAAAAAATGAAGTTTCTCACTGTTTCCACTGTTTTCCCATCTATTTGCGATGAAGTGATGGGACCAGATGCCATAATCTTAGCTTTCTGCATGTTGAGTTGTTTTAAGCCAACTTTTTCACTCTCCTCTTTCACTTTCATCAAGAGGCTGCTTTTTCACTTTCTACCATAAGGGTGGTGTCATCTGCATGTATGAGGTTATTGATATTTCTCCCAGCAACCTTGATTCCAGCTTGTGCTTCCTCCAGCCCAGCATTTCTCATGATGTACTTTGCATGGAAGTTAAATAAGCTGGGTAACAATATACAGCCTTGACATATTCCTTTCCCTATTTGGAACCAGTCTGTTATTCCATATCCAGTTCTGTTACCTCCTGGCTTGCATACACAGGAGGCAGGTGAGGTGGTCTGGTATTCCCATCTCTTGAATTTTCCAGTTTGTTGTTTTCCACATAGTCAAAGGCTTTGGCATAGTCAATAAAGCAGAAATAGATGTTTTTCTGGAACTCTTGCTTTTTCGATAATCCAACAGATGTTAGCAATTTGATCTCTGGTTCCTCTGCCTCTTCTAAATCCAGCTTGAACATCTGGAAGTTCATTGTTCACGTACTATTGACGCCTGGCTTGAAGAATTTTGAGCATTACTTTACTAGCGTGTGAGATGAGTAGAATTGTGTGGTAGTTTGAGCATTCTTTGGCATTGCCTTTCTTTGGTATTGAAATGAAAACTGACCTTTACCAGTCCTGTGGCCACTGCTCAGTTTTCCAAATTTGCTGGCATATTGAGTGCAGCACTTTCGCAGCATCATCTTTTAGGATTTGAAATAGCTCAACTGGAATTCCATCACCTCCACTAGCTTTGTAGTGATGCTTTCTAAGGCCCACTTGACTTTGCATTCCAGGATGTCTGGCTCTAGGTGAGTGGTCACACCATCGTGATTTCCTGGGTCATGAAGATCTTGTTTGTATAGTTCTTCTGTGTATTCTTGCCACCTCTTCTTAATATCTTCTGCTTCTGTTAGGTCCATACCATTTCTGTCCTTTTTTGTGCCCATCTTTGCATGAAATGTTCCCTTGGTATCTCTAATTTCCTTGAAGAGATCTCTAGTCTTTCCCATTCTGTTGTTTTCCTCTATTTTTTTGCACTGATAACTGAGGAAGGCTTTCTTATCTCTCCTTGCTATTCTTTGGAACTCTGCATTCAAATGAGCATATCTTTCCTTTTCTCCTTTGCTTTTTGCTTCTCTTCTTTTCACAGCTATTTTTAAGGCCTCCTCAGACAAACATTTTACCTTTTGCATTTCTTTTTCTTGGGGGTGGTCTTGATCCCTGTCTCCTGTACAGTATCATGAACCTCTGTCCCTAGTTCTTCAGGCCCTCTGTATATCAGATCTAAAACGCTGCTGTAGGCCTCTGGATTCTCTGAATAATCCTTGAGTTAACTTCAGTTGAGAGGATAACAAAAGTTGATTACATTTATAAGTCAGAATACTAAAAATTCTGTTGCCTCACATGCTTCTCTCCTGCCACATCCACACTTAACTTGTTTTGTACTTCCCTTCCTCCTCCTTTCTCGTTTTCCCTAGGATGATTATCGGGTCTGTATGGATTTCAACATCATTCAGAAAGACTCTCTCCCTATTTGCCCTGTGGATGCCTCAGGCTGTTTTACAGCAGAAGTGACAGATTTTGCAGGACAGTATGTGAAGGTTTGTATCTATGTGGCTTATTTCATCCTACTTCTATTATTAATTAGTTTTGTTAAATAGCTTTCATATCTGGGGTATTTTTTTTCCCCAGGAAGTTGGTTTTGTTTTGTTTCAGCATATAAAATCAGATCAGCTGCTTTCCAAGGTCTAATATCTTCAGAGGATGCATGCTGTCATTTCAAGGGTAGAAATCAGAAGAAATGAACTCTGATTTGTGACACAGGAAGCAGCTTTGTGACCTTGTGGTAATCACTGCTAATTGAAAATTTCATTACCTTGAATGGTCTGGAACATACTTTAAAAAAGTATTTAATGTTATGTAATAGCTGAAATGTAGATCAAGTTTTTTTTTAATACTTTTGTTATTTATGTGTTTTATTCACAGTAAAGGAAACAAAATGACAGATTTTAGTAATATACCTAATTATATTATATTAGTAAGTATTGTGAGATATTTTAATGGATAGATTTTAATTTTTTTTTTTAAATAGGATGCTGACAAAAATATCATCAAGACTCTAAAGGAACAAGGTCGACTTCTTGTTGCCAGCACCTTCACCCATAGCTACCCTTTCTGTTGGAGGTGAGATGAAAGATAGCTAGTGCTTAAGATTTGTGAATACACTTGATATGTGTACCCATTTTGCCACTTCATGTTTCCCATCTCATTTGTATCTTTTCAAGTTAGTGTTTGAAAACTTCATTTTTGTTTTAATGAGAATTTTATGAGTTCACATATATAGTTATTTTATTGTTAGATGTTAGAAAAATAGATCTATACCACTATCTTTTGTGTTGAGATCACATTTCTCTAGGATGAGATATGTCTCTAAAATTTTCTGATGGAATTTGTGAGAACTATCATGTGATATAAGACATCATGCTATGAAGATGTGGGTTAACATGGAATGTTCAGTGGCATCATGTTTCATTTCTGTTTCCTCTTTGCTGAGGTTGACATCACTTCTTAGATAGCTGCCACACATGCAGAACTGCAGTTTTTCTCTTGTTAAGTTTCACCTTCCACCTATTGTGGAGGGAGATGACATAGACACTAGTATTTGCAGTGGAAGACCTAATACAGGATGGTGACATGAGTAAGACACTGAAGATCAGTCTTACCCTGGGTCCCTGCATACCTCAGTCTGACCAGCCACCTTCTGCGTTTTTGCTTTCCCAGGTCAGACACTCCCCTCATTTACAAAGCAGTGCCTAGCTGGTTCGTTAGGGTGGAGCACATGGTGGATCAGCTGCTGAGGAACAATGACCTGTGTTACTGGTGAGCAGTTAAATGTGTGTCTGCAGAATGTCCTTTGTCATATAGTTAGTATTGGTTTACACTTCTTCCAAATTATAATCATTTCAAAAGCCGTCTTTAATTGTATGATAATAGCTATTTGTTATTTTGTTTCTTCAGGAGCACAAAATAACTTAAATAATTGTATATAACAGAAGTAGAATCCCTCTTATGATAAGACATGTAGGGGAATATTTTTCTTAACCCAGTGAAAATAAAAAGTTGCCATTCATCTGATCTGAATGACTTTGGAAAACTGTCCCTTAGCTTTAAGTGGTAGTCATTTGCAGGATAAAAATTTATCTTTGGAGGTACTATAGAAACCATTTAATACTTTATTTTTGACACTTGAGTTCCAAAATATAGTGATGCCTTGTATACTCTGGCTTCAAAGATAAACACTGCAAGAAGAGAATCCTTGCTCTTCTCAGCTAATATCTAGACTGCAGAGAGGTGTTACAGTAGTTCTTCCCTCTTGCCATAGGGGGTATATTCCAAGAACCCCCCAGAGGATGCCTGAAAACACAGTACTGAATCCTAAATGTGCTTCTCTGGGAGCTCAGTGGTAAAGAATCCGTCTGCCGGGCAGGAGACAGGTTTGATCCCTGGGTCAGGAAGATCCCCTGGAGAAGAAAGTGCAACCCAGTCCAATATTCTTTCCTAGAGAATCCATTGACAGAGGAGCCTATTGGGCTACTGTTCATGAATTGGATGCAACTTAGTGACAAAACAACAACTGAACTCTATACCTTATGTACTGTGCTTTTCCTGTACATATTTACATACCTATGGTGAAGTTTAATTTATAAATTAGGCATAGTAAGAGTATCCAAATTGCTGGCATCACTGCTTTTGTACTTTGGGACCATTATTAAGTAAAAATAAGGATTCTCTAAACACAGGCACTGAAGTAGTCAACAGTTGACCTGGTAATGGAACCTGTTGGGCTATAGTCCATGGGGTCACAAAGAGTCAGACATGACTGGGTTATGGAGCAGGCACACTGTAGGTGCAAAAATGATGTAACTCTAAATCTTTGTATTCCAGAAGAACATTTTTTCACTGAAAGTTTTGAGAGTAATCACTATTTTTTACTTCTCCTAAGAAGTTCTTGGGAGAAGTAAGAAATAGTACATTTGACTTTGGAAGAATGGAGAGAATCTCTGGGCAATAAGAGGAAATTGTATGTTTCTTAACAAGTTGACCCTGATTTCTCAAGAGAAAGTAGTTTTTTTTCATTTTTATACTTTTAGTTTCCTAGTGAAGTGCTCAGTATGGAATATTAGTGTGGCTGCCTCACTGGGAATTGTGGGGAGAAGGTACAGGCCTATAAACTGACCTAGGATGTTAATAGCAGAGCCTGAGAATACAGGATATTTTGGAGCTGAAGGGTGCCCTAACTCAGCCTTGAGCTTGACAGGATTTTATGCAAAGCTGAACCTTAAAGAATAAGGAGTTCTTTCCAGTCAGAAGCTGTAGGCACCTTGGGGAACAGGGTGGCTGAAGGAAGGAGGCTGGCAAGTTGAAGGTTATCAAAGTGGAGGGATGGCACAGGCAAAGACAGTAACATAAGCAGCTATGTTCTAAGGAATTTGCCTTATTGTTGGACCCTGAAGTGCAGTGGCAGGGGGACTGCAGGTGAGCCTGGAGAGGCAGCTAACCACCAACTACAAATAGCCCCACTCATCTGCACTCTTACTTTATAGGTGATTAAGAGCCCTTACGTAGTGACTTCCAGTAAAAGCACTATTGTGTGGTTCACATGAAGACTAGGTGTGGGTAGGATTGCAGCAGTCCTGCAGTTGGAGAGCAGGACTGGGGAGCTTATGTGGTGTGGAGTTTCATTACAGAGCATCTTCCCTGGGATGAATTCACAGCAGAAACAACCACTGTAGGTTTTTGGGTACTGTCCTTGTAGAAAACATTCTCCTAGAAGTGACCTCACAGATTCCAGAGTGTTAGTTTCACAAAGGATTATACAAAGGCTTATGCAGATGTAATTTTATAAGTTTACTTACTAATGTTTTGATGTGATTATCTGATCTGTTTATTGCAGGGTCCCAGAGTTTGTGCGAGAAAAGCGATTTGGAAATTGGCTGAAAGATGCACGTGATTGGGCAATTTCCAGAAACAGATACTGGGGCACTCCTATCCCACTGTGGGTCAGCAGTGACTTTGAGGAGGTGAGGCAGGGCAGGAGGGCCGGGTATCCTTGTGTTGATTTTTGCAGAAGCACCTTGTTCATGCATCTCAGTGTGGGGTAAAAGAATATAGTTTCTTTATTACTTCATTCCTTTCTTATTTCATCAGTTTTTTTTCTCTCTTTATTCCTTCTTAAAATCATTACATAAATAAGAATATGTTTTGAATTTAAGTTCTATTTACTTTAATTAAATATAGTTTTAAATTTCCCTTTGTGTAAAAGTGAAGAATGCAAGTTGTATTTGTTTCTGGGAAATCCTCACAGTATTTATCTTGTGTTACTGAGATTCTAGTTTTTGATGAACAGAAAGGACTCCCACACCCTACACTAAGTGGCAGCATATTGAAACAACCTTTTAGTGATAAAAAGGACACCTTAAAAAAAATTACCAAAGGATTACAGACCTTTAATCTATAAAATCAAATGTTTGTGTGTGTGTGTGTGTGTGTGTGTGTAAATAAATAATAACAGATATATAGATATATTTCCTGTGTTGAATGCTAAGAGCATTAGAATGGTTATGAGGAGCAGCAGCCCAAGGATCTCAGTAAATCTCTAATAGGGACCTGAAAGGCAGGAGTGAAAAGTTAAAGTGAAAGTTAAAGGACTTTTCAGAACTCAGCAGGAAGGGGAGAGAAAGAGAAGTCTGTGTATGTTTATTAGATAGCAGATGTTCTCTGGGTGTGAACCACAGCAGCTCCTGCTGGTATAAGTCAGGAGCTTGGCCCCTGTTTGATGACTCCCCATTATGAATAGCTCCTGCCAGGTCCCTCTCCCAGCCTCCTTGCATGAACATAATCCTAATATCTTTCAACCTGATTATTAAGTCCTATTCATACACAGTAAATTAGTTCCAGCTTTGACTTGAGAAGATTTCAGATTAAAAAGCCAAATTCAGGTGCCAGGAATAAAGTAAGATGTCTTAGAGCAATAGTCTAGGCATTTCATTTACGTTTATTATCTTTGGCAGAGATTTGGGCATAGTAAATCCTCAAGAAATACTTGTTGAGATGATGGCTGTGAAATTCTCTCCATGTCGGGAATTTCTCTAATATAGGGATAGGTAGCAAAGAAGTGAAGTCTGCTCACCTATTAAGACAGTTTCCTACAGTCTTTCATCAGGAGCCACGTTGATGATAACTGTTGTGAAAATGAAAGGTTTCTAAACCTAAACATAAATGTTACATAAATTAACTGCGTGTGATCTTTGACTCTGAGGTCTTTTATCTTTGACAGGTAGTATGTGTGGGGTCAATAGCAGAACTGGAAGAACTATCAGGAGCAAAGATCTCAGATCTCCACAGAGAGAGGTCAGTTTCTGCGTGTTTGATTCACTTCAGTTCTGCCATTCAGAGAGTATTGGGCTAGGTCCTAGCCTGTTAAGACATGGTCTCTGTTGCAGGTCATAGAGCTCCATGTAGAAATCAAACACTAGTTTGCTAAAGTAACTTTGCTGTTGATGATTCATATCATATTGAGGAAAGGTGGTGTCTGTCCTTGAGTTTGACGTCAGGAGACTTTGATATATAACCTTCCAGATTGAGCATTGATGACACTTTCTGAAAGCCTGTGATAATTGCCTATATTTTTGTTTGCAGATGCATATAAAAGTTGTGTTTCCTTTTGGCAATTAAACTGTATGTTTTGTTTTGCTTAAAATTAATTGAAGCAGCTACTTCTTTGTTTACTAGCATTGACCATCTGACCATTCCTTCACGCTGTGGAAAGGGATTGTTGCATCGCATCTCTGAAGTGTTTGACTGTTGGTTTGAGAGTGGCAGCATGCCATATGCTCAAATTCATTATCCATTTGAAAACAAGAGGGAGTTTGAGGATGCATTTCCTGCAGACTTCATTGCTGAAGGCATTGACCAAACCAGAGGATGGTATGTTTCTTGTTCTTTAAAGTGATTTATTGATTTGATTTATCTTAGCAGGTATTTTACTTTGTATTAATCAGCTAGGTGCTGGGGAGATTGTGTCAGACAAGATAGGCTCTGCTCCTGCCCTCTGAGCCTTACCACCACATACCATAAAAGTGTCTTTTGAGAAGGTATCCTGAGAGAACACCCAGTGCTACCCACCTCTGCCTTGTGGCTATCCAACTAGCTCCCCAAGGAAGGTGGTAGTACTGTCCCCAGCAGAGATTCAGTACCTCACTCTAGAGCTTTATTTGCTTTAAATAAAGTAGATTTTTTTCTTAGTAAAAAGCTCTAATATGATTGGTCTACAGTGGGTCCTGTCCTTAATTTTTTATTATCATCATGCTCCCTAGATGATTCTGATATATCACCAGGATTAAGAACCATTGCTTTAAGTGCTTATCAAGAAATGTAACTTACTTAAAATAGAAATTCAGTCCAATAAGTAAACACAGTTTTCTTTCCTATGCTTGAATTCTATTTCTTATTTTATTGAACTGTTTCTTTGTGGTTTTTCGCCCCCCAGGTTTTACACCCTGCTGGTGCTAGCCACATCTCTCTTTGGACGGCCACCATTCAAAAACGTGATTGTGAATGGACTTGTCCTGGCAAGGCAGGTGCACTCCCTTGTATAATGATGAGTTCCAGTTCCTCTCTGTTCTTACAGCATTTTCTAGTTGGATCTAACCGTTGTTTGTGAATAGAGGAATTTAGGAATGCACCAGTTCCGTTCCTATTCTTTCCTTTCTTCTACTTTTATACTTCTTTTTGTTTTTCCTTTTCATCCAACTTCTGTCTTAAGCCCTTCTCCACTTGTAACATTTTATCTCTACATATCCCTCTTTCTTATGAGAAGGGCTGCATTATGAACTAAGCCTAATGGAGGAGGACCAAGTGGGGGACATGTATCCCACTATACTACTAATGATAAAATAACATTTGTCATTTAGAATTTTATAAAGGACCTTTGCTTATAGCTCTTATTTAATCTGTGAACTGGTCCTTTAATGTAGTTTTAGTTGTCCTCTTTTTAATATATAAAGAAGTTATTAGTTCCAGAGGCTTATAATAGAGGACTCTTATTTTTTCCTTTTCTTCTATTGCCTCTAGTCATTAAAAGTAAAAACAAAAACAAGAATAAATCCTTTATACATAGATATCTTGCTTCATGTACCCTTCAAAGTGAGGGATGACACCTAGCGCTGCCCCAGGCCCTGTCCTGAGCATTTACACATCTTTACTCATTAACTCCCAGAGCCATTTGAGATGGGTTCTTTAATTGTCCTGTTCAACATTTGAGGCATTTGAGGTGCAGAAAAAGTAACATTACACTTCAAAAGAGTGATAAATTCTAGTTCTGTACCTACACAGTCTGGTTCTATAGTCTGCTTTAAAAAAAAAAAAAATAGAAATCTTATTGAATTACAGTTGTGAAAATTAATAGAGACCGCTTATGTGCTTTGCCTGGTTTCCCCAGTGGTCATGTTTCTTGAAACCATAGCGCATTGTTGAGATCAGGCTGTCAGTTCAGTTCACCAATCCTAATCAGATTTCCCCAGTACGCTCATTTGCCATTGCATGCAATATTCCATGTATAGGTTCCTATATCCACCAGCACAGTCAAGATAGTGGGCCTATTTCGGCATCACAGGATGTCTCTATTGCCCTTTTATAACCATACCTACTCTGCCCCTTCATACTCCACCAAGTTCAGCCTTCAACCCTAATCCCCAACACCTGGCAACTACTAATCTATTCCCCATCTCTGTAATTTTGTCATTTCAAGTATGTTACCTAAATGGATGCGTATCTAATTCTGTGCTTGACTCTGCTCAGTGTAATTCCCTAGAGATCCCTCAGGTGGTTGTTTATATCCATAGTTCCTTCTCGTTGCTGAGCAGTCTTCCATGATGACCCACAGTTTGATCTTTCACCTGCTGAAAGACATTGGCATTGTTTCCATTGCTTGTCCACTATGAATAAAACTATGAACTTTACAGTTTTGTGTAAATGGAAGTTTTCATTTCTCTGGGATAAATGCAAAAGCTGTGTTTTTGAACTGTTATACTCTTATATCTTCCTGCTGCCATTTATCCTGAAACTTTTCCATTTACTCACTACAGCAGTCTGAAAGAAGCTTATACAGATATTAATAAAAAAGCCTTATTGTTGTGCCTTAATTGTAGCTTGTGTCCCATTTGCACTTATGTATTCCAAATTATAGATAATCTGTAACCATATATAAACTGTGATGTTGACTTATTTAATTGATGTCTCCCTTTTGTTTTTCAAGTGATGGTCAAAAAATGAGCAAACGCAAAAAGAATTATCCAGATCCACTTTCAATAATTCATAAATATGGTGCTGATGCCCTCAGGTACAGACCAGTGCTCTGCCTTGTGTGTATTTGTCATCTCTTATGTATTATCCTACATTCAGTGAGATAATCATGGTTTCAGTGATACTAATCATTCTATTAATTTGGTTTATAATTAGCTCTTTTTAAAAACTGCATGTCTATTACATGGAATTGTGTTGGTATGGTGTTGACTTTAAACCCCCAAGATGGTTTTCTAAATTGTAAAGATGTTTCTAAATCTAGAGGTCTTTTGGAAGATGAGACTCTGTGTTAGGTTTTATTGAGTATCACAGGTAATTCCAAGTTAGTTGCTGGTGCCTCTGCCTCACTCCTATAGATTCCCAGTCTTGTTGGTATTAAAATTCTTTTACATCATTTATTTCTATTTTGCACTTAGTCTTCAAACAACCATATATGAGGTACATTTATGCTAGAGCATATAAAAATTAATACTGAAACTTTTTTAGAGAAAGATAACTGTTTGAAATAGAGTCATAAACTTTCAGGGCTCAGGTTGAAAGGAACGGCGGAGATTTTGTTCCACACCCTCCTGTTAGTAACACAAGAGACTCACACCCAGGGGCTATGGGCAAGCATATTCATGGTTCCCATGTTGCCTGGGAGCAGTTTGTTCAGCATCCTGCAACCCCAGTTACCTGTTAGACTCACCTTGGCATAGCTGACAACTTGGGCCTGAGTATTCTTTGAACGCTGTTCTTCAGGATGTTTAACACTATCTTTGGCCTCTGTCCTCTGAGTCCCTCTATGTTGGCAAAATGCTTGTGAATCCCTGATGCCTAAACATACTGTCCTGGGAGGAAGGCCTGGTTACTTCTTGGTGCTGCCATGCTACCTGAGGCCTGTGCCAAAACCAGCCCAGGACATGATTCTAGGTTAGTCCAGTGCCATATTTTGGTGCAGCACTCTTGTTCTCCCCTCTAGAATTTTCTAGGTCTCTTACACGTAGTGAGAACTTTGTCAGTTTTAAGTGGACTGTTTGAAGAGTATTTATAATGTCCTCATTTTGCAGAAACAGTGCTGATATGGGTATTACACTGTTAACATGTAAGTAATATTTGGTTTACCGTCTCCATTCCATTTCCATGTAATTTTTTCTTCTTCCAGATTATATCTGATTAACTCCCCTGTGGTGAGAGCAGAAAACCTTCGTTTTAAGGAGGAGGGTGTCCGAGATGTCCTGAAGGATGTACTGCTCCCTTGGTATAATGCCTATCGCTTCTTCATCCAGAACGTCCTAAGGCTGCAGAAGGTATGGGTTACAGTGCTGTGCAGTGGGGTCTGCCCCACTGAGCTGGATTTGCCAAAGGGTAGTCAGGGGTGAGCTGTGAGGTGAAGTTCCATGAGAGACTCAGCTGAGCAGGACCCACGGGTGGGGGCTCGGAGCCATTGGAGAGGCCATCGATGAAGGTGCGACAGTTTTCTGGGGGCTGTGCTGAGCCAAGGAGAACGGGACCAGAGCTTTGCCATTTGGGCAGATGCTCACCTCTGCAAGACCCAGGTGCTTCACCTATTTAAGAAGAGTTGCACTGGATATTCATTTAGCCAGCCAAATTCATGATGAGTGAGCAAGTAAAGAGTCAGCTACTGTCAGAGTGAGTGCCTTGTAAAGGCAGCTGCCTATGAGTGGTCAACGAAGGCCACTTCATGAGTGCATTTGGGCTGAGACTCCAAGAAAAATTCTCATTGAGTTGCTGGGATGAAAAACAGTGGTTGTGATATAAGTGAAGGTGTCTCAGAGCAGTTACCTGCTGAGAAGCCCTCATATGTTTTGCTGCCTCTGGTTCATCTTGGTCTGCTAATGAATCCCACCCCCAACCCCCAGGAAGAACAGGGTCTTCTCCAGGCCCTAGTGTTGTTCATCTTTTTGATCCCACCACCTCTCAGGCCAGTGGTCATGAAGTGGGTCTGCTTTGCAGGCCTCTGCTGGTGTGGAACTCAGGAAAACAGACTGGGTTAAACCACTCATCCCTGGGGCTCATCTGGGCATGGCAGAAAGATGCAGACCGCAGCTTTGGGTGCTTAAATCAGGGCAAGAGTCAGTATGATTGCTGCCTTGCCATCCTGATGGTGGTGCTATTAAGAAGGGACAGGTGAAGTAGGCCTTAAGGATCAAGGAGGATTTGCAAAGGAAAAAGCAGCGGGTGAATAGAGCATTCTGGGTAAAATAAATTAAGCAAAAGCATTAACTCCTAGTATTCATTTTCAGCTTATAGATAGTTGTCCATTC
Source organism: Antilocapra americana (assembly GCA_007570785.1). NCBI lineage: Eukaryota > Metazoa > Chordata > Mammalia > Artiodactyla > Antilocapridae > Antilocapra > Antilocapra americana. The sequence goes on from ML661897.1 coordinate 16,488,841, forward strand.
CTACCCAGTTTTACTGTCCATCCTTCCTCAGATTTAAGGTAACTAAACACTATACTTACTGACAGGATTTTGAAATATTTCTTAATTCATAATTACTCTTTGATGATAGGAATCATTTTCTCCTAAATTCTCTTTAGTTCATTCAGAAATGTATTTCATTAATTGAGGATTAACGTTCCAAATTCAGCACTTACTTGGAAAATATTGCTAAGAATCAGAAATTTAGATTGTCAATAGAGTCTGTTTTGTGATTTTTTTTTTTTTGGTTTGGCTAGTTCTTTCAGTTTAAAGCATTTAAAGAGTTAATTTCTTTTCAGTGGTTCCCCCATGCATGCAAGAAGTTTCAATAATTGTCCCTTCCTAGGAAGAAGAAATGGAATTCCTTTACAACGAGAACATGGTTAAAGAAAGTACCAACATCACAGACCGGTGGGTCCTGTCCTTTATGCAGTCACTCATTGGGTTCTTTGAGACCGAAATGGCAGGTATGTCTCTTTTGAGCCTTCCTCCCAGGAATAAAGATTCTCTCTTTATAATTAATCTTTTAGTATTTCATTGTTTTTCTTTATAAACATATAAATTTTTTTTTTTTGAAAAATAGTCGATTTACAATGTTGCATTAGTTTTTGGTGTACAGCAAAGTGATTCAGATATATGTTTTTTTTTTCTTTTTCATATTCTTTTCTGTTATGGTTTATTATAGGATATTGAATATAGTTCCCTGTGCTATACAATAGGACTTCGTTGTTTATTTAATTTATAGTAGTTTGTATCTGTTAATCCCAAACTCCTAATTTATCCCTCCCCCATCCCATTTCCCCTTTGGTAGCTGTAAGTTTTTGTTTGTTTGATTGTTTTTTTAAATGTCTGTGAGTCTGTTTCATTTTGTAAATAAGATCATTTGTATCATATTTTATTTAGATTTCACGTATAAATGATATCTTACGGTATTCTTCTCTAACTTAGTATGATATTCTCTAGGTCCATACATGTTGCTGCAAATGGCTTTATTTCATATTATTTCATACTTTTTATTGCTGAGTAGCATTCCTCTGTGTGTGTGTGTGTGTGTGTGTGCGCACGCGCGCACGTACATACATCTTCTTTATCTATTCTTCTGTTGATAGCCTTTTAGGTTGCTTCCATGTCTTGGCTATTGTAAATAGTGCTGCAGTGAACATTGGGGTGCGTGCATCTTTTCAAGTTAGAATTTCAGTTTTTTAAGGAACCTCCATACTATTTCCATTGCGGCTATACCAGTTTACATTCCTACCAACAGTGTAGGGGAAGGTTCCCTTTCTCCACATCCTCTTCAGTGTTAGTTATTTGAGGGCTTTTTTAATGATGGCCATTCTGACAGGTGTAAATGATAATTGGCAGGGTTGAACATCGTTCGATGTGCCTGTTGGCCATCTGTATGTCTTCTTTAGCAGAATGTCTATTTAGGTCTTCTTCTCATTTTCTTTTTCTTTTTCTTTTTTTTTGTATGAGCTGTTTGTGTATTTTGGAAATTAAGCCCTTGTTAGTCACATTGTTTGCAAATAATTTCTCCTAGTCCACAGATTGTCTTGTTTTATTCATAGTTTCCTTTGCTGTGCAAAAGCTTATGTTTGATTACATCCCATTCGTATTTGTTTCCATTTCTGTGTTCTCTTCTAGGAGTTTTATGGGGTCATGTCTTAATTTAAGTCTTTGTGCCATTTTTTGTGTATAGTGTAAAAGAGTGTTCTAATTTCATTGATTTACATGTGATTGTCCACCTTTTCCAATACCACTTACTGAAGAGACTTTCTCCATTGGGTATTCTTGCTTCCTTTGTGGAAGATTAATTGACCATAGGTGTGTGGTTTTCTAAATGTAGAGGAAATTTTATAGAAATTTTGAGAGAGACAGAACAATAGATGAATAAATGTTTCTTTTTTATTTCTCAAATATAATTTTAAGGCTTGTTTGTTGTAGAAATGTATTGTTCCAAGGCCTGAGAGATTGTCTTGAGGGGATCTCTAGTGGCCTTACCCCTCCACAGTCACCACACAGGGCCATGGAATCAGGCTTCAGTAGTGGAGGCCCATGGGTTCAGATCCCAACTTGTACACCACTTGTTCCCTGGGGGAAGTGTCATCTAATCTATGAACTTCCATTTCTATCTCCAAAAAGTACCCGGTAATAGTTTTTATAAGACTTAGATAGAAACAATGTATATACAGTAGCTAGCACATAACAGGTTATTAATAAGTAGTACTTGTTACTAATTATGTTTTTAATTTATTGTTAGGTCTACTTTATTAAATAAGTAGACTGGAAAAATTAGGAAATTCAGAAACATAGTAATGAAATTGACATTTCCCCACATTTCTGTTACCTAACAACAATGAATTTGTTTTTAAATGGAGATTGAGAAAGTAGGTTATGTTGGTTTCCTTAAAGTTGGAGATAGACAACCAGAAGTCAAGGTGAGAAATTCAAGAAACTGTTAACCGGGATACCTGAGATGGGTCTGAGTGTGTATGGGTCTGATAAAGTCGGTGGGCAGTGGAGAAAAAAATGGCATCCCTTTCTGCACCCTGGTAACATAAACCAGCCTCCCACAGGATCCTGTGGTTGCCAGGTGCTGCTACTCAGGTACAGCACTCCACTGGATTTACAAGGCCAGAGCAGTCGTGTGGTTCATGCAGGGGTCTTCAGTTCCTTAGCTGGTACATAGCTCATCATGGAACAGTTGATGCCTCTGTACTTGGCATAATTGGATGGTTAGTTCAGGAAATTTTGAATGTTTCATCAGTCATCCTGAAGGACTATCCCCACTTTTAAACATGTATAATAAAGGTCATAGGACTGTTAAGCTACTGTACAGATTGACATAAGTGAAGATGGAAATGAGTATGTGAAGCAGACTTACCACATTCCCTGAGACACATGTTAATAGCCATGTCCACTTTTCCCTCCTGAGTGATATAAATGAGTGGGATTGTTACCAGGGAACCCTTGCCATCTTCAGGCAGTAATAGCTATGACCTGAGAATGTACATTCTGACTGGGTCCTGGTCTGCCAGGAAACTAGAAGTTGGGCAGCAGTTCAGTTCAATTCAGTTCAGTCACTCAGTCGTGTCCGAGTCTTTGTGACTCCATGGACTGTAGCACGCCAGGCCTCCCTGTCCATCACTAACTACCAGAGTTTACCCAAACTCATGTCCATTGAGTCTGTGATGCCATCCAACCATCTTATCCTTCGTCATCCCCTTCTCTTCCTGCCTTCCATCTTTCCCAGCATCAGGGTCTCTTCAAATGAATCAGTACTTCACATCAGGTGGCCAAAGTTTTGGGAGTTTCAGCTTCAGCATCAGTCCTTCCAATGAATATTAAGGACTGATTTCCTTTAGGATGGACTGGTTGGATCTCCTTGTAGTCCAAGGGATTCTCAAGAGTCTTCTCCAGTACCACAGTTCAGAAGCATCAATTCTTTGGTGCTCAGCTTTCTTTATAGTCCAACTCTCACATCCATACATGACTAGTAGAAAAACCATAGCTTTCACTAGACAGACCCTTGTTGGCAAAGTAATGTCTTTGCTTTTTATATGCTGTCTAGGTTGGTCATAACTTATCTTCCAAGGAGCAAGCATCTTTTAATTTCATGGCTGCAGTCACCATCTGCAGTGAGTTTGGAGCCCAAAAAAGGCTGTCACTCTTTCCACTGTTTCTCCATGTATTCGCCATGAAGTGATGGGACCACATGCCATGATCTTAGTTTTCTGAATGTTGTGCTTTAAGCCAACTTTTTCAGTCTCCTCTTTCACTTTCATCAAGAGGCTCTTTAGTTCTTCGCTTTCTGCCATAAGGGTGGTGTCATCTGCATATCTGAAGTTATTGATATTTCTCCCGGCAATCTTGATTCCAGCTTGTGCTTTCTCCAGCCCAGCATTTCTCATGATGTACTCTGGATATAACTTAAATAAGCAGGGTGACAATATACAGCCTTGATGTACTCCTTTCCCTATTTGGAACCAGTCTGTTGTTCCATGTCCAATTCTAACTGTTGCTTCCCAACCTGCATACAGATTTCTCGAGAGGCAGGTCTCCCAAGACTTTTGTATGTTCTCACTGTCAGATTGGTTCTCTTACTTTCAGCTTACAGGCTCTATACTGTGGTTCCTCGCCTGGTCAAGTTTGTGGATATTTTGACCAATTGGTATGTTCGGATGAACCGTAGGAGATTAAAGGTAAGTGCAGGCTTCTATTGGGAAGAGCAGAAAGTGCAGGAAGTATGAAAGTTGAGGAAAAGGAAAACAGCCAAAAGGAAAAAGGGCATTTTCAAATACTCTCATTTTTTGAAGCTCTCTTTTTCTGTTTACATTGCTTATTAACTGTACTGCCATTTTTTGGATGGGGGACTCCTTAAGTTTAAAAGTCATCTCACATGTTTTCAAAACACCATTATAGACATGATATTAGAGGGAAAGTCTCAGGCCATATAGGACTGTACTGACCTGTTAAAATCAAATAATTCATGCAGATATTTTGCAAATGTTATTTGGTACAGCTGTGATCTTCAGATGAGCACTTCATTGCTTCTACCACTAGAGGGACAGTTACTTATTGACGAGACTCTTCATTAACATTAAGCCTTTGGGGATATAAGATGAGTGAAGCATGGAGCCTGTGCCAGCCTGTCCCAGAACTTAAGCCATGCATAAACAGCAGTGCTCCAAAACAGGGAATGAGGTGCACCCAGAGCACTGCCCATCAGTACTACCTTCAAATGTGTTAATGATAAAATCCTGTAAGAAAACAGTAATTTTGTTTTGTTAAAATATATTACACGTGCATATATGCGTGTATATGCACGTATATTTAGAAGGACATTAAAATGTTTAAAGTAGTTATGTTTTCTTTGGGTAACTTTATTATGACTGAGTTTTCCCCTTTTTATCACCTTTTTTTTCCCCTCTACAGTGAGCTATTGGTTTTAACAGTTTAATGTGTGTGTTTTTCATTCTTAGGGTGAAAATGGGGTAGAGGATTGTGTTATGGCCCTGGAGACCTTGTTTAGTGTTCTACTTTCTTTGTGCAGACTTATGGTAAGATGTTTGATCCCATTCTAAAACTCTAGCCCTGTGGGCTGCTTGTGGTGCCCAGTTGCTGCACTGTCCTCTGTATTTTTTTTTGTATTTTAAAGTCCTGTAATTGTCTATGAGTGTCAGGGAATTTCTTGAACTAATAGCTAACCAAACAAATACATATATTGCAAACAGTATTTCACTTGAAACATGTTCCTACCAATTGAAATATTCATTAAATGATATACAAGTAAAAATTCCACTCTTAGTTTCCTGTATCTTATTTCTGCTCTTTCAGTTTAATGTTATAAGCCTTCTGTTTATTTCTTAAGCATACATGGAATGAGAACCTGCTTTATACCAGGTCCTCTACCTGGTGTTTCATGTATGACCACATTCCTTCTTCCTGTTAAGCAGGTAGTGTTTCCCAGTTTACAGATGAGGTTTCTGAGATTTTAGAAATATTCATTCCTCTGCACTTGACTTAACTGGCATGTGGTCATTGGCTCCTGTTTTTATTATGGACATCTTCAAGGATGTTTTGGACACTTCCGTCTGTAGTCCTACTTTTTTGCTTTGTGAGTGTCTGTCTCACCAAGTTGATAATGAGGTCATTTTTATAGCGCATGTTTTTTTAACCTCATGTCCAGTTCTGTGCATACTCCCAAGTCATTTCTCTAAAATGTTTTAGTTGTTTCTACCTCTGAGATCAGTTAATGATGGCTACATATGAATGACATAATGTTTTCTGTCCTGATACAGGCTCCCTATACCCCTTTTCTTACTGAATTGATGTATCAGAATCTGAAGACACTGATTAACCCTGTTTCTGTCCAGGACAAGGACACATTCAGTATTCACTACCTCATGCTGCCCCATGTTCGGTAAGAATCAAATGTACCTAAGCCTCACCTGGGCCATGGGAAGGAGAGTTGCTAGAGATGCACTCATGTGGGGGCCCCAGCTCTCTGCTCCAGCCCACGCATGCCGTGTCTTCCAGTTGAGTTGCTCCTCAGGCTACAGAATGAGTATAAGAAGGATGCTGAGGGTGGAATCCCCTGTAGAGTTGTGGCATGTAGGGTGTGGGTAGGCTTTTGGTGTCATTTCAGGGAGCTGCTATGCACTGAGCGTCAGGCTCAAGCTTGCCTCTCACTAGAAGTCCCAAAGGCAGTCATGCTGTGTTCCCAAGAGCCTCCCTTGGGAAACCTAACCACACCATCCCATCTCTCCTCTGACTTTCTTCCTCACTTAAGCACGTTTCTTTTTCGAGATTTTCTCTTTTTAAATCTGATTTCTTTATGATCCTACATCTCCCAATCAGTGAGGAATTGATCGACAAGAAAACTGAGAGTGCAGTATCTAGAATGCAGTCTGTGATTGAACTTGGCCGAGTGATTCGAGACCGCAAAACTATTCCAATAAAGGTTTGAGATTTTATTTCTGTTTTACGTTACACAGACCTAGATAATTATGTCTTTGGAGTATTTTCTTAATATAAAGAGCTTCCAGCAATGGCATAAATTTCTTTTTGCAGTAAGGCTGTGAATGACTTAATACTAGTTAAGCCTGCTTAGTCTAGAGCTTGACATTTATATTTCTGCAGCTCAGAAGACTGAATGCTTAGTGAATTTTCCCTTCCCTTTTCTTTCTAGTATCCTTTGAAAGAAATTGTTGTTATCCATCAAGATCTGGAAGCTCTTAATGAAATTAAGTCTTTGGAGAAATATATCATTGAGGTAAGACAGTTGACTTGTGTGATTTGGTCCAAACAGGCTTCTGTTTTGGGGAAGATTATTTTGATTAGTATTCTTTATCAGTACATACACAGATATAACCATCTGTGAAATTTTACAGTTTGCTTTTAGATTCATCATGAATTTTTGCAATGTAATTAAAAAAAATTTTTTTAAGAATTTGTATTTATTTTTTGGCCATGCTCGAGGCATGTGGCATCTTAGTTCTTCCTACCAGGGATCAAACCCATACCCCCTGCATTGGAAGCACAGAGTATTAACCAGTGGACCACCAAGGAAATCACTGTAATTTTAATTCTTTAACAGTGATTTCAAGGTCCATGAATTTTTCACCTTCATTGGATCATTTATCTCTTCATCCACTTTTCTTCCCCAAAGTAATTTTTGATAATTAACAAAAAGAAAAAGCTTAGTTCCTTCATATTACCCAAGTATCAAGTAAACACTGGTTGTAAATAAACAGTAGCATCGGATACAAGACAAAGTCTCCTCTCACCCTGGCCACTCCCTAGTGTCTCATTTCCACTTGCAGGGATTTTCATTAGAGATCTAATTTATTCTTTTTGCCTGCTGCATAGTGTTCATTTTCTGGCTGCATCATTATTTATTTAGTTACTCTAGTATTGTTGGAAATTTATGTTTCTGATTATAAATAAAAGTTGTGTGTGTTTGTGTGCTTGTGCAAATACGTCACTAACTGTTGACTTAAAAAATGCACCACATAAGAGTTGCGAGTTAAGTTTTATTTGGGGCAAAATGAGGGTGCAGCCCAGGAGACAACAGCTCAGAAAGCTCTGAGAAACTGCTCCTAAGAGGCAGTGGGGAAAGGTCAGTATATATGTGATTTTGGTAAAGGGGGAATACATGCAGTCAAGTACATTTTTTTCCAGAAGGTTTCTGCTACTCTTGTGAAGCTTTGCTAGTCACAAGGAACAGTTACCACCATGAAGGATTTGAGGGCCTCTTCCATTGGGAGATACCAGAATTGGGCTCATAAAGTCAGCTGCTGAAAATATCTGTCTGAAGACCTGTCCTGCCAGTTTTTCCCCAAGCACTGCTGCTGCTGCTGCTAAGTCGCTTTGTGTCCGACTCTGTGCTACCCCATGGATGCAGCCTACCAGGCTCCTCCGTCCATGGGATTTTCCAGGCAAGAGTACAGGAGTGGGGTGCCATTGCCTTCTCCGTTCCCCAAGCACAGAATGTCTCATTTCTGCGCTCCACCCTGAACTTCTTTCAGTGGGTTATTGAAGGTCAGCAGCTGCAGCAGCACATGATTTAATCCTTGTTCAGGTATAAGTAGATGTGTGTGTGCTAAGTCATTCCAGTCCTGTCCCACTCCTTGCTACCCTATGGGCTGTAGCTCACCTGTCCATGGGGTTCTCCAGGCAATAATACTGGAGTGGGTTGCCGTGCCTTCCTCCAGAGGGTCTTCCCAAGGGGATCGAACCTGCATCTCTTATGTCGTCTCCTTTGTTGGCAGGCAGGTTCTTTACCACTAGTACCACCTGTGAAGCCCAGATAAGTAGATAGCAAGTGCTAAGTGCTAGTTGACAGTGTGGATGTTGAATAGGTTCTTAGAAGTGGAGTTTTGAGGTCAGAAGTTTAAACTGTCTTGTCAGTTGTCCTCCCAGAAAGCTTATTCCTTTCACAGATAATATTTAAGGATAGAAAATAATTTCTGTATTTGGTTTTTTGAATTACTGGAGAATTCTGGATAAATAGAGTTTATATAAAACTCTTTAGAAATTTAAGAAGTTATAACTAGGGAGATATGAATTCTGTAAAGAATGCTTAAGATATGGATAAAAATAGAATATACTTAAATATATTCATCACTCTGAGATCAAATAATATAGTAATGTATAATGGCAAAACTAGACATTTCCATATAATTTGCTTCAGTTGACAATTCCATGATACTTCATTTTCTTATTTCCTGCTGTGCAGTCACCATTTCCTACTCATTAGTAATCCTTAACTCAGTATCATGATGGAGAAATGAAATACTATGATGAACTGATTCTTCTGGTTAATTGATAGTTAAATTGCTTGAGCAAAGGTTGCCCCTGAGACGTGAAGTCCGTATTTCTAATGCTACAGTCCTTGTTAATTGAGTTAAGGTTGTGCAATCATCACCACAATTTTGTAGCATTTTCATCACCCTGAAAAGACACCCCAAATTATCATTCATGCATCATTTCTCCTCAGGATCCTACTAACCTCTGGCAAACACAGATCTGTTTCCTGTCTCTGGGTGTGCTCACTATGGACATTTTCTGTAGATGGAATCAGACAATATGCGGGCTTCTATATCTGGCTTCTGTGACTTAGCACCGAGGCTCGTTCATGTTATAGCATATGTTAGTGCTTCCTTCCTTTGTATTGCTAAATTATAGTCCACTAGGTGGATATACCACATTTTATTTATCCTTTCATAGTCGACCAACATTTCGGTTATTTGCACTTTTTGGTTATTGTGAATAATGTTGCTATAAATATTTGTATTCAAATTTTTGTGGACATATTTTCATTTGTTTCATTTTTGTTTTTGCATGTCTATCAAACATAGGAATTGAACGTTCGAAAAGTCACATTATCTACAGATAAAAACAAGTATGGCATTCGCCTAAGGGCAGAGCCAGATCACATGGTCCTGGGGAAGCGTCTAAAGGGTGCTTTCAAGATGGTGATGACATCCATCAAACAGCTGAGCAATGAGGAGCTGGAGCGGTTCCAGGAGAATGGTGGGTATCTTATCATTGGGGGACACCATTTGTGTCCTCAGCCTGATGGTTATCGCATACTTTGTCTCCTCTGATTTCTACTGTTAACAGCCTTTCCTTAAATTAGAACTTTTTTTCTGTTCATAAAAGTATTTATTATGAATAATTCTGATAATTTATTTTTTAAAGGTAAAAATCATAAAAATTACCCATTATCCATCCTTTTAATGTAGATTGAAATTCTGATTTAGTTCACTGTTAAAATTCTGATTTAGCTCATCCTAGATATATATGTAGTCATATGATTATATAGTCATATGATTATAGCTTTACAAAATGGAAATCACCCTATAATTTATTTCACATTTTTCACTTTTTTATATTTATATTTGGTTTTCTTTTACCTTTTTATTTTGTATTTTCACTTTACATTATAAACATTTCTGTGTTTTGTCAGTCTTTAAAATGCTATTTCAATAAATATTGCAAAAATTTTCCTTCCTATGGATACCTTGTATTTTTTTAACCAGTCTTTTATTGTTGGTGCTTTCAGTGTTTCCATTCTTTTAACAATATAACTAATATTTCAGTGAATATTTTCACATGTAAATGTTTTGTGGAATTGATTCAGTCTAGCCAGGTTTAGGGGCTTCCCTCGTAGCTCAGTTGTTAAAGAATCTGCCTGCAATGCAGCAGACCCTGGTTCCATTCCTGGGTCAGGAATTTCCACTAGAGAAGGGATAGGCTACCCACTCCAGTTTTCTTGGGCTTCCCTTTTGGCTCAGCTGGTAAAGAATCGGCCTGCAGTGTGGGAGACCTGGGTTTGATCCCTGAGTTGAGAAGATCCCCTAGAGGAGGGAAAGGATACCCACTCCAGTGTTCTGGCCTGGAGAATTCCATGGACTATAGTCCATGGGGTCGCCAAGAGCCGGACACAACTGAGTGGCTTTCACTTTAACTTTCAGCTAGGTTTCTACTTGAAATCATTGAGTCAGATGGGTAAACCGTAAGTTACCATTGAGAATTCTATAAGTGCTAACATGGGCCTGAAAAAATCTACCCTACTGAGAGAGCAAAACCCTTCAGATTCACCAGCCAGTGGTATAGAGTGTTACCATTATCAGATGTTGCTTGTAGAGAAAAAGATGACTTGAGTTGCCAGAAAGAAGACCAGAAGATATTCAAAGAAGAAAGTTATGTTTTAATTCAAAATTTTAATTTTTAAATACTTAAGTATTTTTAATGCAAGGGATTTGCATTGAGGTTTGGAGCTTCTTACAAAACTGGGTCAGAACTTAGAATGTTTCTCTAAAATATCTACAATACATATTTTGTTCTAAGTTGAGCAAGACTGGAGTCATTCATTCAACAAATATTTTTGAAAACCCTTCTGTTTTGTTGACACTGAGAACATAGAGTTGAATAAGACAGATATTGTCCTTACCCTCATGGTGCTGGTAGATGCTAAAGATGTATGGGTATAGTCATATTTTTGATAAGCATGCTGAAGGAAATCTTTAGGAAGCTGTTCCAGATGCCCAGGAATTCTGAGCTCTGCCATGATTAGAATCATATATGGTCTAATTACAGCTATTTGACTTCCTGCAGCAATCCTAGGGTACAAGGTGTTTGATTGTGTGGGTTCCCTCTGAAACTGAAAATCATAAACATGGAAGTGTCATGAATAAAGATTTAAGGATTCATAACTCAGATGAGTAGTTATGGAAGTTGGGGAAATGTCTGTAAGATTCCCCAAATTTTTAGATAAAATATACAGAACATTAGAGGCTAGCAACTAAAAGTTGAGTCAGTACTAATTCAGCTTGATTGGTTAAATTAACAATCTTTGATCAGCCTTCAGGTCATAAATCTCAAGTTGTTTCACCAATTGGCCAAAATATTGAAAATTCCTGAAATAGGCCTTATTTGAAACTGAAAGCCTGTAGTTTTAAAACTTGTTTCTGAATGAACTGTTCTGCATTGATGGAAAGCAGTTTTTAGAATTCAGTGACATAAAGTGAAAATGATAGCCCATTGCTCAAAGACCCAGAAGATTGTTTTGTGAATTACCATAGAAAATGGTGTGGGAAATGGGAATTGCCATCCTCAGCTGTTTTTATGTTCTGCCTACCATGAATAGGCATGATGCTCAGACCTTCACACTATCTACCTCTTTTCACCCTGACTGTACCCTGATAGACAGATAGTAGAACACCAGGGTTTTACCACCTTTGAATGGTAGGCCTAAGTCTAGTTTGAGTCTACAGATTGTGCTTTCTTCATTATAGCTCGCTGCTCATGTTTATGATGGGGATTCATTTGTTGCCTCTGGCACATGTTTTTGGATCGAGGAGCTTATATACAGCAGTAGATACTGGTGATTTAAATGGCCTTAAGATAGCATGGTATAGTTTAAGGAAAGTTTATCTTATCCTTGACTACAACAGTGACATAAGTCAGAAAGACATAATCTCTTAAAGACTGTAGCTTGATGATTTGAAGCTTTTATTAGAGAGTATATTGGTGGCAGGGCAGTTTGAGGAGTCAGTTACTGATTGAGTAACAGTGACAGTTGCTTTTCCAATAGGGACCATTGTTGTGGAAGGCCATGAATTGCATGAAGAAGATATCCGCCTTATATACACCTTTGATCAGGCAACAGGTGGAACAACACAGTTTGAAGCACACTCGGATGCCCAGGTATTTTTCTATTCCCTAGAACATTTCTTTACTAAGAAATAAGAACATCAGAGGAAAAAATACTCACCTTTGCTCCTCCTGACAGTATTGGCAGCTTGTCTCAGGGTAAAATAGCTTTTATTTTAGGTTGGCCTTATTAAACTTCGCTATTACAGCTTCTTGACATATGCATTTCTTTAATGGATATGTAAATAGATATTTTGTGACTTTATGCGTGCCAGTAAGTGCTGGGTCATACAAAAATGTGAAATATGTAATCCTACCTTTCAAGGAATGGGTCAGTCACGGAGATAGAAAAGTCAGTCAGTTCTTATTATTCTACTTGGTAAGTTATCTGGTAGAAATAAGTACCGAGAAGGGCTAAGTCTAGGGTAGAAGTGGGAGTGGTTAGAGAGCATCCCTTGAAGAGGATATACAGACAGTTGTGGATTCTGGGGTCTGCATGTTGTTGTTGTGATGGATCACAGCATCTCTCTTCACTCTTGACCAGACTTCTCCAGACAGATAGATTGTAAGATCTCCAATTTTACAATTGGAAAGTAAGGGACCTGCTGGAGTTCCTCTGTGCTTAATATTCCACATTTTGGGGATGATGGTGAATACCTCATGTGAATCTAGCCAACCTTTACATGAGGTCTTTTTTTTTTTGGCCGCACTGTGCAGTTTATGGGATCTTAATTCCTCAACGAGGGATTGAACCTAGGCCCCCAGCAGTGAAAGCACTGAGCTCTAACCACTGAACTGCTAGGGAATCATGATACACAGAGTCTTAAATATAGTGTAGACAGAACTCCACATGGGTAAACAGTGTAAGGAGTCGAAGGTGAGAAAACTACAAAAGAAGGAATTGGGGCTAGGGGAAGAAGGTTTGTAACCAGCAAGAAGGTGTAGTCTTTTCTGATCACAACCAAATAAGAGAGGCCTGAAGAGCTTCTCTATACTTAAGGAAGTGTTGTCTTGTGATGCTTCTAAGTTTCTTAATGTGATTTGTGCATTGTGGACCATGGTTACCCTGCTGTGACTCATCCGTTTTCATTTACCTCCTGTGCGTCTTCGTAAAATGGAGCAAGCTTGTTATCTTTGAGTGTCCTCAAAAATGTAAATGGGGATGGTGCCTAATTTATATATATATATTTCCCTCTATAATAGAAGTGATAGTGTCATTATTACCACATCATCATTGACAACCTTTATGACAGAGAAGATGAAATAGTGGATAAAGTTGACAGGAAGGTAGCAATTAGTATTGTGGCCGATTATAGAAATTGTGTCTTGAATTGCACAAATAAACCAGTGGATAGAATAGGTCATAGTTAAAGAAAACAACAGAGATGGCTGCTTTGAGGTCTTCAGTTTACTTGTTTGTGGTGAATCTATTATGAAAAGTTATCCTGCTATAATAGCTTCATGATAGGTAGTTTTATGTATTATCAGAGTTGATATTACTTATTAGACAGAAAGCAGAGTTACATGGGGTTGTTATTGTTGCTCAGTTGCTAAGTCGTGTCTGATTGTTTGCAACCCTTCAATTGCAACATACCAGCTTTCCCTGTCCTTCACTATCTCCTGAAATTTGACCAAAGTCATCTCCATTGAGTCAATGATGCCATCCAACCAAAGCAGAAACAGTGCTCAGTTGTGAATGTGTCTGATGCTGTTAAGAACATACTGCATAGGAATCTGGAAAGTTCAGTCCAAAGGTCAAGGTAAATTGGATATCGTAAAACAGTAGATAGCAAAAGTGAACACTGACAGAAAATAAGCAGTTTCACACAGCCTTAACATACTCCTTTCCCAATTTGGAACCAATCCATTGTCCCATGTCCTGTTCTAACTGCTGCTTTTTGACCTGCATACAGGTTTTTCAGGAGACAGCTAAGGTGGCCTGGTATTCCCATCTCTTCAAGATTTCTCCCAGTTTGTTGTGATCCACACAGTCAAAGGCTTTAGCATAGTTAATGAAACAGAAGTAGGTGGCTTCCTGGAATTCCCTTGCTTTCTTTATGATCCGGCATATGTCGGCAATTTGATCTCTTGCTTCCTGTGCCTTTTCTAAATCCAGGTTGTTCATCTGAAATTTCTCAGTTCACATACTTTGGAAGCCTGTCTTGCAGGACTTTGAGTATTACCTTGCTAGCATGTGAAATGAGCAAAATTGTATGGTAGTTTGAACATTCTCTGACATTTCCCTTCTTTGGTATTGGAATGAAAACTGTCTTTTTCCAGTCTTGGGGCCACTGCTGAGTTTTCCAAATTTGCTGGCATATTGAGTGCAGCACTTTCATAGCATCATCTTTTAGGATTTGAGGTAGCTCAACTGGAATTCTATCACCTCCACTAGCTTTGTTTGTAGTGATGCTCCCTAAGACCCACTTGACTTCATATTCCAGGATTTCTGGCTCTAGGTGAGTGGTCACACCATCATGGTTATCCAGGTGCTTAATATCTTTTTTCTATAGTTCTTCTGTGTATCCTTGCCACCTCTTCTTAATCTCTTCTGTTTCTCTTAGGTCCTTACCATTTCTGTTTTTTATTGTGCCCATCTTTTCATGAAATGTTCCCTTGATATCTAATTTTTTGAAGAGTTCTCTAGTCTTTCCCAGTCTATTATTTTCCTCTGTTTCATGGTATTGTTCATTTTTAAAGGCTTTCTTATCTCTCCTTGCTCTTCTTTGGAATTCTGCATTCATTTGGATGTATCTTTCCCTTTCTCCTTTGCCTTTTGCTTCTCTTTTTCTCAGCTATTTGTAAGCCCTCCTCAGACAACCACTTGCCTTCTTGCATTTCTTTTTCTGGGGATGGTTTTGGTTAACACCTCCTGTACAGTGTTACAAACTTTCATCCATAGTACTTGAGACACTGTGTCTACCAGATCTAGTCCCTTCAATCTATTTGTCACTGCCACTGTATAGTCATAAGGGATTTGATTAAGTCATACCTGAATGGTCTTGTGGTTTTTCCTACTTTCTTCAATTTAATTCTGAATTTGGCAATAAGGAGCTCATGATCTGAGCCATAGTCAGCTTCAGGTCTTGTTTTTGCTAACTGTATAGAACATCTCCATCCTCGGCAACAAAGAATATGATTAATCTGATTTCATTGTTGACCATTTGTTGATATCCATGTGTAGATTTGTCTCTTGTGTTTTTGGAAGAGGGTATTTGCTATGACCAGTGTGCTCTCTTGACAAAATTCTGTTAGGCTTTGCCCTCCTTCATTTTGTACTCTTAGGGCCTAACTTCCCTGTTATTCCAGGTATCTCTTGACTTCCTACTTTTGCTTTCTAGTCCCCTGTGATGAAAAGGACCTCTTTTTTTGGTGTTTGTTCTAGAGAGTCTTATAGGTCTTCATAGAAGTGGTCAACTTCAGCTTCTTTGACATTAGTGGTTGGAGTATAGACTTGGATTACTGTGATGTTGAATGGTTTGCCTCAGAAGGGAACTGAGATTATTGTGTCATATTTGAGATTGCACCCAAGTACTGCAGTTTGGACTCTTATTGACCATGAGGGCTACTCTGATTCTTGCCCACAGTATAGATACGATGATCATCTGAATTAAATTCTCCCATTCCCATCCATTTTACTTAACTGATTCCTAAGATGTCAGTGTTCACTTTTGCTATCTACTGTTTTACGACATCCAATTTACCTTGACCTCTGGACTGAACTTTCCAGATTCCTATGCAGTATGTTCTTAACAGCATCAGACTTTATTTTCACCATCAGACACATTCACAACTGAGCATTGTTTCTGCTTTGGCGCAGCCTCTTCATTCTTTCTAGAGCTATTTCTCTCTTCTTCCCCATTAGCATCTTGAACACCTACTGACCTGGGGGGCTCATCTTCTGGTATTACATCTTTTTGCCTTTTCATAACTGTCCAGGGGGTTCTCAAGGCAAGAATACTGAAGTAGTTTAAGTTGGTCTCAGGACATCTCCTGTGAGCAACACCCTTCCGAAGAAAAATGAAAAGTTGCACCTTTTTCTGCAGATGAGGAAATAACTGTTTACAATGGAGAACTCAAGCTATAAATAAACTAATTTTATGTCTTTGGCTCAGTTTTGTGATTGAATGGTGCTGCCTTGTAGACTTCTAAGGATTTAAACACCATTTTGCTGAGTTTAAAAGAACTGTTTTTTCTATATTTGATTGTCATGGTGTATACTGTTCATTCCTACAGGTTTTGGTTCTTTTAGATGTCACCCCTGACCAGT
The DNA here is from genome assembly GCA_007570785.1 of Antilocapra americana. Lineage (NCBI taxonomy): Eukaryota > Metazoa > Chordata > Mammalia > Artiodactyla > Antilocapridae > Antilocapra > Antilocapra americana. Next base: position 16,505,288 of record ML661897.1, read on the forward strand.
CAATGGTGGATGAAGGAATGGCTCGGGAAGTCATCAATCGTATCCAGAAACTTCGAAAAAAGGTCAGTTTGTGAGATTAAAAATGAGCTACTGTTTGGAGTTTTGTTTTTGTTTTTTGTTTTGATTGTTGGGAAAGAAAGGAGACACAGGTAATGTAAACCACAGTAATTCATTACTGATTGTCATTGATCTATGGTCTATTCAGATTATACTTCTTAGGCCCCTTTTCCCTTTCCTTGTTCACTCCCAAGCTAATTGTGACCCTTGTTTCTCTGATTGGAAGCTTTCTGCTGACACGAGCTCCTTGTCCTCCTTTTTCAGTTCCTTAGGGCTTCCATAAAGCCATCTTCTGAATAGGTAGTCCTCCTGACTGGCACATATGGTTATCAGAGATGACAGCAAACACCTCTGAAGAAGAGTTGAGGTGTACTCAGTGTGGAAGGGTTCTTAGCTCAGGGGAGAGAGAGATTGTTGGATCTGGATAGAATGAGGTGGTTCTCCCTCATTCAGGAAGCTGAGAGCCAGAGCAGGTGCTCAAAACCCATTGCCTTCCCTTACTGGGTGAGAGAGTCAGAGAGTTTCTATCTCAGGGAGGGCCCCCACCCCCTTCCCCCGGCCAGGTCGTCCTCCTCTGGTCAAGTTTTTGAGACTGAGTTCAGGGTCTGAGGTAGCCACTCCAGCAGATAATAGTATGCTTATGAACTATGTCTCAATCAAAAGCTTTGTGAGTTCTTACTTGATCATCCCTTTTTTCAGGGAACTTGTCAGGATATTGTAGTCTTCCATAATGATTCAGTGTGGGATAGTCAGCTCTATTTAACAGTGTTTTATGTTTTAATTGACAAGTGTGCTTCCCTTTAAAATATTCTTTATATGCTTTCAGTGCAGTCTGGTTCCAACTGATGAAATAACAGTTTATTATAAAGCAACTTCTGAGGGGAAGTATCTGAATAATGTTATCGAAAGCCACACAGACTTCATATTTGCCACCATAAAGTCTCCTTTGAAACCATATCCAGTTCCTGTATCAGATGAAATACTTATTCAAGAAAAAATGCAGGTAAGTTCTGAATTCTATTGAACTAGTAAGTGATTTAGGATTAAACTTTATGTTAAGTTTTTATAGTCATATCTTGATGTTATCTCCCCTGGTAGCAATTAGTATAGTGCTTAATCTTAAAGTATTGCTCTGGAGAATAGTGAATAGGATTAGAGAGTGAGGTCTAAAAGAGAAGAAAGAAAATTAGAGCTATTCTCTTGGAAAAGGTAACCAGGACATACATAAGAATTGTTAGATGATTTTATGATGCTGTTTTATCTAAAACTATAAAAGTTATTATTGTGTAAACAGCAATCGACTTGAAAAGCAGTTTACTTTTATGGTAGTAAGTTATACATAGAATTACCGTTTCATTTCTTGTTGGTACATTTTAGATGTAACTGTGAAAATCCTACTAAGATATGAAAGATACTGACCAGTAATTCAGAAGTATGTCTGAAAGAAAGTTATTTTCTGTATCAGTTAGTCATATTCAGTCATATGTTCCTTGTGTTGATCCTATTTTCTATGGGACAAATGGAACAGACAAATAGGCCCTGAATGTAACTGTCTTTTCAATGGGAAAGGACAAGGTAAAAGCGGGGTAAAATGTACCTCTTGGCTGTTTTAGTAATTAGATTAAATATGCTCTCAGAATTGTGTAGGGCTCTTACTCTTGCTGAGTAGTTGCTATCTTAGTTGGTAACACTGGGATCAGATGCTATAGTTACCCAGTCACATTTTCTCATATGTTTAGTTAAAAGGGTCTGACCTGGAAATTACACTCACCAAAGGATCTTCCACACCTGGCCCTGCTTGTGCATACGTCAATCTTAACATTTGTACAAATGGCAGTGAGCAAGGTAAGAGTAAATGAATTCCATAGTTTGTATTTTATATTTCAGTTAAACCTATGAATATTTTTAAGGCTATTATAAGAGAATTGGTAAAATTGAGTAACTTTTTCTGATTGTCATGTAATGAATCCACGAAAGTAAATGATTGAACTTCCACATCTAGGAAGATGAAGTAGACATACTTTTCCCTGTTCTCCCACAAAGTACAGCCAAACACCCTAGACATGATATATAAAAACAAGCATAAGAAGATTCTTAATGATGGAGGGAAGAAGGCAGACCAAAGAAGGATCTTGGGATCAAGTAAGAAGATGGAGAATTCCCTGGTTTTTCTTTTTGCTTCATGTATCCCAGACTCGGAGCTAAGGAAGCTGGCAACCATGAAAGACCAACGGGCATGAATATAAACACCCCAGCAAAATGTTCACAGGTGGCAATAGTGGTAAAGAACCCTGTGGCCAATTCAGGAAACATGAGATGCAGGTTTGATCCCTGAGTCAGAAAGATCCCCTAGAGGAGGCATAGCAACCCACTCCAGTTCTTGCCTGGAGAATCCCATGGACAGAGGAGCCTCTCTGGTACAGTACACAAGGTCACAGAGAGTCAGACATGACTGAAACGACCAAGTACACACACACACACAGAAAATTGTGCTCTCTCTTAAGGGGGCACCAGGAGAGTGGCAGCCTAGCAAGACAAAACTTTTAGACCATAACTGCTCTACTCCAACCAATTAAACAGAATAAACTAGGCTTCGCTACCACTCAGTCCTTATTGCAAAATATAGACTTAAATTGAAGTAGGGAAAACCACTAGACCATTCAGGTATGACCTAAATTAAATCCCTTATGATTATACAGTGGAAGTGACTAATAGATTCAAGGGATTAGATCTGTTAGAGTGCCTGAAGAAATGTGGACAGAGGATCGTAACATTGTACAGTAGGTGCTGATCAAAACTATCCCCAAGAAAAAGAAATGCAAAGAGTCAAAATCCTTGTCTGAGGAGGCCTTACAAATAGCTGAAAAGAGAAGCAAAAGGCAAAAGAGAAAGGGAAAGATACACCCAACTGAATGCAGAATTCCAAAGAATAGCAAGGAGAAATAGGAAAGCCTTCTTAAGTGAACAGATACCAGTGGAATGTTTCATGCAAAGATGAGCATGATAAAGAACAGAAACAGTATGGACCTAACAATTCAGAAGATATTAAGAAGAGATGGCAAGAATTTACAGAAGAACTGTACAAAGCATGTCTTAATGACCCAGATAACCACAACAGTATGATTGCTCACCTAGAGCCAGACATCCTGGAGTGTGAAGTCAAGTGGGCCTTAGGAATCATTACTACAAAGCTAGTGGAGGCAATGGAATTCCAGCTCAGCTGTTTCAAATCCAAAAAGATGATGCTGTTATAATGCTGCACTCAATAGGCCAGCAAAAGCGATTTAATTGACTAGTCTTTTCATTATATGATACCAGGCAGTTAGACATCCATATGCAAAAATTGTCCTAGACCTAAGTATTACACCTTATCCAGAGACTAAATTAAAAGGGATTACGGACTTAAGTATACTACTATGAAAACAAAATTTTTAGGATTCAGAATTAGGCAGAGAGTTTTTAAGACTTAATAACAAAAGTCCAGTTCATCAAAAGAAAAACTGGGAAGTCGAACTTCTTCAGAATTTTAAATCCTGCTTTGTGAAAGATCCTGTGAAAATGATGGGAAAAAAAAGCTACAGACTAGTAGAAGATCTTTGCAAATGACATATGCAACAAAGGATGTATCTATCTAGAATATATAAAGAACTCTCAAAACTCAGCAGTTTTTAAAAATTTAATTAGAAAATGGGAAGATATGAATAGACATTGACCAAAGAAAATATGTAGATGATGTTCCCCTTGATTTTTCATTCAAATTTAACTTTTTTTTTTTCAGTTTCACTTATATTTGTGGCTTTTTAGGTGGAGTATTACTTCTGGAAAATCCAAAAGGAGATAATAGGTTGGACCTTGTAAAACTGAAGAATGTTGTTACTAGCATTTTTGGTATAAAAAATACAGAGCTGGCTATCTTCCATGGTGAAACAGGTATGTGGAAAGTCAAAGGTATTCATCTGTGTCCTTTGACATGAGGTGAATCAGTGAAGATCTTAATTTGGTAACAGTTATGGTACATAACCTTTGCCTTTTTCCTAACTCTGAGTCAGGGCTAGCCTCTACAGTAGCTCCTTCTTGCCATGTCTCTTTGTGCCTCCTTTGTGTGATACGGCTGAAAGAACACTGAACTTAATAGGCGATGAAGATTCTAATCCTGCTGTCTTTCCTATTTGCCATGTGATGTATTCTAGGCTTCAGAGACTTCCTTCTTGAGTTTTAACTTTATTAAACATAGTATCTGCATCTTAAGTCCAAATTCTCAATAAGACAAGCCTACATAAAATTTTAGAGAATTATAAGTATGTTTCCTCCTACCATCATGGGTTTAACTGTGATACTACCACCCTACCATCTCTACCCCAAAAAAGATATGTTGAAGTCCTCTTGTCTACCCCTAGTGCACTCAAATGTGACCTTTGGAAAATAGGTTCATTGCATATGTATTATAATTGGTTAACATAATACTAGAGTAAGGTGGGTACTACCCCAGTATGTGTCCTTATAAGAAAAGGGCCATGTGAAGATAGAAATGGAGAAGTCTATGTGGTGACAGAGGCCAAAATTGGAATTAGACAAACCTGCAAGCCAAGAAACACCAAAGATTGCTGGGAACCTCTAGAAGTTAGGAAGAGAAAAGAAAGAATTTCTTTACAAGCTTCAGAGGGGAGCATGGCCTTATTGATAGATTTTAAACGTGTCGCTTTTAGGAAACTGAGACAGTACATTTTTGTTGTTTTAAGCTGTCTTGCTTACCTCACCCTCCACCACTCCCCTCCCCAGTTTGTGATTCTTACAACAGCCATAGGAAACTAACACACTCAGTTAACAAATTTGAATGTTCATTTTCTGAAATGTCTAAATAGCTTAAACGAAGAAATCCAAGTGTCCAATAAAGAAAAAACTGCTATACCTCAATAGTGGAAACCACAATGAGGTACTATTACATGCAACCAGATTGGCAAAAAACTAGAAAAATTTCATACTATCAGATGTTGTCAGGGATATTATGTAATAGGAACTATCATTTACTGTTGGATTATAAATTGATAGAAGCAACATGAAAACCATTTGCTGTTGTGTCATTTAAGGGCTGAGTAAGGGGCACAAACTTGATATGGGAGCAACTTGGAAAATTAAGGTCTGAAAGATAGATGGTTCGTTGGAGGATCTGGGAAAAAAAATCTCTGACCCAGATCCACCAGGGGAAGCTGGTAAGTCAGTCGATGGACAGCTTGGATCTCTGTCTCAAGTCGTAGAATAAGAAAGAAAAAGACTGAAACACACATCTGTCTAGCCACATCTAACACTGACAGTCAGTGGACTTTGCCAGAGAGTTGCTCTTGTACCTGGCTCAAAAATTGAAAGGTTACAGGAAAGGTTGGTGTGGGCTGCTTGCTATCCCCTCTGACCCAGAAAGTGGCAGCCTCTGAAAGCTGAGGAGTGCCTGGGCCTCACATTGACCTTTAGGAACATACTAACTATAACTAATCTTCTACCTTAAGCAGTGTTTAGCATGAGTGTTTAGCAGTTGTGTCCAACTCCCCTTTCCTTCTCCAGGGATCTTCCCAACCCAGGGATTGAACCCACATCTCTTGCGTCTCCTGCATTGGCAGGTGGGTTCTTTACCATTGAAACAATATTTAATTGCATATAAATGAAATTACACTATGTCTGTTCTGTGTATCTTATATAGTTGACTATATTTATTAGTCAATTTACCTTCTGCCCACAGCTTTTTTTGACATAAGATTTCTTTTCATGGTAAGTTTATATAGGAAGAAATTTTAAAAGGAACCTATAATATGGGGCTTTGCAGGTGGCACAGTGATAAAAAATCCACCTACCAATGCAGGAGACACAAAAATTGCAGGTTTAATCCCTGGATTGGGAAGATCCTCTGGAGTAGGAAATGGCAGCCCACTCCAGTATTCTTGCCTGAAAAAGTCCATGGACAGAGGAGCCTGGTGGGCTACATTCCATGGGGTCACAAAGAGTTGGACACAACTGAGCTACTGAGCATGTGCATAGCTTGGAGGAAAAAATAAGGGGGAAATTAATTTGCTTCATTTATAAGTTAAGAATATTATGCTATGCTATGTTGCAACATTAAGATTTCCTACTATGTGCATGTCATAAATGCCTAATTTTATAGAAAAGGCAATGTTCTTTGATAAATATTAATTAAGTGGAAAGCATCACTATAAAGATACATGATAATTTAATAAGTAAGAAAAAATGAATGACTTCAGCTCTGAACTATTCTCCCTAAAAGAATGATTTTTTTGTTACTTTTGCTGTTATCTTTAGAAATGAAAAACCAAACCAACTTACTGAATCTTAGTGGAAAAACACTTTGTGTGACTGCAGGATCAGCACTGTCTGTGATTGACAGCCCTAGTACTCTTCTCTGTCAGTATATCAACCTACAGCTCTTGAATGCAGATCCACAAGGTGCGTACCTCCCCCAGTTGTGAACACTCAGTGGGCAGGTAATGGAGTGCTAGGTGTTCAGATTCCTTTAATGTTCAATCTTTCTGATTTGTATGGATTTTTAAGTCAGTTTCAACTTAGTAATTTAAAATGTAGACTCCCACATTTTTGGGGGGGACACATGGCTTGTTTCTTTGGTGTGTTTATGTAGAAACACCCATCCATCTAACATGGTTAGGAAATGAGATAAATTGGTTAGGTAAAAATTACAGCTAAATGAAGTTGAACTATTAAATGCCAGAACATTGTAATTTTTAATTTTCCCTCTTTTTCTCTTGAAATATGTTCTGAGAACTGTTGTAAGTATCCACACCTTAGTTAGCAGACTAGTTCGATACTTATTTTTCCGTGATATTTTAAGGTCCTCATTGTGCACATTTATTTTCCATGATATTTTAAGGTCCTCATTGTGCACATTTTATTACTATCTTCACGTGCTTCATTTGACTGTCTACTGAATATCTCTTCCCTGAATTCCTGGGCTCTTATACTAGTTGTTTTTTCTTCCCTTTCTCCTTTCTCCCTGTGAAATATTTAAGACTGCTTCTGCAGACTGTACAATTAACCCCGCTCTTGTACCCACTTCTGGCTTTCAAGCCTTTAGCTCTGTCCAGTAAAGCTGTCTGGTCACCACCTCCGGTAGGGATCCACCAGCAAGAGGGTAAACTCTCAGGATTTAACTCTTTTTTTATTTTTTTGTAGAGTGTTTAATGGGAACAGTAGGCACTCTTCTGCTTGAAAATCCACTTGGGCAGAATGGGCTCACCCACCAAGGTCTTCTGTATGAAGCAGCCAAGATGTTTGGCCTCCGGAGCAGGAAGCTAAAGCTATATTTGAATGAGACTCAAACAGAAGGTGAGATTTTAGAACATGCCAATTTTTTTCATTTTTGTTTTTATTTTACTGAAGATAGATTTTGATGCCATCTATCATTTGTAGATTATATGTGTAAAAGATAGTGCTGTTGTTTCTTTTACTTTTTTGCTATCTCCAGAGATTTGCCATACTGTAAATGTTAATAATAATTGAAAGGAAAATTACTTTTTGTTTTGGAAATAATCTAAAAATATATATTCTTATATTATTAAAAACATATGCTTCTAGGTAAGTTAGCTTGTTTGCTGATCCCAAAATTGTCCTATTCCCCAAGAATCAAAATGATCACTGTATCTTAAAATAACAGCTTGAAGGAAACATAACTGACTTTGTGTCTCCTCCTTTACAACTTATAAAGCATGCCTTTTCTCAGTGAGCTGCATAAAAATGTGAAGAGTTAAGTCATTAGTTGACATTCTCCATTCCATAATTCAGAAGACAGAGAGTTAGGACAAGACACAGCCTAGTATCTTTGAAAATATGTTTTTTATCTCTCTACTCCCACTTATATCATCCACTTTTGTGATTTCAGCTTCAGTGGCTGTTCTGACCATTTCTCTATTGACATTTCAGCCCTCCCCACTGTGTTCTATTCTATAATCTCCTATTTCACATGGGTGTTCATTTTAATGCTGATGCTACTGGAATCATTTCCTCAAATAGTTTTCCTTAATGGGATCTGTTTTTTATTTATACAGCCTTATAGCCTGGGATTTATTGGAGTTTCTAAGTCAAGATTTGTGTCTCCCAGCACTGGTGAAAAGTTCACTGATTCTTCTATCTGCTAAAATACGCTGCTAAACTTCTCTAGTGACTTTTTTTGTTTAAGACTTTTTTTTATGTGAGCCATTTGAAAATCTTTACTGGATTTGTTACAGTATCGCTTCTGTCTTATGTTTTTCTGGGGGTTTTTGGCCCTGAGGCATGTGGGATCTTAGCTTCCTGAACTGGTGATTGAACCTTCACCCACTGTATCAGAAGGGACTAAGGGTCTGCTAGGGAAGTCCCTCAAATGGTTTTTAATTTCAGTTATTCTTTTTTTCATTTCCACTATTTCTGTTTAGTTCCTTTTTATAATTTCTCTATTGATATTCTCATTTTGTTGATAGTTTTCCTGGTTTTTTAGTTCTTTCTTTGTGGTTTCCATTGGCCTTTCCTTTAGTCTGTTGTTTAAGACAGTTGATTAAGACTGTTAAGTTCAGGTATCTGCACTTTCTCAGGGACAGGTTCTGTTAATCATTTTTTCTTGTGAATGGGCCCTACTTTCCTATATTTTGTATGCCTTGTAATTTTTTTGGTAGTTGAGAACTGGATATTTGAATGTGGTGACTCTGGAAATCAGGTTCTCCTCCCCAGGGTTTGCTATTTTTGATGGTTGAAGGCTAGAACTGTCTGTTTATGACTTTTCCAAACTATTTTTAAAAATAGTTTCTTTTTAATATTTTGACAAAATTTTTTTGACCTCCAGGAACTTAAAGTTTAAAACCAAAATACCTACTTCTCCTAGTTTTTAAAGATTGACTCTGTTCTGGGCCACTCCTTCAGCTCTGCCAGGCCCTGCCTTTAGACTTCTCTTTCTTTTTGCACTGAGCCCTGAAGGTCAGCCACCTTTGGCCAAAAAAACCTTTTGTCTTTATCAGAATCAAATACCTAGGGCCTTCTCAGGTCTCTCTACATATGCATACGGCTCTGGGCATGCATGTGGCTTTCTAAATTATCCCATATACAGGGACACTTTTTTTTAATTTAGCTGTGTTGGGTTTTAGTTGCGGCACACAAACTTTCTAGTTGCGGCACGCAGATCAGTAGTTGCTGTGCATGGGCTCTTTCATTGTGGCCTGTGGGCTCTGGAGCTCACGGGCTCAGTAGTTGTGGCTTTTGTTTTTTCTCTCTCTCTTTCTCTTTCTCTCTCCTTCTTCCTCCCCCCTTGTTTTCTTTGAGCTTTTATGTATTCAGTGTGTTTCGATCTATAACATTTGTGTTATACTTTTGGATGCTCAAATTTTTTTATCTTCAGTCATATTGTCTCCTGTATCTTTTGACCTGAGCCTTCAGTCTTTGATAACTTTTTGCTTTCTGACATTGTAAGTGTCCTTGGTGTATCATGTAATCTTTCTTCCCTAAATTTAGAAATGACTGTTCTTCCTATTGTAAGGTGTTAATATTTAGAAACCACAACTCTGAGCTACTTGCTTAGAATTGAGTCTAGGCCTTTTCTATAGACATAGAAAATACTGTTTGACAGTATTGTCCAATCAGACATGTGTGGCCCTTCATTTATGGATATTGAGTGTATGTAATGCAGTGCTAGCCCAATATTTTCAATAAAGGAATTCATGAATTCAAAAAAAAAGAAAATACTGTTTGAGTGAGGGTGTAGGGACATCTTGGTCAGTACTCAGATTAGTTAAGGACACAGTCCTCCAGAAATCTGCCTAAAACTTCTAACCCCAAGTATAAGGAATTAGGCAGACAAAAGACTTCAGACAAGACTCTAGTCACTCACCAACTATACATTGCAGAGAGTTTCCCAAAATCACTCTCAGGTTTGATAGTTTACAAGCAGGATTCACAGAACTCATGGAAGCTGTTGTACTCATGACTACATTTATTATAGGGAAAGGAAAAAAAGCTAGAATCAGGCAAAGGGAAGAGATGCACAGGGCCAAATCTGGGAGGGAGTCCAAATATGTAACTTCAGATTGTCTCTCCTTGAGGAGTCATGGAAGTGTTACCTCCTCCTAGCACCAGAGCATGACAGTAGTATGTACAGTGTATTACCAACCAGAGAAGCTCACCTGAGCCTTGGTGTCTAGAGTTTATATTAAGACTTCATTACATAGGTATAATTGCTCATATGATTGTTTTTTCTGGTATGGCCAGCTCCACCCTGAGTCATCTCATTGTCATCTCATTAGTGTAAACTATCAGGTGTGTTCAGGGGCCCACAATATATAGCAAAAGATACTCCTGTCATTCAGGAAAAAGTACCCCTCAGTAGCTGAGACAAAGTTTAGGCTTCCCTTAAGGTAAGGCCGAATATCTTGCTATCCAGGCAGTTAGCATTTTTTTTTTATATTCATCCAGAATAGATAGAAAAATTATTTCCTTAAAACTTCTTCTTTCCGTTCTAGAAATTACCGAAGAAATTCCTATGAAGACTTTGAATACGAAGACTGTGTATGTTTCTGTATTACCAACTACAGCAGACTTCTAATATTCAGTTATCTGTGGTTCAGTCAACGTTTCCCTGGCATATACCTGTTCTTCTCCCTCCACTGAAACACACACATGGATACAGACATATTGAAGATGTTTCATTCAGATGCATGTATAATATACTGCTTTTTATCTAAAATCAAAATGGAGTTGATCAGGTGACTTGAGACTTCACAGTAGTATTCACACTTAACCTTAAACACCTATGCAGTTATGTTGACGGAAAGTTGGTGTTACCTCAGCACTAAAAAGTATGCTTCTATACTTGAAATTTTAAGTATAGAATATAGAAGTAGTTTAAATGGTATACTGTGTGTGTCCACACGCACACACACTCATATATATAATTATGTGGCCTTTTAAAACTTGTTTGAAATCTCTTAAAGGAATGGACAGTGTTGTATATTTTTTGCTACCTGGATTTTCCTGGGTAATTTGATGGAATATTTTGTTTCAGTAAATCAGAAAAATAAACTTTCTCTCGGATTATAAATATGTTAGAAGTAATTCATTCTCTCATCTTTAAAGAACTCAAAACTTAATAGTCACTTCCATATTAAGACACTAGACTAAATATCTTTTTTTTCTTTTCATTGAAAAAAATTTATTTGTAAAACTCTTCAGATTACTTTTGAAACACATTTGGCACCAAGTTATTTCCAGGGCTATGACCATGTTAATGTCAGCAAACCGAAGAGGGTGATTTGAAGCAGTTGTCCTAATAGTTAAATTATGGTAGTAAACTAAATACCTAATTTCACTTCTTCCAAAATTGCTGTGTCAAAGAAGTAGATGCCAAGACAAATTAGATGTGCAAGAATCTATTGGGTGAAGGGTGTTTTTCTCATACATGAAAAATACAGGGGAGGGTTGAAGACAAAAAGACAAAGGTAGAGCCTTCAGAAAGAGTCCAGAGTTAGGCAGAAATGACCTGACTTTGGACCATGTCTTGCTTAGTCAGTGGCTGAAGGGAACTATGGCCTCAGCATAAATGTATCTGTTGTTCTGAAAATGCAATAGCTAGAGACTCGTCAGCCAGCTGTACTCCTTACGTCAGATTCTCCTGAAAGGAACTCGGAATCGTTGGCTCTAGACACTAGAATAAATGCATTCAAATCCAAATCCACAAAGTTGGAGGAAATCACACAAGATAACAAATGTTGGCAAGGATCAGAGAAACAGGAACCTTGTGCACTGTTGGTGGGAGTGTAAAATGTTGCAGTCATGGTGGAAAAGAGTATCGAGGCTCCTCGAAAATGAAAAGTAGAACAGGTATAATTTCTGTGATCCAGCAATCCACTTCTGGGTATATATCCAAAAGAATTAAAAGCAAGGTCTTGAAATATTTGCACACCCAGGTTCATTGCAACATATTCACAGTAGCCAGGAGGTGGAGCAACTCAGATGTCCACAAGCGATGAATGGAGCAAGAAAATGTAATGTATACATACAATTGAACATTATGCAATCTTGAAAAAGAAGGATGAACCTTGAGGACATTAAGCAAAGTGAAATAAGCCAGTCAGAAAAAGATAAATGCTGTGTGATTCCACTTGTATGAGACCTCTAGAGTAGTCAGATTCATTGAAATGGAACAGTGATGGTTACCAGGTGCTACAGGGAGGAAGAAATGGGAATAGTTTCAGTTTTGCAAGTTTTGAAAAGTTCTAGAGGTCTTTTGCACAGTGTGAATATAGTTAACATACTAAACTTGATCCTTCAAAATAGCTAAGTTGTTTTTTGAATGTCAGAGTGTGAGAAGCCAACCTGAAAGAGCCTCCAGTGGCCAAAGCTGGAACAGTTTGAACAAAAATGTAATTTAGCATTGAATTTAAATCTAAAGTATAAAATAAACATCAGTGAGTACTTGCTGATATAAATGACTGAGTAAATAAATGAGAGAGGTGAGACAGATCTTCTTGGTAAAATTCCACATAATTTACCCCCTCTCAAGGTAGTATATCTTAACTCCCCATACCCTGATAGTGGGCTGTACTTGGTGATTTACATCAAAAGAGTGTAAAGTATGGGAAGGGGACAAAAAACAACTTCGCAGTTAGAAAACTGGCACACACTGCCTTGGACAGGTCAGCATTATCAGTTATGATAGCATATACTCTAAATAGGACTTGATGAGATTGTTACTTTACTTCTGTTGTCTTTCCAAGCACTTAGAATCCCAGACTAACCATGAGAAAAACATCAACTCAAACTGAGAGACATTCAGCCAGTACCTGGCTCTTCAAAACTGTCAAGGTCATCAAAAACATGGAAGATCTAGATATTCACAGATCAAAGGAGACAAAGCAAACAAAGGCTAAATATGATACGACATACTGGATGTGATCTAGAAACAGGAAAAAAAAAAGTGGAAGGGGGAAAACTCATGAGCTCCAAATAAAGCATGGAGTTTAGTTAACAGTATTGTATCATTGTTGGTTCAATAATTGTGGAAATGTACCATGATAAATGTAAGATGTAAATTAGCAATAGAGTAAGCTCAATGTGGAGTATGTGGAAACTCTGTTAATAAGTTAAGTGGAAGAAAATGAAATTTAAAATTATTTGTAATAGCATCAAAAACTGTGAAATACTTCAGGGACAAATTTAACCAAAGATATGTAGTACCTGTATCTTGAAAATTATAAAATATTGCTTAGCGATAATAAAGCCTGTATGATTGAAAGAGGCATGTAATGTTCGTATTAGTCAGGTAGTACTGCCATAACAAAATACCACAGACAAGGTGAGTTAAACAACAAGTTTATTTTCTCATAGGTTTGGAGTCTAGAAATCCAATATCACCTGCAGGTATAGTCTGTCGTAAGGGCTCTTACCTTCTCACTGCATCCTCACATGGCCCCTTTGTGTGTGTGAACTCCTGGTGTCTCTTGTTAGGATACTAGTCCTATGGGATTTAGGGACCCATCCCCATGACCTCGACTTCCTAGTTGTTGCTAGTGGTAAAGAACCAGACTGCCAATTCAGGAGACAGAAGTAAGAGACGAAGTTCTACTCCTGGGTCAGAAAGATCCACTGGAGTAGGAAATGGCATCCTGCTTTATATTCTTGCCTGGAGAATTCCATGGACAGAGGAGCCTGGTGGGCTACAATCCATAGGGTTGCAAAGAGTTGGACACGACTGAAGCTACTTGGCACCCGTGACCTCATTTAACCTACCAGGGCTAGGTAGAATTAGAGTGGTGGGAGCAAACATGTTTGCCTTGTTTCAAACTTTAAGAGGAAAGCATTCAGTCTTTCATAATTTAATTTGATGTTAGATGTTGTTTTCTCCCCTAACTTACAAAGTTAGGAAGTTCACCTATACTCCTAATTCTTGACAGTTAAAATCAGAATTGACAGTTGAATTTTGTCAAATGTGTTTTCCACATCAATTAATATGATCATGTGGTATCTTTAATTTTATCCTGTTAATATGATAGATTACAATGATTGATACATTGAATTAATTTATTCATGACTTAATAAACACCACTTGGTAACAGTATGTTTTTTATATATTTGTTAAAAACAAAATAACAGGCCCCAAATGGAGTCACTTATGCTAAGCTTCATGTCACCAACCTGACATATATATATATATATATAACTTAATTACATTTTCAGCTCTTCGAGAAATACAACCTTAAAACAGTCAATCCAGAATCATCTGATCAGCACTTGTTAGGTAATCTGTTGGTAGACACCCGCCATTCCCCAAAGGAAAGTAATCTGCAAACCAATCTGTTTTTTGCCTAACAATTCCTGTTTCTGCTCTCTTCTGTCTATAAAAAAACTTTCATTTTGCGCAGCTTCTCAGAGCTCCTTTCTGTCTGCTAGATTGGATGTGGCTCCATTCATGAATCGTTGAATACAGCCAATAAAATCTTTAAAATTTATTCATCTGGAAAAAAAAATTTATTCAGCTGAATTTTCTTTCTTAACATATTTAAAAGTTCTATTTGCTAATGCTTTGTTAATAATTTTTTTCCTTATCTATATTCATGAAGAATATTGATATGTATTCCTTTTTTGTTGTTTTGGTACTATCATTTTGGTATCAAGGTAAAACTGGCCTTATAAAGTGAGTTGCAATGTTTTCCTTTTCATTGTCTATTCTTAAAGAGATTGTGTAGAATTTGTGTTAATCTTTAAATGTTTTTTTAGAATTTTCCAATGAATATATCTGGGCCTGAAGGTTTCATTTTCAGTTATTTAAATTTGATTTTAATAACAGGGCTACTCAATAAATTTATTTCATGCTGTGAAAGTTGTTGGAGTTTGTGCTTTTATGAGCAATTGGTGTATTCTTCTAAGTTGTCAAATATTAATATGTGTGGAATTGTTTTTTGTATTCTCTTTTTATTCTTTTGATATTTATAGGATCTACAGTGGTATCTCATATTTCATTCTTGCTTTTGGTTACTTATGTTTCCTTTAAGGGCTTCCCAGGTGGTGCTAGTGGTAAAAAATCTGCCTGACATTGCAGGAGATACCGGATATATGGGTTGGATCCCTGGGTTGGGAGGATCTCCTAGAGGAGGGCAAAGCAACCCACTCCAGTATTCTTGCCTGGAGAATCCCAAGGACAGAGGAGCCTGTCAGGTCAGTCCATAGGGTCACAAACAGTAGGACACAACTGAAGTGACTTAGCACCAGCACACGTCTCCTCTAGAGCTTTGTTGATTTTTTATCACCTTAACCAAAGAACTAGCTTACAGTTTGTTTTCTCTATTACTTTTTTCAATTTCATTGTTGTCTGCTCATACTGTTATTATTTACTTCTTCTTGCTTTCATTTTGCTCTTCTAGTTTATTAATGTGGGAACTTAGGTTATTGTTTTGAGAATTTTCTTCTTTTCTAATGTAAATAATTTGTGTTATAAAGTTTCCTCTCTCCAGTACTTCCTCTGCAACCTACAAATCTTAATTCACTTTGTTTCCACTTGCATTCAGTTTGCTATATTTTAAAAATTTGACCTAGGCGAGTTATTTGGAATTGTATCATTTAATTCACAAGTGTTAATTTCCTGTTGTCTTTCTGCTACTGATTTCTAGTTTGATTCTATTGTGTTCACAGAAGATATTATTGATGGAGAAAATTTTCACATCTTGAGGTATGGAGAAGTCATTTTTATTTATACATGGTTCAGCCTGAATTTTGTGTGAACTAAAGTAGCCCGACTATGTCTGTTGAATCAGCACATGTTTACTGATTATTTCCATCAACACTCTGTAAGATTTCAGCTCTATTAAATCTGATGGGATTCACTTCACAGCCCAAGTTATGGTTCATGCATACTCATCTGTGTCCCACTCTTTTGCAACCCCATGGACTATAGCCTGCCAGAGTCCTCTGTCCCTGGAATTACTCAGGCAAGGATACTGAAGTGGGTTGCCATTTCCAACCCCCGCCCCCGGAGGGCGGGGAGTGAGGGGATGTCAATCTTCCCAACCCAGGGAACAAACCCACATCTCATTGTGTCGCCTGCGTTGGCAGGCAAGTTCTTTACCACTGGCACCACCAGGAAAGCCCCCATATTATGGTATCCCTTCGTAAATGCTCCCTAGATGCTTGGATAGAATGTTTATTCTGCTACTTGGGGATGAAGTGCTTAATAATTGCTAATTAGATATTATTGTTTGAGGTGCTTCAAATCCACAGAAATAGGGAAAATGCCTGGGGCTGCTTTGGGTTATCAGCTCTGGTTGTTCCTGGCTTAATTCCAGGATACATCCCTCGGGTCCCCCTTTCCTCCTGACAGCTCTTAACTACACAAATCTACCTCACTTCAACATGGCCGCCCACATTGAATCAGGTTTAAATCATTTAGAGAGCAGCAGAGTACAGCAGAGCGCCATGTTGAATACTGGCAAGTTTCCCGGGGGAAGCCACTATTGAGCATGCGCATATGGAGGCGGAGCCTAAGAAATTTAGCAAGGGCAAGGAGGGAATCCTGAAAAAGGAAGTAGGTGGAGTTGTAGTTCCTGTGTGTGTGTGTGGCTGTGTGTGTGTGTGTGTGTGTGTGTGTGTGTGTGTGTGGCTGTGTGTGGCTGTGTGTGTGGGCGTGTGTGTTGTAGTTCCTGTGACTGTGTGTGCGGGCGCGCACGCTGGCGCGCACGCTCAGTCGAGTCCGAGTCTTTCCACCCCTTGGATCATAGCCTTCTAGGCTCCTCTGTGTGTGTTTGTGTGTGTGTGTGTTTGTGTGTGTGTGCGCGCGCGAGGGCGCGCTTGCTCAGTCGCTCAGTCGCCTCCGATTCTTTGCGACCCCTTGGATCGTAGCCCTCCAGGCTCCTCTATCCATGGAATTTTCCAGGCAAGAATACTGGAGCGGGTTGCCATTTCCTTCTCCAGGGGATCTTTGCCATCCAGGGATCCAATCAATGCCTCTTGCACCTCCTGCATTGGCAGGCAGATTCTTTACCACTGCGCCACCTAAATGACCACTGTCTTGAAAGCATGGGTGAGGGGCTGGTGAGTGCAGGGAACGTTGGGGTGGGGATTGAGTGAAGAGGTGTCGCTGATGTCCGTGATGAACAATGGGGTCAGAGATGGAGGCGGTCAGTGGATGGAATAATAGGGGTCGGTTGGTCTTGATGGTGGCTTCTGGCGGGATTGGTGGGGTCTGGTGGATCCTTGGAGACATGGGATGGGAGTGATAGTGGATGGTGGACCTCCAGGCGGAATGATGGTGGTCTGTGGGATCTTTGTTGTTGGATTGATGGGCAGATTCCTGGATTCTGTTGGGGGAGGATAACTGTGGGGCCTGAGAAATGAAGGATCTGAAGGGGAGAGATGGTAGATGGTCATTAATATCCTCTCTTTTTTCTGCTTACTAGATTGTTTCTATTTCTGATTTTTTTAAAATTGTTGATAGAAATAATCATAATAGGAGTTGAAAAGAGTTTTGTTAGTATTATTTGAGCCAAACTGAGGACTGTAGCCCAGAAGACAGCTTAGGAAGCTCTGAGGAATTGCTAGGTTGATGTATGGTTTTAAGCATAGCCTTATAAACTTAACAGAACAAAGATCATACATCAAACATGACAGGGATATATTCCTTCAACGTTTTAAAGCAGCCAGATTTAATACATACATAGTGAGACTGCAGGACCATGATGCCTGGAAAGGGGGTGCTATAGGAAGGGAGTTACTTATTCTTATGTTCCAAACACCTTAATGGTTAAAGCATATGTGCTGTGTGTGTTCACACAAAGTTCAGTCTGAACCATATGTAAGCAAAGTGACTTCTCCATGCCTCAGTATGTGAAAGTTTTCTTCATTATGGTACACTTTGCTAGAGATTTTAAAATATATTGTCATGTGGTTTGTATCCTAGTTAGGAACTAGGAACTATTCATTCCTAGTTATTTATCCATCATTTTTCTTTCCTTTTTTTTATTATCAGGAATCTCAAAAAGATTTATTGGTCATTTTGAAGTATTCATTATGTTTATACTCTCTACTATTTTTATATTAATTGTATCTTTTTTAAAGATGTTTTCTCCCCCCTCCCCCATTATCCCCCATTTCATGTAATTGTCATCCTTTTCCTCATTTTCCTAATTTTATACTGGATATACTTAGGGGTATGAAGTTTCTTTTATATACATCTTTATTTTTGAAATGTATAATTTCAGTTTGTTCCACTTTGATCCTAAGTTGAGTTTCTTCATTCCTGAATTATTGATATGTTTTGTTTATTTTTAATTTTATTGTGTTTTCATAGACTGTAGACTACAAAGTCTCAACTTTTAACAATTTATCAAGATTTTCCTTTTTATTTATTTATTTTTTTAATAAAGGATAACTGCTTTACAGAATTTTGTTGTTTTCTGCCACTCCTCATTATGAATCAGCCATAGGTATACATATATTCCCTCCCTTTTGAATCTCCCTCCCATCTCCCTCCCCATCCACCTCCCCATCCCACCCCTCTAGGTTGATACAGAACCCCTGTTTGAGTTTCCTGAGCCATACAGCAAATTCTCGTTGGCTGTCTATTTTAAACATGGTAATGTAAGTTTCCATGTTACTCTTTCCATACATCTCACCCTCTCCTCCCCTCTCCCCATGTCCGTAAGTCTATTCTCTATGTCTCTTTCTCCATTGCTACCCTGTAAATAAATTCTTCAGAACCATTTTTCTAGATCTTATATATGTGCGTTAGAATACGATATTTATCTTTCTCTTTCTAACTTGAAGGCAAGTTACACAAGTTACAGTGAACTTTGTTCAGTGGATATAAGAGAAAGAGTATATTTTCTGTTTGTGTGGTATTAACTTCTCCTAATGTATATTAAATATAGCTTGTTGGTATTTTTCAAGTCTTTCTTCTTATTTTTGGTCTACTTGATTCATCATATTTATAGTGACAGTAATAATTTCTTACTAATAATTCACTTTGTAGTTCCATATGCTGTTTCACTAGTTTTGTTTGTATATATTTCAGGGAACGGCATGCATAAATCTAATGGTTAATGCATTTTGTATTTTTTCAAATTTATTGGATGCTATTATTATAGGAGCCCTATTTTCAGTTGAAAGCGATTTCAGTCTTGAATTTTATTTTGATATTTATATTGCTATCCCAGCTTTCATTTTGATTTGGATGATTTATCTTTGCCCAGGGCTTCATTTTGTGTTTCTATTGCTCTCATTGTTTATATCTACTGCTTGCAATAGATACAGTTTGGTTTTTTCAAATCTAACCTATAATCTAGTCTTTGTCAATAGATAATTTTTCAGTTTAGTGTAATAATGATTTACCCAATTTTATACCTTCCATTTTAATGTTTACTATTTATTTTAATTCACTGTTTTCTGCTTTTCTTTTCCTTTTTCATGCTTTCATTGGATTGATGTAATTTTTGTTTGTAGTTTTCATTCTACACCCCAGATAACTTCTGTTTTTTTCCTGAAATAGAAATGTTTTGTCATAGGGTAATGTTACTACTTTTCCCTTTGATTACATTCTTGTCACATCATCGTTGTCCTTTTTAATAACAATATCTCTTGCAGAAGTTATTGCTGAAAAATGTATTTCTGTTTGCTGTTTCTCATCTGATTTATTTTACATTTATTTGGAATACTTTTGTGGGGTTTTCTTCTCAGATAATGATAAGAGATACTTTGTAAGTGCTTTCATTTTTGAAACTGTCTTTGGCCCTAACAGAGAAGTGGTCATTTAGATGCCACTTCTGATGTCACTTAGCTTTCATTACTGCAGATGAAGCATCTTGATTTTTTTAATTCTTTCTCTGTAAATTCTGTTCACTCACTTGCACTTTAGATTTGGATGTGTTTTAGATTTTAAAATTTGTCTTTAAAATTCAAGAATATTCATAAATTTGTTCATTGATGGAGCTCCCAATTGTTTGTGTGTATATGTAAATTTGTTAGAAAGGAAAGCTAATGGTATAGGCCTACTGTGTGTGGATAGTGAGAGGAGTCCTTGGGTGATTTTCCAGGGCCCATTGAAGGTGCAGGCTTGTCTGGAACTGGAGTTTTGGGATTACCAATGGATATGTATGGTGGGTAGTGTGAACAAAGAATGTGGTCTGCCATTTCAGTAAACAAAAGAGGTTGTGACTCAAGCCATCAGTCACTGCAGCTACCCCCAGTTGTTCACCTTGAGGGGAATTCAGAATGGAGAAAAATAAGATATTGGTCCCAGATAGTTACAGTGCTTGCCAAAGGAATGATTGCTAATGAATGCAGACTCTTGCATTGTCCCATATATAGAAAAACGCTAAATTCATTAACTTGAGATGCCTGGATTTGCTCTAATTGAAAGACAGTAATCTTTTGTTTTGTTGCTAAAGCTTCCATTTACTTTGGCTTCTCCCTTACCTCTTCAGAATAGTCCCTTTGAGCTGTCTGAGGGGCTGTATCCTAGACTTAAGTCTGCAGTAAGTCCACTGAATGAAAAATAATCCTCACCTTTTAGGGTAAGAATTTTTTTTCAGTCAACAGTAGTGATAAAGTTGTGGATGCCAGTTATTGGTGCATGTGGTATTGTGATATAATAAGAAATATGTATTTTGGTTTTCATCCATAGTTTCCAGCACAAAGCTCCTAACACCATTGTAATTTCCTAAGTGATAAAGGTTATAGGGGCCTTTTTTGTTTCTGTCTCTTGATATAGCACCAGAGGGATAAAGGTGAAATTAATGGGGTTTTTGTTGCTGTTGCTATAAATAATAAGTTCCTTTCAACCACCCCTGAGTTTATTTTAATGAAATGATTTTTGGAAAGCCCCTAGAGAATCACTCAATGGGGGCTGTTTGCCAGAGGAACCAAGCAAATTCTTAAAGTTTTAGAGCTTAAAGTTGAGCAAGAAGTTGAATCACCAATGGCTAGTTCCTTAATGAATCGTCTGTACATAGTGAAGCCTTCATAAAAACTCAAAAAGGATGGAGTTTGGAGAGTTTCTAGATTGAACATGTGGAGATTCTGGGAGAACAATGCACTCATTCTGAAATATCTTGCATATCCATCTCTTCTACCTGGCTGTTTCTGAATTATATTCTCTTATAATAAATTCTAATAAGTAAAATATTTTCTTGAGTTCTATGAGCAAATTAGTGGAATCTGAGGGAACCTCATGGGAACCTCTAATTGTAGCCAGTTGGTCAGAAACACAAGTAAGAGCCTGAACTTGTGGTTGGCATCTGATGTTGGGGTGGGGACAGTCTTATAGGACTGAGCCCCTAACTTATATGAATAATACTAAAACTCTAAGTAGATGGTGTGAGAATAGAAGAAAAACACACAGAAGGAGTTTTTTCTTTTCAGGGAAAGGGGTTGATTGATGTAGAGTCAGGACCATGGGGTGCAGTTATTGGAGGCTCTGTGATCAGGACTATAGAATGAATGATTATGATCTCATAGAGAGAACAGTCGGAGGAGGCAATGGCACCCTACTCCAGTACTCTTGCCTGGAAAATCCCATGGACAGAAGAGCCTGGTGGGCTGCAGTCCATGAGGTTGCAAAGAGTCGGAAACGACTGAGCGACTTCACTTTCACTTTTCACTTTCTTGCATTGGAGAAGGAAATGGCAACCCACTCCGGTGTTCTTGCCTGGAGAATCCCAGGGACGTGGGGAGCCTGGTGGGCTGCCATCTGTGAGGTCGCAGAGTTGGACACAGCTGAAGCGACTTAGCAGCAGCAACAGAGAGAACAGTGATGGCTTGAAGTGAGATCTTTGTTCCCTTCCCAGGAATTGGACCTGGGTAAAAACCAGGAATCCTATCCACTCCATCAGTAAGAGCCAGAAGCAGAGTTTCCCTGACTCTTGCCCTATTTGAAAGGAAAAATGTTTTAAGGAGGCAAAAACTGTAAAAGAACAAAAACAAGTGTAACGTTTATTATTAGAGACACGGCATAACATGTGGTAGAGTTTGTTTAGTTAAGACAGAGCAAGGTAGAGATACATACCTGGAGAGAAAGTGTGGGCATCCCCACTAGTGAGGAGGAGCATAGTAAAGAGACAGTTAAATCTTGTATATAGGGCAGTTCTTCCAGGTTTTTGTTTGCCTTTGGCCAGTTATCTCACTTTTTTTCCCCATAACTGACCTGACCTAGGTCCCTCCCTCATATTTGTGCACATCTTTTTGCCAAGGTGGGTTCTAGTGCAGGAACCTATGGGAAGGTTGACACCACCTCTTATGGGATGGTGCTCCCTCCCTTTTTGACTGCTGAGGAAATGTTCTGTGCATGTATAGTTAGGGAGGTGTCCTTGACATCAAAAATGAGAAATATGTGGTCTCTTTATCTGAGCAGGATTCAGCTCTCTGCCATGGCCAGGACTGCTATCTTAAAGTATCCACTGGAAGCAAAGTGCACGTATTTAATTTGCTCCTATTGTTATTTCTATCTGGAAATGTAAATAGGAGGCTGGCTGTAAGTGTCTAACCTAGAGCCCATCTGTCACCTACCTCAATTGGGGCCTGTGAGTAGTAGAACATGGGAACCAGGGATTCTGATCTGTGAATAATGGCTGCTGGGGTGAGGTCAGTGTGCAACAATTAGAAGTTGGAAAAGAAAATTTAGGAGTGGGAGTGAGGAATTGAGTGCCAGGGTTGGGGATGAAAACTAACCAATCTGGTCACATGGACCACAGCCTTGTATAACTCAATGAAACTATGAGCCATGCTATGTAGGGCCACCCAAAACAGATAGGTCATGGTGGAGAGTTATGACAAAACGTGGTCCACTAGAGAAGGGAATGGCAAACCACTTCAGTATTCTTGCCTTGAGAACCCCATGAATAGTATGAAAAGACAAAAAGATAAGACCCTGAAAGATGAACTCCCCAGGTCAGTAGGTACCCAATATGCTACTGGAGATCAGTAAAGAAATAGATCCAGAAAGCATGAAGAGACAGAGCCAAAGCAAAAATAATACCCAGTTGTGGACATGACAGGTGATGGAAGTGAAGTCTGATGCTGTGAAGAGCAATATTGCATAGGAACCTGGAATGTTAGGTCCATGAATCAAGGCAAATTGGAAGTGGTCAAACAGGAGATGGCAAGAATGAACATTGACTTTTCAGGAAATAGCGAACTAAAATGGACTAGAATGGGTGAATTTAACTCAAATGACCATTATATCTACTACTGTGGGCAAGAATCCCTTAGAAGAAATGGAGTAGCCATCATAGTCAACAAGAGTCCAAAATGCAGTACTTGGATGCAATCTCAAAAAGAACAGAATGATCTCTGTTCATTTCCAAGGCTAACCATTCAATATCACATTAATCCAACTCTATGCCTCAACCAATAATGCTAAAGAAGCTGAAGTTGAATGGTTCTATCAAGACCTTCAAGACCTTCTAGAACTAACACCCCCAAAAGATGTCCTTTTCATTATAGGGGACTGGAATGCAAAAGAAGGATGTCAAGAAATACCTGCAATAACAGGCAAATTTGTCCTTGGAGCACAGAACAAAGCAGGGCAAAGGCTAATAGAGTTTTGCCAAGAGAACGCACTGGTCTTAGTGAACACCCTCTTCCAACAACAGAAGAGAAGACTCTGCACATGGACACTCCCGATGTCCATGTCAATACCGGAATCAGATTGATGGAGAAAAGTTCTATACAGTCAGCAAAAACAAGACTGGGAGCTGTCTGTAGCTCAGATCATGAACTCCTTATAGCCAAATTCAGACTTAAATTGAGGAAAGTAGGGAAAACCACTAGACCATTCAAGTATGACCTAAAATCAAATCCCTTATGATTATACAGTGGAAGTGAGAAATAGATTCAAGGGATTAGATCTGAAATGCAAAAAGGCAAAATAGTTGTTTGAGCAGGGCTTACAAATAGCTGTGAAAAGAAGAAGCGAGAGGCAAAGGAGAAAAGGAAAGATATGCCCATTTAAATGCACTGTTCCAAAGAATAGCAAAGAGAGATAAGAAAGCCTTCCTCAGCAATCAACACAAAGAAATAGAGGAAAACAACACAATGGAAAAGACCAGAGATCTCCTTATGAAAATTAAGAGATACCAAGGGAACATTTCATGCAAAGATGGGCACAATAAAGGACAAAAATGGTATGGACCAAACAGAAGCAGAAGATATTAAGAAGAGGTGGCAAGAATATACAAAAGAACTTATAAAAAAGATCTTCATGACCCAGATACCACGATGGTGTGATCACTCACCTAGAGCCAGACATCCTGGAATGCAAAGTCAAGTTAGCCTTAGGAAGCATCACTACAAACAAAGCTAGTGGAGGTGATGGAATTACAGTTGAGCTATTTCAATTCTTAAAAGATGAGGCTGTGAAAGTGCTGCACTCAATATGCCAGCAAATTTGGAAAGCTCAGCAGTGGCCACAAGACTGAAAAGGGCAGTTTTCATTCCAATCCCAAAGAAAGGCAATGCCAAAGAATGCTCAAACTACCGCTCAATTGCACTGATCTCACACACTAGCAAAGTAATGCTCAAAATTCTCCAAGCCAGGTTTCAACAATACATGAACCATGAACTTCGAGGTGTTCAAGCTGGATTTAGAAAAGGCAGAGGAACCCGAGATCAAATTGCCAACATCTGTTGGATTATCGAAAAAGCAAGAGAGTTCCAGAAAAACATCTATTTCCACTTTATTGACTATGCTAAACCCTTTGACTGTGGATCACAACAAACTGTGGAAAATTCTTAAAAAGTTGGGAATAGCAGACTACTTTACTTGCGTCCTGAGAAATCTGTATGCAGTTCAGGAAGCAACAATTAGAACTGGACATGGAACAACAGACTGGTTCCAAATCAGAAAGTGAGTACATCAAGGCTGCATATTGTCACCCTGCTTATTTAACTTATATGCAGAGTACATCATGAGAAATGCTGGGCTGGATGAAGCACAAGCTGGAATCAAGATTGCTAGGAGAAATATCAATAACCTCAGATATGCAGATGATACCACCCTTATGGCAGAAAGTGAAGAAGAACTAAAGAGCCTCTTGATGAAAGTGAAAGAGGAGAGTGAAAAAGTTGGCTTAAAGCTCAACATTTAGAAAACTAAGATCATGGCATCCGGTCCCATCACTTCATGGCAAATAGATGGGAAATAGTGGAAACAGTGACATTTTATTTTGGGGGGTCTCCAAAATCACTGCAGATGGTGATTGCAGCCATGAAATTAAAAGATGCTTGCTCCTTGGAAGAAAAGATATGACCAACCTAGACAGCATATTAAAAAACAGAGACATTACTTTGCCAACTAAGGTCCATCTAGTCAAAGCCACGGTCATTTATGGATATGAGAGTTGGAGTATAAAGAAAGCTGAGCACTGAAGAGTTGATGCTTTTGAACTGTGGTGTTAGAGAAGACTCTTGAAAGTCCCTTGGACCACAAGGAGATCCAACCAGTCTATCCTAAAAGAAATCAGTCCTGAATATTCATTGAAACGACTGATGCTGACATTGAAACTCCAATACTTAGGCCACCTGATGCGAAGAACTGACTCACTAGAAAATACCCTGATGCTGGAAAGATTGTAGGTGGGGGCAGAAGGGGACAACAGAGGATGAGATGGTTGGATGGCATCACCGACTCGATGGACATGAGTTTGAATTAACTCTGGTAGTTGATGACGGACAGGGAAGCCTGGCATGGTGCAGTCCCTGAGGTCACAAAGAGTCAGACATAACTGAGTAACTGAACTGAACTGAGCTGAAGTGTTTAGGATGACTTGAGTGGCTGGTGAAGTCACATAATGTTTGATACAGTGAGTGCAATCTATGTGGATTACCAATTTTGTAATTATAGCAGTAACTAATATTTGATAAGTGATTTTGTGCCATGCATGGGCTGAGTGTTTTTCAAGTGTTATAAAATCAGTTTGTTTATCTTAAAAGTATAAAGATGAGGAAACTGAGGCTGAAGTAAGTTCTTCAGACTGTTACAGCTAGAAGGTGAAAGACTTGGGTTTCAAATGTATGTACCTCACTCTTTGAGGTACTCTTGGGACGCTACCTGAGGAGCTGTCACTGAGCGGCACTCTCTCTGTCAGAATCCCTTTGTTTTTCCACAAAACTTGAGGTCAGACCACTTAGTTGAGCCTTCAGTATCTTTCTTTCAGACTTCAGTTCACCTTTGCTAGATAGTCACTGAGAGTCTTTGGATGCTCACTCAACTTACGGCTCCTGGGAAGATTGAAATTCTGAGAAATGAAGGCCACTGTGAACATGCCAGCCAAAGAGAGCTTGTCTCATAGATCCCATATCCAATTCAAATCCTGGCTTGGCTGGGATGTGACAGTTCCTGTGAGTGGGGAGGGGGAAGCTCAGAGGCAAGCCTTTTCTCAGAGATAGACTTGCTAAACAAAGCATTATCCTTTGCTTATGTCATTATACTCTGAGGCTGTTCTATGTAGAGGGAAAGAATTAACTTTTTTTTGTTTTTATTATAGAAAATTTCAAGCATACACAAAAGTAGAGAAAATGTTATAATGAACCAGAAAATGCCCTCATCACCTAGTCTCAGTAATTATCAACTGTTTGCTAGTGTTTCACCTATTTCTTCTCACTTGCTTATTTTAGCTAGGATATTTTAAAACAAATCTTGGGTGCCGTGTCATTTCACCCACAAATACTTTGGCATGCAAATCCAACTTTTGTGAACCTGCCCCCCTACACCCTTGCTCCACCCCACCCCACCCTGCCCCATAGCCACCAGGCTGTTGTTGTTATTTTAGTTGCTAAGTTGGGTCTGACTCTATTGCGACCCCATAGACTAGCCAGCCAGGCTCCTCTATCCATGGGTTTTTCCAGGCAAGAATACTGAAGTGAGTTGCCATTTCCTTCTCCAGGGTATCTTCCCGACTCAGGGATCCACCCTGCATCTCCTTTGTTGACAGGTGGATTCTAAACCACTGAGCTGCCAGGGAAGCCCAACCACCAGGCTACGACCCAACTAACAAAAGTTATACTAGCTCGTTAATATCATCTGATATTCAATCTATAGTCAGAGTTCTCTGATTATTGTGGACAAAGAAAGTTGTCACCTGCCATATTAGTAAACAAAAGATGTGGTCAACAGGCTATCAGCCACTGCAGCTGTCCCCAACTATGTACCCTGAGCAGATTCAGGATAGAAAACACAAGGATACTGGCCCTAGATTGAGGGCAGGAGGAGAAGGAGGTGACAGAGAATGAGGTATTTGGATGGCTTTATCGACTCAATGGACATGAGTTTGAGCAAACTCTAGGATTGTAAAGGACAGGGAAGATTGGTCCACTGCAGCCATGGGGTTGCAAGAATCAGACACAACTTAAGAGACTGAACAATAACAAATGGCCCTATACAGTTAAGGTGCATATCAAAGGAATGATTTAAATGAGCCCAGACTTTTGCATCTTCCTATACATAGAGAAGTGCTAAATTCATTAACTTGGGATTTTCTTTACCTTTTTATCAATATAATTGATCTACAATGTTAGTTTCAGGTATACAGCAAAGTGAAGCAATTATGCATATACATATACCCACTCTTTTTTATATTCTTTTTCCACATAGACCATTACAGTGGATTTTCTTTAACAGTAATCTTTTGATGTTCCAACTACCTGGTTTTGTTGGCTTTTCTTGCAAAACTCTTATATATCCTGGCTCCTCCCTTACCTTTTCAGAACAGTCCCTCAGCAAGTCTGTCAACTAAAACATAATTCTCACAATTAAGTTGTGCATTTTTTTTTCAGTTGATGACTTTTTAAACATTTCCTGTGAAAATTTTAAGAAATGCAAATGTAGAGAAAGAAGTATAAAGAAGCTTCATTTACTCATCAGTTTCTACAATTATTAGCTCATGCTTAGTCGTTTGTCATCTGTCCCTTCCTCCAACACTTTTTCTCTTCGACTGGATTATTTTGAGGAAAATATCAAAGACTGCATCATTTTATCTGAAAATATCTCAATATATAATTTTTTTGATAAAAATAACCGCAGTGCTATTATCACACCTTTAAAAATGACAGTATGTTTTAAAGGATCATTTTATTTGGATTGGATTGGTAAGATTTTGAGGCTTGATCAGATTCAGATTCCTATTTTGTGTTTTGGGGGAGCAAGACTACTTCCCAGGTGATTTTGTGTACTTGATCAGGAGGCACATAATGTCTGGTTATTTGTTTTTGTGATGTGAGGAGCCATTGATGATTTTCTTAGTTCATATTTCATTATGTGTGCAAAGTGGACATTTCCATTTCTACCATTCCTTCACTTTGTTGACTCAAAAAATGCATAATCTGAGAGCTGAGAGTTAAGTTTTATTTGGGGGCAAGATAAGGACTATAGCTCAGGGACAGTGTCATATAGCTTTGAGGAACTGCTCTGAGGGGTAAGGAGGGAAAGTCAGTATTATAGAAGATTCAAGTCAAGCACACATTTTGGTGGAGGCTTGCTGCTAGTCACAAGGAGATGTTTCTGTTAATGATTTTAATGCCTTTCTACATATGAGAAGATGCAGGAATCTGAACTGGTAAAATCTTCTCCTGAAAATACATCTAAAGGCCTGTTCTGCCAGTTTTTACCAGAGCACAGAGTGCCTCATTCCTGATCTCCACCCTGAACATCTTTCAGGGTGTGCTGAAGATCAGTGGCCACTATGGCTAGTGACTTAATCATTGTAGAGGCAGATGGCAAGTGTCTGTTTTTAGTTGGTAACTTGTAGCTGGAATAATTGTATAAAAAAAGAGAAATTTCATCATGAAGTGTTTGGTTATGCTTGACTCTTTTCCTTTTTTTACAAGTTTCAAAAACAATGACTTGATTCCCTAATTAAGCCAATGGTGCTGGAAATGTTCTCGCTCAGTTGGGATGACAGAATCACAGATGTGAAAAACGGGGAAATGCTATATATCTAATATTCGTGTACTTTATATAAATTATACCACACACACACAAAATTAACAAGGAAGTTTAACTAAAGGTCATTTGTATTAGAAAAGTGTATTTAATAGAAATACTTCTAATATAAAAGTTAAAAGCAAAAGTTTTAAAAGTCTGTCATAAAAAGATATTAGGGAGAATTGGCCTAGGGTGAAAGGGACACAGTTCCCAGTGTGTGTCTTGATTGGAATGTGCCTCCAACAAGAGAGCAAGAAAAGGTGTTTCTGGGATAATTGGGAATTTTGAATATGAGCTGGATATTAAAGTGTTACAGAATTGCTAATAATTTCCTCAGGTATGATGATAATCTTTTTATTATTATTTAATAAAATATTATTTATTACATAAAGAAAGCTGAGTGCCAAAGAATTGATGCTTTTGAACTGTGGTGTTGGAGAAAACACTTGAGAGTCCCTTGGACTGCAAGGAGGTCAAATCGGTCAATCCTAAAGCAAATCAGTCCTGAGTGAATATTTGTTGGAAGGACTGATGCTGAAGCTGAAACTCTAATACTTCAGCCACCTGATGCAAAGCACTGACTCATGGGAAAAGACCCTGATGCTGGGAAAGATTGAAGGAAGGAGGAGAAGGGGATGACAGAGGATGAGATTGTTGGACAGCGTCACTGACTCAATAGACATGAGTTCGAGCAAGTTCTGGGAGTTGGTGATGGACACGGCAGCCTGGTGTGCTGCAGTCCATGGGGTCGCAAAGAGTCAGACATGACTGAGTGACTGAACTGAACTGAATAATCGTTTAGGAGATTGATGTGATGTATTTAGGCAAGAAGCATGACATTTGCAACTTTCAAATGGTTCAGCAAAAAAAATAACAGTGTATATACAATCATGTCTTCCTAAATATATATGCATTTACATGTAACTATATGTGTACATATGAAAATAAAACGTATATGGCAAAATACTAAACTAGATGGAAGGTATATGTGTGTTTCTTGTACTAAAAATTCAGCTGTTTATGTTAGAAAGCTCATTGAAAAAATGGAAAACAATGGCTTCAGCCAGTAAATGACATAGCTCAGGTCTAAAAGTCTGTTATTTACTAAAACCAAATCCACTTGCTATTAATATATTGTAGCTAAGACAAAGTTTCCATTGATTTGCGTTTTAAGAACTGTAAGTGGGAATTCCCCGGTTGTCCAGTGATTAGGACCTGGCTGGCACTTACACTGCTGTGGGCCTGTGTTAAATATCTGTTCCAGTAACTGTAAGCAAAATGAATGTGAAGTCACTCAGTCTTGTCTGACTCTTTGTGACCCCATGGACTGCAGCCTACCAGGCTCCTCTGTCCATAGGATTTTCCAGGCAAGAGTACTGGAGTGGGTGCCATTTCCTTCTCCAAACTGTAAGCAAAGAACAGTGAAAAAGCTAGCAATCTTCCTTTTTGGTCTTACTCAGTGATGTTCTCAAGTACTTGTGATGAGCTGGTCACAGAAGTGCAGAGCAAAATCATAAACAAGTTACTTTGTTTTTTACTAGTCATGTAAACATTCAGATTATCTATAATTTTCCCGTCATCTAGATATATCTGTTCACATATTAGTGTATTTCCTTCCAGGTGGTTTTCTCTGTGTGTATGAATGCATTCAAGTGTGTGTTCTTCTGTACGTACACACATATTATTCAATGAAAATGGACTCATACTGTCTTTGGTACATCTTTTTATTTTTACTTAGCATTTTATTTTTCTATAGTACTTTAATTTTACATCATATTGTATCCTATGGATGCCCTGTAAAGTATTTAAACTGTTCATAATTATTGGATATCAAGATGTTTCTAATTTTCTTTTCTTTTCTTTTTTTTGGTATTAGCCATGCTGTGGTAAAACTCCTGCATTTAAATCTTTGTACAATACAAGATGATTTTTTTGTGATATGGCTCTAAAAATAAATTTTTGGGTCAGGTTCATGGACAGTAAATGACATTGACACATTTCTTTCTCTCATGTGTCCCTCTGTCAATCTGTTTTCTCAGATCTCTGCCCCTTTCCCAGAAGAGCCAGAAATGACCAAGTCCCTGGTAAGTTCTTATTTGTTCATTTATTTATTTGCTGCTTTCTTTACTTTTCAGTGAGTTTTAGAAGGAATCTATTAACCCATATAGTAAATGCACAAGTGTAAATAAATAAAAACTAAGATCAAAGACAGTAAAAAGAGACTGTCAGCTCCAAGTCAAGCTTGGGTTATAGGTATATGTGAGTTGTGTGACTTAACACAGTTATGAACTTTGAATTACAAAATTGTCTCTGATCTTCATTGAAAGACATAGCAATGTTAAAAAGTAATCTGTTTCATCTATAATAACTATTTCCTGGTTCTTTATGTTTGAGAAAATTTTTGATGGTTTTTTTTTTTTTACTTTATATTGAAGTATAGCCAGTTAACAATAATGTGATAGCTTCAGGTGGACAGCAAACGGACTCAGTCATACGTATACATGTATGCATTCTCCCCCAAAGTCTGCTCCCATCCAGGCTGCCATATAACACTGAGCAGACTTCCCTGTGCTATACAGTAGGACCTTGTTGGTTATCCGTTTTAAATATAGCAGTGTGTGCATGTCAGTCACAGACTTCCTAAATATTCCTTCCTAGTATTCTACGCCCCACCCTGCCCCACCCTGGCATCTAGGTTTGTTCTCTAAGTCTGTGAGTCTGTTTCTGTTTTGTAAATAAGTTCATGTGTACCAATTCTTTTTAGATTCTGCTTATAAGGGGTGTCATGCACTATTTATCCTTTTCTGACATCTCTAGGTTCATCTATGTTGCTGCAAATGGCAATTTCATTCTTTTTAATGGCTGAGTAATATTCCATTGTATATATGTACTATATTTTCTTTCTCTATTCCTCTGTAGATGGATGTTTAGGTTGCTTCCATGTCTTGGCTATTGTAAACAGTGCTGAAACAAACTCTGTATCCTTTTGGACCATGATTTTCTTCAGGAATATGCCTGGGGTGGGATTCAAGGTCATATGGTATCTCCATTTTTAGTTTTTTAGAGAAGCCACCATACTATTCTCCATAGTGGCTATGCCAATTTGCATTCTTACCGACATTGTAGGAGGGTTCCCTTATCTCCACACTCTCTCCAGCATTTATTCTTTGTGGATTTTTCTGATGATAGCCACGTTGACTGGTGTGAGTGATATGTCATTGTAGTTTTGATTTACATTTCTATAGTAATTAGTGATGTTGAGCATCTTTTCATGTGCCTCTTGGTCATCTGTATGTCTTCTTTGAAGAAATGTCTGTTTAGGTCTTCTGCCCATTTTTTGAGTGGGTTGTTTGTTTTGATTATGTTAAATCTCATGAGCTGTTTGTAAAGTTTGGAGACTAATCCCATGTCAGTCACATCATTTGCAAACATTTTATCCCAGTCTGTGGATTTTCTTTTCATTTTGTTTTTTGTTTTCTTTGCTGTGCAAAATCTTTTGAGTTTAAGTAGGCCCCACTTGTGCATTTTTGTTTTTATTTCCATTATTTTAGGAGACAGATAAAAAAGATACTGCTACATTTATGTCAAAGATTGTACTGCTTATGTTTTCCTTTAGGAGTTTTATAATGTCTGGTCTCACAGTTAGGTCTTTAATCCATTTTGAGGTTATTTTTGTGTATGATGTTAAAGAATCATCTTTTTTTTTTTAATAAGTAGCTGTCTAGTTCCCCCAGCACCATTTGTTGACAAGACTCTCTGTCCAACATTGTAGTGTCTTGCCTCCTTTGTCATAGATTAACTGACCAAAGGTGTATGAATTTACTTCTGGGCTTTCTGTTCAGTTCCATTGATCTATATTTCTGCTTTTGTTAGGAAGTCTGATTCCTCCAGCTTCATTTTCCTTTCTTAAGATTGCTTTGGCTATTCAAGGTCTTTTGTGTCTCCATAAACATTTTGAGATTTTTTTGTGCTGTGCTGTGCTTAGTTGCTCAGTCATGTCAGACTCTTTGTGACCCCATGGACTGCGCCTGCCAGGCTCCTCTGTCCATGGGGATTCTCCAGGCAAGAACACTGGAGTGGGTTGCCATTCTTTTCACCAGGGGATCTTCCCAACCCAGGGACTCACCCCGTTTCCTGCATTGCACGTGGATTCTTTAACATCTGAGCCACCAGGGAAGCCCTAGTTCTGTGAAAAATACCATTGGTAATTTGATCAGGATTGCATTGAATCTGTAGATTGCTTTGGGTAATATGTTCATTTTGACAGAATTAATTTTTCTAATCCACAAAAATGATATATCTTTTCATCTGTTTGTGTCTTCCTCAGTTTCCTTCATCGACATCTTATAATTTTCAGAGTATAGGTCTTTAGTCTTCTTAGATAGGTTTATTCATAGATAGTTTATCCTTTTGATATGATGGTAAATGGAATTATTTCTTGAATTTCTCTTTCTGATTTTTTGATATTATTGTATAGAAATACAACAGTTTTTTGTGCATATTAATTATGTAACCTGCAGCTTTACTAGATTCATTGATGAGATTTAATAGTTTTGTAGTGGCATCCTTAGGGTCTTCTATGAATAGTATCATGTCATTTGCAAATAGTGACAGTTTAACGTCTTCATTTTCAATTTGGATTCCATTTGCGTCTTTTTCTTTTCTGATTGCTGTAACTAAGATATCCAGAACTAGTTGAATAATAGTGGTGAGAGTGAACATCCTTGTCTTACTCCTGATCTTAGAAAAAATGCCTTCAGCATTTTAACATTGAGTATGATGTTAAGTAGTAGATTTGCCATATATGGCCTTTATTATGTTGAGCAATGTTCCCCCCATGCCCACTTTTAGGAGAGTTTTTATCATAAAAGGGTGCTGAATTTTGTCAAAAGTTTTTCCTGTATCTATTGAGATAATCATATGGTTTTTATTCTTCAGTTTGTGTGTCACATTGATTGATTTGCAGATATTGAAAAATCCTTGCACCTGTATATGAATCCCACTTGATCATGGTGAATGATCTTTTTAATGTACTGTTGGACTTGGATTGTTAGTATTGTGTTGAGGATTTATGCCTCTACATTCATCATTGATATTGGCCTGTAATTTTCTTTTTTTATGGTATCTTTGTCTGATATTGATAACAGAGTGATGGTGGCATCAGAGTATGAGTTTGGAAATTTTCCTGCATCTATAATTATGTGGAACAGTTTCAGAAGGTTAGGTGTTTGTTGCTTTTGTTTTTCAGTCAGTAAGTCATGTACGACTCTTTGTGACCCCGTGGACTGCAGCACACCAGGCTTCTCTGTCCTTCGCTATTTCCCGGAGTTGGCTCAAATTCATGTCCATTGAGTTGGTGATGCTAGCTAATCATCTCATCCTCTATCACCTGCTTCTCCTCCTGCCCTCAATCTTTCCAGGATCAGGGTCTTTTCCAGTGAGTCATCTCTTCACATCAGGTGGCCAAAGTATTGGAGCTTCAACTTCAGCATCAGTCCTTCCAATGAATATTCAGGGTTGATTTACTTCAGGATTGACTGGTTTGATTACCTTGCAGTTGAAGGGACTCAAGAGTCTTCTCCAGCACTACAATTTGAAAGCATCAGTTCTTTGGCACTCACTCTTCTTTATGGCTCAACTCTCCCATCCATCCCTCACTATTGGAAAAATCATAGCTTTGACTAAATGGACCTTTGTTGGCAAAGTGATGTCTCTGCCTTTTAATATGCTGTGTAGGTTGGTCATAGCTTTCCTTCCAAGGAACAAGCGTCTTGTAATTTCATGGCTGCAGTCATTTTCCACAGTGATTTTGGAGCACAAGAAAATAAAACCTGTCATTGTTTCCACTTTTTCCTCTTCTATTTGCTGTGAAGTGATGGGACCAGATGCCATTATATTAGCTTTTTAATGTTGAGTTTCAAGCCAATTTTTTCAATCTCTTTCACCTTCATCAAGAGGTTCTTTAGTCCTCTTTACTTCCTGCCATTAGAGTGGTATCATCTGCATATCTGGGGTTGTTGATAATTCTCCCAGCATTATTGATTGCAGCTTGTGATTCATCCAGCCCAGCATTTCACATAATGTACTCTGCATATAAGTTATATACACAGGGTGAACATAGCCTTGTCATATTCCTTTCCCAATTTTGAACCAATCAGTTGTTCTGTGTCTGGTTCTAATGACTGCTTCCTGAACTACATCCAGATTTCTCAGGAGATAGATAAGGTGATCTGTTACTCCCTTGTCTTTAAGAAGTTTTCAAAAAAAAAAAAAGAAGTTTTCACAGTTTGTTGTGATCTACACAATCAAAGTACTTTGGCTACCTGATGTGAATAGCTGACTCATTTGAAAAGACCCTGATGCTGGGAAAGATTGAAGGCAGGAGGAGAAGGGGACAACAGAGAATGAGATGGTTGGATGGTATCACTGACTCAATGGACATGAGTTTGAGTAAACTCCGGGAGTTGGTGATGGACAGGGAGGCCTGGAGTGCTGCAGTCCATGGTGTTGCAAAGAGTTGGACATGACTGAACGACTGAACTGACTGAACTGACACCATCAGAGGGTTTAGTGTAGACCACGAAGCAAAATAGATATTTTTTGGAATTTCCTTGCTTTCTCTATGATCCAGTGAATGCTGGCAATTTGGACTCTTATTCCCGTGCTTTTTCTAAACCCAGCTTGTACATCTGGAAGTTCTTGGTTCATGAACTGCTGAAACCTAGCTTCAATGATTTTGAGCATAACCTTGTTGGCATGTGAAATGAGTGCCATAGTATGATAGTTTAAACATGGTTTGGCATTGCTCTTCTTTGTGATTAGAATGAAAACTGACCTTTTCCAGTCTTGTGGCCACCACTCAGTTTTCCAGATTTGCTGACATATTGAGTGCAGCACTTTACCAGCATCATCCTTTAGGATTTGAAATGGTTCAGCTGGAATTCCATCACCTCCACTAGGTTTGTTCTTAGTAATGCTTCTAAGGCCTACTTGACTTTACACTCCAGATGTTTGGCTCTAGGAGAATGACCACACCTTTGTGGCTATCTGGGTCATTAAGAACTTTCTTGTATAGCTCTTCTGTGTTTTCTTGCCACCTCTTAATCTCTTCTGCTTCTGTTAGGTCTTTTCCATTTCTGTCCTTTATTGTGCCCATCCTTACATGAGATATTCCCTTGATTGCTCCAGTTTCCTTGAAGAGGTCTCTAGTCTTTCCCATTCTATTGTTTTCCTCTGTTTCTTTGCATTGTTCATTTAAGAAGGCCTTATCTCTCCTTCCTATTCTCTAGCACTCTGCGTTCAGTTGGGTATATTTTTCCCTTTCTTTCTTGCCTTTTACTTTTCTTTTCCCCTCAGCTATTTGTAAAGCCTCCTCAGAAAACCATTTTGCCCTCTTGGATTTCCTTTTTTTTGAGGTGGTTTTGGTTACTGCTTCCTGTACCATGTTATGAACCTCCATCCATACATAGTTTTTCAGGCACTGTCAACTGGATCTAATCCCTTGAATCTGTTTGTTACCTTCACTGTATAATCATAAGTGATTTGATTTAGGTTATACCTAAGGGTCTAGTGATTTTCCCTACTTTCTTCAGTTTAAGCCTGAAGTTTGCAATAAGAAGCTCATGATTTGAACCGCAGTCAGCTCCAGGTCTTGTTTTTACTGACTGTATAGAGCTTCTTCACCTTCGACTGCAAAGAATATAGTTAATCTGATTTTGGTATTGACCATATGGTGATGTCTATGCATAGCATCACTGCTTTCATTGTTGGAAAAGAGTGATATGACCAGTGTGTTTTCTTGACAAAACTGTGTTAGCCTTTGCCCTACTTTATTTTGTTCTCTAAGACAAAACTTGTCTGTTACTCTAGGTATCTCTTGATTTCCTGCTATTGCATTCTAATCCCCTATGATGAAAAGAACATCTTTTTTGGTCTTAGTTCTAGAGGTCTTGAACGTCTTCGTAGAACCAATCAACTTCAGCTTCTTCAGCATCAGTGATTGGGGCATAGACTTGGAGAACTGTGATGTTGAATGGTTTTCCTTGGAAACGAACTGAGATCATTCTGTCACTTTTGAGACTGCACCCAAGAACTGCATTTTGGACTCTTCTGTTGACTTTGTGGGCTACTTCATTTCTTCTAAGGGATTCTTGCCCACAGTCATAAATATAATGGTCATCTGAATTAAATTCTCTCATTCCCATTGGTTTTAGTTCACTGATTCCTAAAATTTCGATGTTTACTCTTTTCATCTCCTACTTGACCGTGTCAAATTTACCTTGATTCACGGACCTTATATTTCAGGTTCCTTGCAATATTGTTCTTTACAGTATTAGACTTTACTTTCACCACTAGACACATCCACAACTGAGGGTCGTTTAATTTTGGCCTAGCCACTTCTTTCTTTCTGGAGCTATTAGTAATTGGCCTCTGCTCTTCCGCAGTAGCATATTGGACACCTTACCACCTGGGGGGCTCAACTTCCAGTGTCATGTCTTTTTGCTTTTACATACTGCTCATGAGGTCCAGGGAAAATACTGGAGTGGGTTGCCATTTCCTCCTGTAGTAGACCACATTTTTTCAGAACTCTTCACTATGACGCATCCATCTTGGGTGGCCCTGCATGGCATGGCTCATAGCTTCATTGAGTCATACAAGCCTGTTCACCAAGACAATGCTGTGATCCATAAAGAGGTTTAGACATTAGCTCTTCTCTAAATGCTTGATAGAAATCTCCAGTGAAACTATCAGGTCCTGGACTTTTGTTTTTTGGGAATTTTCTAACCACCATTTCATTTTCAGTGTTTATGACTGGTCCGTTCATAGTTTCTATTTCTTCCTCACTCAGTCTTGAGAGATTGTACCTTTGTAAGAATTTGTCCATTTGATTGTCCATTTGATTGGCATAGAGTTGCTTATCATAGTCTTTTATTATCCTTTTTATATCTGTGGTGTCAGTTTTAACTTCTCCCTTTTCATTTGTAATTTTATTGATTGGAGTCCTCTCTCTTTTTTCTTGTTGAGTCTGGCTAAAGGTTTATTGATTTTGTTTTTCTTTCCAGAGAACTAGCTTTTCGTTTCACTAATCTTTGTAATTGTTTTGTCTCTATTTCATTTATTTCTACTCTTATCTTTATAATTTCTTTCCTTCTATTAACTTTGCATTTTGTTCATTCTTCTTTGTATAGATGTTTTATATTTAAGGTTAGTTGTTAATTTAAGATTTTTCTTGTTTCTTGAGATGAGGTTGTATTGCATAAATTTCCCTCTTAGAACTGCTTTTGCTAAATCACATAGATTTTGGACTGTTGTGCTTTCAGTTTCATTTGTTTTTAGGTATATTTTATTTTCCTGTTGATTTCTTCTGTGATCCCTTGGTTGTTTGTTTAGTAGCATATCGTTTAGTTGCCACTTGTTTGTGTTTTTTATAGTTTTTTTTTCCTTGTAATTTATTTTTAATCTCGTAGTTTTGTGATCAGAAAAGGTGCTTGGTATGATTTCAATTTTTCTATATTTACCAAGTCTCCCTTTGTGGCCCAGCATGTGGTCAGTGCTGGAGAATGTTCCATGTGCCCTTGAGAAGAATATGTATTCTGTTGTTTTTGAGTGGAATGTTTTATAAACATCAATTAAATCCATGTAGTCTTAACATGTCATTTAAGATTGTGATTGCTTATCAATTTTCTGTCTGGATTACCTGTTCATTGATGAAAATGGGTTCTTAAAGTCCCTCACTATTAATTGTGTTACTGTCCATTTCTCTCTTTATAGTTTTTAGTATTTGCCTTATATATTGAGGTGCATGTTGGTGCCTTACATGTTGGGTGGATATATATTTACAATACTTGTATCTTCTTGGATAGATCCCTTGATTGCTATATAGTGTCCTTCTTTGTCTCATATAACAGTCTGTTTTTAATGTCTATTTTTGTCTGATATGAGTATTGCTATTCCAGTTGTCTTTTGATTTCACTTACATGCAATACTTTTTCCCATCCCCTTACTTTCAGTCTGCATATCCCTACATCTGAGGTGGGTCTCTTATAAACAGTATATATACAGGTCTTTTCTTTTTTGTATCTACCCAGCTTTTTTTTTAATCCACCGTATCTTCTGGTTAGTGCATTTAATCCATTTACATTTAAGGTGATTATCCATATGTATGTTCCTATTACCATTTTCTTAATTGTTTGGGGCTTGTTTTTGAAGATCTTCCTTCTCTAGTGTTTCCTGCCTAGAGAAGTTCCTTTAGCATTTGTTTTAAAGCTGGTTTGGTTGTACCGAATTCTCTTAACTTTTGCTTGTCTGCAAATCTTTTGCTTTCACTATCAGATCTGAATGAGAGCCTCAGTGGTTAGGTTATTTTTGGTTGTAGATTCTTCCCTTTTATCACTCTAAATATATTATATCACTCACTTCTGACTTCACACAGTTATGAACTGTGAACTGTAAGTATGTCTCCAATCTTCTTAAAAGACATAACAATAATGGAAATGGCATACATGGTTTATATTGTTGAAAAGTGATTTATTTCCTTTATAGTGACTCTTTCTTTATTTGTGATGCTTGGGAAAATTTTTGATAGCTCTCCGGTTTGATGGAGACAGGACAGTGTCTTTTATAATTGTTCTAGAAGTGCATTAACACTATAGTTGCCACATGTTTGTGTTTTTGTCTATAGTGACTTAAAAAGCGGTGCTTCACACACTTTCATATGACTTAAGATTCTGATTTAATAGGACTGGAATTCCCAATGGATGTTAAAACTGATGATTCACGGACTACTTGTGGAGCAAAGTTTTGAGCAAATTGATGTTGATTTTTGTCACCTACTTTTTTTGCATCAGTTGATATGGTCAGGTGATTTTCCTTTTTACCATATTGCTGTAATAGATTACAGGTCTTCCCTGGTCGCTCAGCTGGTAAAGAATCCGCCTGCAATATAGGAGACCCTGGTTCGATTCCTGGGTTGGGACGATCCCCTGGAGAAGGGATAGGCTACCCACTCCAGTATTCTTGGGCTTCACTGGTGGCTCAGTTGGTAAGGAACCCACCCGCAATGTGGCAGACCTGGGTTCAATCCCTGGGTTGGGAAGATCCCCTGGAGGAGGGCATGGCAACCCACTCCAGTATTCTTGCCTGGAGAATCCCATGGACAGAGAAACCTGGTGGGCTACAATCCATGGGGTCACAAAGAATCAGACACGACTGGGTGACTAAGCACAGCACAGCACATGATAGATTACACTGATTTTCATATGTTGAGCCAACCTTGCAATCTCTGATTAAACTCCACTTGGTCATGACATACACTTCTTTTTATGTATTTGTATTTGCTAGTATTTTTTTAAAGGATTTTGTCTTATGTTTAGGAGGGATATTGATCTATTTTTTCTTTGATTACTACTATGTATGGATGAAAGTCCCAACTCGCTAGTTGGCTTTTTTCTTTTTCCACACCACCCCACTGGAATGTGAATGGGCACCTCTGCTCAGCCAGGCAAGAGTAGAAATCCAAGCTACTCACTGGGTTTTTGCTGATGGGCCTGAGATCAGGTCCAAAGTTTTTTATTTGTTGGCTTTTTACATATGTTATGTTTGGCTGGAGCAAGTTTTGTCTAAAAGTTGTCTGTCTTTCTAGGTTGCCTCTTTCCTGGTATTGTAACTGGAAAGAGCAGACTTGTCTTTGAATTTTTTTGTTGGGCCTTTGTTGGTGTTTCTGGGTTGTAACCTTTCCTAGTATTTGGTCAGGGATCTGTGAGTAAGTAGACTTTGTGGAACTCATAGTGTGTAGTTTCTGGGTTTCTGAGGACACTAGACAATTTGCCTTGTTGGTTTTTTTTTTCAATCTTTCAGTATTCTTGTATTTGTTTTATGGATAATGTCTGTACTTATTGGGCATTTGAATAGGGACAAGAGCATCTACCCCATTTTTGCAGGAGTTAAAGTAAGTTCATTAATTTTTTTTTTTTTTAAAGAAGAGTTATTTATATATTCGGTTCCCTGGTGGCTCAAATGGTAAAGAGTTTGCCAGTAGTGGAGGAGACCTGGGTTCGATCCCTGGGTCAGGAAGATCCCCTAGAGAAGGAAATAGCAACCCACTCCAGTATTCTTGTGTGGAGAAATCCCATGGATGGAGGAGCCTGGTGAGCTTTACCCCATGAGATTGCAAAGAATCATACATGAGTGAGTGTCTAACACACACTTATATTTAGCATAGTTCTTTTTTTTTTTTTTCAGTGTTCTTTACCTCTTTGTTCTTTGCATTTTAACTCTTAAAGGTAAATGTTTAATTTTGAATATCATGAAGATTATACATGTATTTACTCAAATAGTTTTTTTGAGGCTTCACTAAAAACAAACAAATCCCGTCCATCCCAAAACAGCTGTTATTTTGTTCTCTTATCCCTCAAATTCCAGCTTCTCAAAGGTAATCACTCTAAACTCAATCAAACTAATTCTTTTGGTATTTACATTCCTGTGTCTAAATCACATGTTTATAATCGTACCTCTTGGTTTTCAGTTTTAGGTAGTATCTACTGACTTAGGAAAATAAGGGTTTAACTGCAGACTTTCAAGGCTTCAGCACTTACGTGCACATTTCTTCTTCCCTTCCTTCTAATTTAGTGTATCATAATTGGGGGTAAATCAATAGACTGTGTTTATTAGTATGTTTATTTTAATTATATTCTCAGCTGGACCATTTCTTTTATCTTTTATGCACTATTTCTTATTTTACCTGGAATTAATTATTGTGTGGTTTAATCATTTGTTTCATTTTCTGTATGTGGATTGCTATACCAACTCCATAGTCTTCCCAGGTATGTAAATATCTTTACAATATGTTAAAATAGATTAGATAATGACAGTTAACAGCAATCATAAATATTAATACAGTGCTTACTATATGCTAGGCATTGTAAACATTCTCTCTCTTAACTGATTTAATCCCCTTTGAGTTATCTATAATCATTACCTCATTTTACAGAGAAGGAAGTCAGTCCACAGAGAAGTTAAGTAAATTGCTCTGGGTTGCACTGCTAGTAAGTGGGGAAGCCAAGAGTAAAACCCAAGCAATTTGGCTCCAGAATAGAGGCTATATATTTCAGCAGTTGAAAGAAACTTCCCTTGGAGTTCTTGACATGACCAAAGTTGCTCTCTGTTTGATTCTCATGCACTGACTTGGGGGTCTTCCTTTGGCATGCTGCTAGGAATTCCTTTCATGTCTCTCAAGTATTGGATTTCTTGTTTTCTGGCTCTTTCTTGATTCGTGCTTTCATTTTTAGAGAATATTGTGCAGAAAGAATTATGTGGAAATTAAGTTTTTTGAGATCTTGCATGTCTAAAAATATTTTTATTTGGCTCTCAGTTATTTCATAGCTAATTCTATACTGTAAGTAATTTTTACTCAGAAATTTTAAGACATTCTTTATAATTTTATCATCCCACCTTTTCTTACTGGATGTGATAGGAAAATCCAGATAATAAATTTGCATTGTTTTAAGTTTGCAGGAAACCATTACAGATTTTGGTACCTGGATGTGGAATGATGCTGTAATAAATACCCCCAAATGTCAAAAGACTTTAGAATTTGGTAATGAATAAAAACTGTAAAAAAATTGAAGTGTATAATAGCAAGAGCCTAGATTTCCTTGAATAGACTGGTAATAGAAATATTGTTGTTAACTCTGGTAGAGAACTCAGAAGGAAGTGAGGAGCACAGTAGGAAAAAAACTATATTGTTTTAGGGAATATCTCATTATTTTAAACAGACTGTTGACAGGAATACGGGTGTTAAAAGGTGCTTCTGGAAATGAGGAACATGTTACTGGAAACTACGGGAGGGAACATCTCTTATATAGTGGCAGAAAGCTTAGCTGGATTTTGTCTTATAGTTATATGGAAAACAGATTTGTCAGTGATGGACTTGTGTTTTTCTCTGAAGTGATTTCAAGCAAAGAATTGAAGATGCAACATGGTTTCTTTTTTCCTGCTTACAATAAAATATGAATATTAAGTGATAGATTGAAGGAAGAACTGTTAAGCAAAAAGAAACTAAACTTGATGATTTGGGATATTTGGGGGCTGTCAAGATTACAAAAGATGCTATAATTAGTTTTGCTTGTAGGAAAGTATGTTCTTGAGAGAAAGTCAAGGGTGTGGATAGATGCTTTATATATGAATATTTTTCTAGGTGTTTAGGTGTTTAGCAAGATGAACAGGGTAGAGTACACCTTACTAAATTTATTTAGCTGGAAGTCTCAGTCTTTGGTGTTAACTTGATTATTTAGTTTATTTACATTTAATGCAATTACTAATATATTTGAATTTATATCCAGTTTTATTAGTTTCTTATTTGAATTGTCTGTTTAATGCTATTTTTCCACTCTTCATTTTAGATTAGTCAAAGTTTTAATTTTTATATTGTTAACTTGTTTGTGTTGCATTCTTTTATTTGTTTCCCTAGATATTATAATTTCCATCTTTAACTCATTATTGTCTTTACCCTTTCTTGATAGATGCTAAAGCATCTTAATTCCATTTACTGCTTCTCATTTTTACAATATTATTTTTATGCATTTGAATTCTACATATGTTTTAAACTTCACAAGATATTACTGTTTTTGCATAGTCAGTATTTACAGTTTTATAAAGTAGAATTTGAGAAACTTTTTGAGTCTTTGAATTGATGTCATTCACCTTTCCTTTTCAGATTTTGCTTCTGCCTCATATTCTTCCTCTTTATTGTCTCAGACAACAATATGTTTTTCCTTTCCAAGGTGTTGTGCATGTGATGAATCACGTGCTCTTGTGCTTATTTTTATTTAAAAAACCTCTGTGATTCGATTTGAATATCTTCTGTTTGCTTGTCTTTCATTTCAGTAATTCTGTTATTCTTCTATTAAACGCCTCTCAGTTCTTAATTTTGAAGAAGACAATGGCAACCCATTCCAGTACTCTTGCCTGGAAACTCCCATGGATGGAGGAGCTTGGTAGACTGCAGTCCATGGGGTCGCGAAGAGTCGGACAGGACTGGGCGACTTCACTTTCCCTTTTCACTCTCATGCACTGGAGAAGGAAATGGCAACCCACTCCATTGTTCTTGCCTGGAGAATCCCAGGGATGGAAGAGCCTGGTAGGCTGCCATCTATGGGGCCACACAGAGTCCACCATGACTGAAGCAACTTAGCAGCAGCAGCAGCAGTTCTTAATTTTAGATACTGAATTTTTCAATTTTTATGTTTTTTTTTTTTTAGTATAAGTTCCATTTCTCTGATGAAATTCTCTACCTTTTCATCTAACTCCAAAACCCTGTAAGACTGTTTCTATTGAATTTTTT
This sequence comes from Antilocapra americana, assembly GCA_007570785.1. Classification (NCBI taxonomy): domain Eukaryota; kingdom Metazoa; phylum Chordata; class Mammalia; order Artiodactyla; family Antilocapridae; genus Antilocapra; species Antilocapra americana. The sequence goes on from ML661897.1 coordinate 16,549,621, forward strand.
TTCCTCTGGTTTTAGATATTTTGTTCTGTTTTTTGATAGGCATTTCTTTTATTGTATCAAAACACATAGAAAGCATTTTCAAGGATCTGATTATGGTATCTTTCTCAGTTATTTAGCTTATATGCAGAGTACATCATATGAAATGCTGAGCTGGATGAAGCTCAGGCTGGAATCAAGATTACTGGGAGAAATATCAATAACCTCAGCTATGCAGATGACACCACCCTAATGGCAGAAAGCAAAGAGGAACTAAAGAGCCTCTTGATGAAGGTGAAAGCAGAGAGTGAAAAAGCTGGCTTAAAACTCAACTTTAAAAAAACTAAGATCATGGCATGTGGTTCCATCACTTCATAGCAAATAGATGAGAAAAATGGAAACAGTGACGGATTTTATTTCTTAGGCTCCAAAATCACAGCAGATGGTGACTGCAGCCTTGAAATTAAAAGATACTTGCTCCTTGGAAGGAAAACTATGACAGACCTAGATAGCATGTTAAAAAGCAGGTACATTATTTTGCCACAAAGGTCCAAATAGTCAAAGCTGTAATTTTTCCAGTAGTCATATATGGGTGTAAGAGTTGGACCATAAAGAAGGCTGAGCACCAAAGAATGTTGTTTTTGAGTGGTGATGGTAGAGAAGAATCTTGAGAGTCCCTTGCACTGCAAAGAGATCAAACCAGTCACTCCTAAAGGAAATCAAACCTGAATATTCATTGGGAAAGATTGAGGGCAGGAAGAGAAGGGGACAACAGAGGATGAGATGGTTGGATGGCATCACTGACTCAATGAACATGAGTTTGAGCATACTCCAGGAGATAGCAAAGGACAGGGAAACCTAGTGTGCTGCAGTCCATGGTGTCACAAAGGGTCAGACACGACTTAGTGACCGAACAAAAACAAACTTTCTCAGGAGAGGATTCTTGTTTCCCTTAGCAGATAGAGTGGAGGATGAACACCTTCGTCTAGTCAGGCACAGTCTTATGTTGAATCAAGACTAAGTTGAAGCCTTGATAATAATCTACCTCTGGGTCACTCTGACCATCCAGGATTTTAGCTGAGAGCCCAGTTTGCCCTCTGTGGACCCTCCTCTTGATAGATACCAACAGTGTTTTCTTACCATACTACTAACATTTTGCCTTGCTTTTCAGAGGCAATCTGCTTAAATATTTAGTCTTCTGCTCATACAGCCCTAGAATTTGGCAGATGTCTTGGAGGGAAATCTTTCCATGTGTTTGAATTCTGGTTTCTCTGTCACCCAACTTTAGCCTTCTACTGGTTCAAAGCCTGGGTTTTCACCTTTTACCACACCCAGAATTGATAAATGCTCCTAGTGTAAAAGTGGTTATGTATGTCAACTTAAACCTTAAATGTTGTCTGTAGAGTCTTAGCACCTAACTGCTGCCAGTATTTTCAAACAAATAGTTTCAGTATTTCATCTGGCATGTATAGTTATTCTTGGAAGAAACACTGGACCATCACAAACTCTTGTATGCCATCTGGATATGACAGTGCCTCGAAAGGATCACCTAAACATACCGTATGTAGTGTCCATTTAAAGTGTACATTCAGTCATTATTAGTATATTCGTGGAATTGTGCAATCTTTATCCAGTTTTAGAACACATTCTTTCCCTCCCCTATCCAAAGTCGTAACTTTTAGCTGTTGCTACCTCCCTTTCTACCACATCCTTCCATTCCCCCATCCCTGAGCAACCAGTAATCTTGCTATCCCAATAGGTTTGCCTGTGCTGGACATCTCATGTAAATGGAATCATATAATATGTGGTCTTTTGGGACTGGTTTATTTCACTTAGCATAATATTTTCATAATTGATTCACAGTGTGGCATAAATCAGTGCTTCATTCCTCTATATGGCTGCATAATCTCTTTTATGAATATACCACATTTTGAAATTCATCATTAGTTGATACCCTGGGTTGTTTCTGTTTTTGACTATTAAGAATAATGCTACTATGAACATTTCTGTATAAGTTTTATGTGAATGAATGTTATGATTTCTCTTGGGTATATACCTAGAAGTGGAACTGTTAGCTCGTATTACTCCTTTTGAGGAAGTACCAGACTGTTTTACATTCCCTCCTTTACTCTATGAGGGTTCCAATTTCTCCACTTCCTCCCTGGCACTTGTTATTATGTGACCTTTTGTTTTTTATTATTATAGCCATCCTAATAGGTGCATTTTCTTGATAACTGATAACTAATGATTGGAGCATTTTTAAAATTTCAGGATTCAAGGGGTTTTTTTGCTACAAAAATAATAAAAATACAAATACACACAAGCAGAGCATTTTTTGGTTTATAATCATCTAGTGAATTTGAAGGGGTATCCTTTTGAATTTTGATATCCCTTTTGACCTGTGTTGACAACTTTCGTGCTTTTTGGCCATTTGAAGGAAATGGCAGCCCACTCCAGTATTCTTGCCTGGAGAATCCCGTGGACAAAGGAGCCTGGTGGGCTACAGTCCATGGGATCTCAAAGAGTCGGACACGACTGAGCAACTAACACACACACATATCTTCCTTGGAGATATGTATATTCTTCTTGGTCCATTTATTTGTTTATTTGACTGTGCCAGGTCTTAGCTGTGGCACGAGGGATGTTTGAGCTTTGTAGCAGAATCCAGGATCTTTTGTTACAGCATGTGGAATCTAGCTCCCAGAACAGGGATTGAACCCAGGCCCCCTGCATTGGGAATGTGGAGTTTTAGCCACTGGACCACCAGGGAAGTCCCCTTGGTCCATTTTTAATTGGGTCATTTATCTTTTTATTGAGTTGTAAGAGTTCTTTATATATTCTTTGCACAAGTCTTTTATCAGATATATAATTGCAGACATTTTCCCCTAGTCTTTAAGTTGTTTTAACTTTTTTTTTAAGTACATTTACCTTTTGTTTGTTCTGTTGTTGTTGTTGTTGTTGTTGTTTGTTTCTTTTTAATTTTTGGCCATTGGGTGTAGCATGGGGATCTTAGTTCCCCTACCAGGCATTGAACTCCTGCCCCCTGAAGTGGTGGCACAGAGACCTAACACTGCACTGCCAGCAAGTTCCCTTATCTTGTCACTTTCTTAATGGTATCCTTTTTAGCACAAAGTTTTAAATTTTGATAAAGTTCAATTTATCTGTTTTTTCTTTGATTGCTTGTGCTTCTGATTTTATATTTGAAAAATCATTGCTTTTCTAAGTGAAGTGTTAATGAAATATGGCATACATGGAAAAGTTTTCACAGTTTATTCTTTTGTAACCAGCACACAGAAAAAAACAAAACCCCAGAATGTTATTAGAGCCACAGAAAGAATGACCTGATACTTTTAATATTTATTTTTCCCTTGAAATAATAATGTAAAATTTAGGTATTTGGTGAGAATCTTATATGTTATATCATGTTAAAAATTATTAACAATAAGTTCATAAATATCTTGCTCTTATCCTATAGTTCTGATGCTTTTCATTGAATAAATGTGTTTTTCCAGGGATCAGTGTCTTTCAAAGATATATCTGTAGACTTCAGCAGGGAGGAGTGGCAACAATTGGACCTTGCTCAGAAAAGTCTATACAGGGATGTAATGCTGGAAAACTATTTCAACTTGATCTCAGTGGGTAAGCACAGCTCTGCTGGGTAAGGCTGTTCCTAATTGAGTGTTTTTTTTTTTTTTTTTTCTCCTTAGTGGAATTTTGGTAATCTGGTGTTTCTAAGAAGTCCCACATGGACTTCTAAAGACTGTAGGACATTTGAAGTGTGTAATAGTTTTGTCCTTATTTTGTTCTATTTTCTTAACAATCTTTTTTGGATATTAAGAATATATTTCGGTTCCTCATGAACTTTTCTGAAAAGTAAATGGAGGGCTTCATTGTTTCCTATCATCAGGGTGTCAAGTTCCCAAAGCAGAAGTCATTTTCAACTTGGAGTGGGGAGAAGAACCATTTATGTGGAATGGCAGAATCTCAACCCAGAGCTGTCTAGGTAGGTAGGAACCAAAAGCATTGGAGATCGTATAACCAAATCACGGTTTTACTGGCAGAGGTTGGCAACTTTGAAGTGCTTTTAATGTGATATTTCGCTACCATTCTGAACTTTTGAAACTGCATGGATAGAGTTGATATTGGTCTCTTAGACATCTAGATGCCATTCCCACTTAAGGCCCCTTCCACTATCAGTGTCTTCTTTGCTTGACTCTTTAAGAGGATATGCTGCAGTTACTGGTACCTTGGCTGTAGGGTCCTGCTATTTTGCTTTTTCTCCCTTTTTATATCATTAAGAAAATTTTTTTTTTAATCTCTATCAATGTCTTAAATCCTTTCCTTACCCATTCAGATACTTATAAAATTTCCTTTAAAAAAATTACTTTGGGTCACTCTCCTGCTCATTTCTCTTCGTTTCTTTCTTTTTCCTTAAGGTGCTTCAGAATTGTCATCTAGAGATGGCCTTATTATATCATCTCCCATGCCTCTCCCTCAACTGTTGGCTTTGAGATTTCCATTACTTACATTTGGGGATAGCTTCTTATTAATTCTTGCATAATTTTGGGGGGCCACACCTCACAGCATGCGGGATCTTAGTCCCTCCAACCAGGGATTGAACCTGCGTGCCCTGCAGTGGAAACTCAAGAGTCCTAACCAGTGGATAGCCAGGGAATCCCCTATTTTACAACTTCTTTAAAAGCTTTATTTTATTTTTTTATTTATCCCTTTTAATCCTCACTCCCTACTCATTTTTATTTTTCCCAGAGGCAGTTACTCCACTGTATTTTATGTTTGCTTGCAATTTATTCTTGAATTTGTGGGGTATCTGTAAAATTTAAACTGTTGGTCATTTTAATTTCTAAAAATGGTACTGTGCTATATATCCTACTTAGTTGATTATTTTTCCTCTCAGCACTAAATTGGTTCATGTTACACTGTTTTTCTAGCTCATTGCTTCTAATTGATGCATACATTCCATAGTATATATATATGCCACATTTACTTGTCCAGCTTTCCAGCTACAACAGCTGGTACTATAATAAATTTCTTTAAGAATATGAAACAGATTGCCAGTCCAGGTTCAGTGCATGAGACAGGGTCCTCAGGGCTGGTGCAATGGGATGACCCTGAGGGGTGGGATGCGGAGGGAGGTGGGAGCGGGGTTCAGGATGGGGAACACATGTAAAGAAACATAGATATTAATATTTTAAAAAAAAGAACTATTCTTATAGCAAACAAAAATTTCTTGAGGAAGGGTAGTGGGGTTGTTTTATTAATGAGTATACTAATGCTTTATTTCACCAAGTATAACCATGTTGTTTTCTAGATTGGATATATTGTCTACAGTCCTCTAAACATACAAAGGCATCAGTTTCCCCACATCCCTGCCCATATTTCTAAGAATTTCTCATAATCTAGTGGATTTTAATTTCTGACTATTCGTTTTAATTTGCATTTCTCTAATAACAAAATGTTTTGAACATCTTATCATGTACCTTGTGATAGATTCTGACTTCATTTTTGGTATTTGACTGCTGACACCTTCCAAACTTCACCACTCTCTCTCGTCTTCTGCCCCACATCTGGGCAAACTACAAGAAAACCCAGATGCTCTCTCCATTAGTGCTAGTGGGAAGTTGCTTGGTATCAGTCAGCTTAGCACCATACCCCAACCACTATAAAAAACCCAAGCCAGTTTCCTTTTCTTACTCTCTTAAGCCACTTGTAGACCTGCTTGGGAGCTTTCCCTTTAAAAGCCTCATTAAATGAGTAACGAACTTTTTCATATCTTATTGGTTGTGGGTCAAATCATCACTCTTGACATCTGAACCAAATTTGGTGTGGGAGTCCATTGCTCCTCTGCAGGTGACTTAACAGTTTGTGTGGTTAGCAGGATCTTTGGATGATGAACACCACCAAGGGGGTCTTTCTTCTCTTTTTCTCTTTTACTCTGCCTGCTGCTGAATACATACTCTGTAGCTGTGCTACATTTGCTGATCCCCACAAGTCTGTGTCATATATTTAACCAATTGAAGTTGGAAGTTATAGTTAGTATTCTGGGACAAATGTAAAGGACTAGGCCCTCCTTAAAGTGGCTTAAGACCTATGTATGTGTCTCAAATTGAATCATGTCTCAATTCTGACATAAGCCATGACTGACACCAGAATTAAGGAAACAGGTCAGATTGGCTGTCATTGTATAAAGCTCTCAGGGGAACAATTGATACCTTACACATGTAAGGGCCCATCAGGCAGCTACTTGTGTGGAGGAGGAGCAGTTACAATGCAGCATGCTAAATCAAGTGGTACACCTTTCTAAGTGTTGCTGTTTATTATTTTAATGTTGTCATATTTTTGCTTTTCCCTGTGACTCATCTTCTCAGACAACTCTTTGTGCTCTTTTTGCTAATTTTTCTCTTTTAGAAAGTATCATTTAGATGCTCTCCTCCTCTTACTTTCCAGTGAAAAGTAAAAGCTAAAACCATGTCTATATTTACTTATGCTTGAATTATTCTAACCCTGTTTTGATGTGCTGGTTCTTTTTTAAAAAATGTGTTTCCTAACACAATGTGTTAAAATATTGTGCTTGTCTTGTCGTAGCTATATGATACAAAATATTACCTAACATATGAGAAATGGATTAATAAACTAAAGGAAGAACATGTCTCATATTTGCAATTCACATTTATCTTTGTTTAGTTTCCATAATCATGTTTGCTTCATTTTAACATTTTCTTTAATTATTCCCCTGTATCTGACTCTTTATTTTCTGATCTGTCTGCCTATTCAGATAATCTACATATTTATACTTTGCTCTCAGGTTTCACTTACTTCTTTTATTGGACCTATTACAGCATACATTGCTTTTTCCCTTTTCTAATTCTGTGACCCACAAAAACTCAGAGAAAATGACACTGATTTGAATGACAACTGCATCTTTTACCTATTTCAAAAATGTTTCTCTAGAGAATATTTAGTGAAATTAAATTCTTTAGGTGAGGCAGAAGCAGTTATTTTGCTCTATTTCAGAGGGATTTGAATTTTTTTTTCTGCTAAGAGTAATTTGAAGGACCAGTAATTGTAACTGGAAAGGGAAGAAAACAAAGAAGTATTTAAAATTTTAGCCTTTGAGCATTAAGCATTTATTACTGTGCACATCTATGCCAATTAAATGTGACTTTGTAAGGCTCAGAATATCTGTGTTTATTTGTAAGTTAAGAGAAAAGAGAGCTTTCCTAGAGTTTTACTGAGATTTGAGATTCATTTTCAGAGTACAGAACCCTAAATGATCCATGAACGAAATAGATTTTGAAAAGGAATAAAGGATCAGGAAAAGGAAGCTTAGTGGGGAAAAGGAAAAGAATATATGTTTAGATTTAGTAATAAAATAGACTTTAGTGACTGGTGGAAAGATAGCTTACATACATTCATTTTATTTGCCTGAATTATGACTGTATTTTATTGAATTGGTAATTCAGTTTGTGACAGAGGAATTATAAATAATTAAACTTTTTACCACAGGAGCAAATTTTTTTACATTGAATATCATTGGTAATAATGTAAATGTTGTCTGGCATAGCAATGGGTTTATAAGCTAAAGAATGTGAAAGGTTGCAAAAGATGAAAGCCATGTTTAGGAATCTAGTATTAGAGGTCCTCAGGATTAAAGAAAACATTAATATGTGTGGGTAAAAATGTAATGTGTGCTAAGTCACTTCGGTCATGTCCGACTCTGTGCAACCCCATGGACTGTATAGCCCATCAGGCTCCTCTGTCCATGGAATTCTCCAGGCAAGAATACTGCATTGGGTTGCCATTTCCTTCTCCAGGGGTTCTTCCCAATCCAAGGATTGAACCCATGTTTCTTAAGTCTCCTGCATTGGTAAGTGGGTTCTTTACTACTAGCGCCACATGGGAAGCTCAAAAATATAAAAGTTAAAAGAATGTGTTTGGGGATATTACAAACATTATAAAGTCCTAGAGATAGAATGAAATGGATACAATGTTAGACTATATCTGTATTAAAGAGTAATCTGATTTTTATATAAATATTTACAGAGAATCTACTATGTCTTTTTTTAATAAACTTTTTTTTATTGAAGGATAATTGCTTTACAGAATTTTGTTGTTTTCTGTCAAACCTCAACATAAATTAGCCATAGGTATACATATATCCCATCCCTTTTGAACCTCCCTCCCATCTCCCTCCTCATCCCACCCCTCTAGGTTGATACAGAACCCCTGTTTGAGTTTCCTGAGCCATACAGCAAATTCCCATTGGCTATCTGTTTTACACATGGTAATGTAAGTTTCCATGTTACTCTTTCCATACATCTCATCCTCTCTTCTCCTCTCCCCATGTCCATAAGTTTATTATCTATGTCTGTTTCTCCATTGCTGCCCTGTAAATAAATTCTTCAGAACCATTTTTCTAGATTCTGTATATATGCATTACAATATGATATTTATCTTTCTCTTTCTGACTCAATTCACTCTGTATAATAGATTCTAGGTTCATCCACCTCATCAGAACTGACTCTGCTATGTCTTAAACACTGTTCTGCAGTTGAGAATATTAATGATTCTTATTGTAAGTAAGAATGGTATATTGGTATAAAACCCAGTTCCTGTCACTGAGAAACCCCAAGAAACAGTGACTTAGAGAACATAAACATTAACCTGGCCTGGATTTAGCCTGAGGGCTGTAGTTTTCTAATCTCTGTCTCCAGCAACTTAGAACTGAGCTATCAAGCCTGTAATATAGCCAGTGGGAAGAGAGTTATGGGAGATACACTTACTTCCTTAAAACATTGACCTGATTACAATAAATAGAATGTCTACTCTTATTTGAATGGTGAAGAGTGAATTACCTGGATTTACCTATAAATGAGGCTGTATATGCCTGTTTTGAGACAGACACATGCTTGGCTGCAAGCTTAACACTGTTGAAGGAAGGGGACAGATTTTAATGAACAACTTTTGTCTCTGCTTCAGAGTTGGCCCTTTTTGCTGTTATATTCTTCCTTATTAAATGTGTGTCTGCACCCCAAAACCAGGCATAAAGAGTTGAATCATAGATATGTATTCCCTGTTTGTAACAGTAAAGCTAATTCAGGATGACTGAGGCTACAATAGATTTCTGTACATAAATAAATTTGTATTTAGGGCACAGTGGTTAATAGAGAATAGAGAAAGCAGAGAGATTAGGATTTATAGATGAAGGATAATAAGAGTCGAGATTCAGAAATATTTTTTAGCCACATGGTTTGTCACTTTGTTCTTCTAATATCTATTATGTAGTTCTGCTACATGTTCAGAACAACATACTTCAGTTTGAATCTCATCTTCCCCAATTAGCATTTGATTTAGGCATATTACTTAACTCTTCTGTGGCTTAGTTTCCTCATCTGTAAAATAGGGACAATAATGACATTAATAGCAAATGATTAAGTTGATGTTTAAGTGAGTTAGAACAATGCCTGAGACATCTAAATTCTATTGTTTATCAGACATTAAATGTAAGGGCTCATTTTATTATCACATATTATTTCATATAAAGAGCTTATTATATATATTTACTATTAATATATTTATCTGTATTTATTATTACATTTATATAGAACCTCTCCCATTTCTGTGTGTTCACCTTGTATCCACTCTATCATCCCTTCTGTATTTTGCTAACTGTTTTTGTGTATTTTATTTTTTAGATCAGGATATTGATTTTGAAACATCACAACAGCAGATACCTGAAGATGTTTCAGTCTGGTTTGAGGGAATACGTCTCTTACCAAGAGATGACCTATATTCCATTTTAGAAGAATTTTGGCAAGATGATAAACAGACAGGAAGATGTAAGGAGAACCAGAACAAGCATCTAAGTCATATCATCTTCACCAACAAGGATACACTAGCTAATAAGGGGAACTGTGACTATAATAAAGACACTGGGAAAAAATTTAATGGAGACACAAACCTGTTTCCTTCAAGAAAAAGACTCCATAACTATGACTCATTTCAAAAGAGTTTGAAGCCTATTGTAAGCTTATGTAATTGTAATAGAAACAATGCAACAGAAAATTTTGATAAGATTATTGGATATAGTGATACTTTTACTCATATGAATTCTCATACAGAAATGAATGCTTGTGAATATAATCAACGTAAGAAACTTCTGAGTAAGCAAGTTCTCATTCAGCATCAAAAACATCATACTGCAGAGGACTTCCATTTATTTTCTGATTGTGTAAAACTCTCCACCCATAAAACACACCTTTTTGCACATCAAAGGATTTATACTGAAGAGAAACATCATGAGTGCACCAAAGGTGAGATGATCTTCACTCAGAAGTCTCAATTTGCTGTGCCTCAGGTTTATATAAGAGAGAAATCCTATGTAAGCACTGAATATGGGAAGAAATTTTCCCTCAACTCAAACCATGAGAAAACTCCTCATACTGAGGAGATTGACTATAAATGCAGTTCACATGGGAAAGCCTTTATCAAGAAGTTAGATCTGTTCAGACTCCAGAGAATTCCTACTGGAGAAAAAAACCCCTATGATTACAGTGAATGTGGAAAAAATGTCTCTCACAATTCAAATCTCAGTATACACAAAAAAGTTCATACTGGCAAGAAGCACTTTGAATGTATTGAGTGTGGAAAATCTTTCACAAGGAAATCAACACTAAGTATGCATCAGAAAATTCACACAGGAGAAAAACCATATGTATGTACTGAATGTGGGAAAGCCTTTATCCGAAAATCACATTTTATTACACATGAGAGAATTCATACTGGGGAGAAACCTTATGAATGCAATGACTGTGGGAAGTCCTTTATAAAGAAGTCACAACTCCATGTGCATCAGCGAATTCACACAGGGGAGAATCCCTTCATATGTTCAGAATGTGGGAAGATCTTCACTCACAGGACAAATCTCATTATACACCAGAAAATTCATACTGGTGAGAGACCCTATATATGTACTGAATGTGGGAAGGCCTTTACTGACAGGTCAAATCTCATTAAACATCAAAAAATTCATACTGGAGAGAAACCCTATAAGTGCAATGACTGTGGGAAATCATTTACCTGGAAGTCACGGCTCAGGATACATCAGAAATGTCACACTGGAGAGAGACATTATGAATGCAATGAATGTGGGAAAGCATTTATTCAGAAGTCAACACTGAGTATGCACCAGAGAATTCATAAAGGAGAAAAGCCCTATGTTTGCACTGAATGCGGGAAGGCCTTCTTCCACAAGTCACATTTTATTACACATGAGAGAATTCATACTGGAGAGAAACCTTACGAATGCAGTGACTGTGGGAAATCTTTCACAAAGAAGTCACAACTTCATGTGCATCAGCAAATTCACACAGGAGAGAAACCCTACAGATGTGCTGAATGTGGAAAGGCTTTCACAGACAGATCAAATCTCTTTACACACCAGAAAATCCATACTGGCGAGAAACCCTATAAATGTGATGACTGTGGAAAAGCCTTCACTCGGAAGTCAGGCCTCCATATACATCAGCAGTCTCATACTGGAGAAAGACATTATGAGTGCAGTGAATGTGGGAAAGCCTTTGCACGAAAATCAACACTCATTATGCATCAGAGAATTCATACAGGAGAGAAACCTTATATTTGTACTGAATGTGGGAAGTCCTTCATCCAGAAGTCACATTTAAATCGACATCGGCGAATTCATACTGGAGAGAAACCCTATAAATGCAGTGACTGTGGGAAGGCCTTTATTAAGAAGTCACAACTCCTTGAACATCACCGAATTCACACAGGAGAGAAACCTTACATGTGTGCTGAATGTGGAAAGGCCTTCTCCATCAGATCAAATCTTATTAAACACCAGAAAATTCATACTAAAGAGAAACCTTGTAAATCTAGTGACTTTAGAAAAGACTTTAACTGGAAAGCACAATTCAGTGTACATCAGAAATCTAATACTGAGGAAGTAGAATGCCTGGTGCCACAATCATGGGGTAGGGCTACAAAGTTGTGAGGAGTTATAACTTGACTAAGAAGCAGAAGATAACCAAAGTCAATTTTCCTCTGTCTAGTCATAAGTATGAATATCTGGATCTCATAGCTTGTGTCCAGTTTTATACATATGGGCAGACACTTTGGGGAAAGTGTTTAAGCAGCAATTAATGGCATGCTTGTTTACTTGACATATACTGGGATTTTTAGGCACATGCAAATAATAGTACATATGCAAGGATATGACTTGGCAATAGTTCTTATTTCACGTTTTGGATAAGCAGCTTTTAAATCAGGGCTGTTGAGTTGTTCATGCCCTTTATAGCAAAAATATTCAGTGTTGACCGAAGGAATTTCTTGAGTAGATTTCTGAGAAATTTTTCATTGTCCAAGCACTGAAATCAAGGCAACAGTATAGACAATTCAGATGTATAATAAAAAGAATCTAGAAGTTTTTGTGAAAATTGACATTAAAGATACAAAGATGGACTCTGTTTTTTCTTTTCTTTGGGATGTCACTATTATTTATAGCTTACAATGTTTATTAGTGTGTGGAAATTTGGATAAGTAAGTTTAAAATTTACAATTTGACTTTGAGATTGGCCAAAACCACAGACTTACCTGAATATTCACAGGTGTCATTAGGTAACTAACATGGTTCCTTGTTTATTAATTCCCTACCATAGCAGCAGGTAACTCATGCCCAAGAGGTGTAAAGTGCTCCCAGCCTATATCCCAAAAGTGATCAATGATGTAAGCAGCAGCCCCAAAGATTACCTGTCACACTGTAGCTGGTCCCGAGATCATGGAAGTTAGCCACAGGTTACAGATTTGGCACTCTGGATTCTTATTGTCTTTTACAGAAACCTCTACTTTTAAAACGATTTCTTTTTCAAAAGAGACAAATTAAGAAAGTTTTAAAACCTAGAATTCTTTCCTTCCAATTTAGTTAATACATTCTCTACTTATTTATTTCATACTAAGTTTGTTGTGGTTGTTGTTCAGTCATGTCCAACTCTGTGCAACTCCATGGACTATAGCACACCAGGCTCCACTCTATCCCATTATCTTCCAGAAAATTCATGTCCATTGAGTTGATGATGCTACCTAACCTTCTCTATCAACCTATTCTCCTTTTGCCTTCAATCTTTCTAGCATCAGGGTCGTTTCCAATGAGTCACCTCTTCATACCCAGTGACCAAAGTACTAGAGTTTCAGCTTCAGCAACAGTCCTTCCAATGAATCTTCAGTGTTGATTTTCTTTAGGATTGACTGATTTGATCTCCTTGCTGTCCAAGGGACTCTTAAGATTGAGTCTTCTCCAGCACCACAGTTTGAAAGCATCAATTCTTTGGTGCTCAGCCTTTTTTATGGTCCAACTCTTGTATCTGTACATGGCTACTGGAAAAACCATAGCTTTGACTAGGTGGATCTTTGTTGGCAAAGTAATGTCTCTGTTTTTTAATATGTTGTCTAGGTTTGTCATAACTTTCTTTCCAGGAGCAAAGGTCTTTTAATTTCATGGCTGCAGTCACCGTCTGCAGTGACTTAGGAGCCCAAGAAAATAGAATCTGTCATTGCTTCCACTTTATCCCTTTCTAATTGCCTTGAAATGGTGGGACAAGATGCCATGATGTTAGTTTTTTGAATGTTGAGTTTCAAGACATCTTTTTCACTTTCCTCTTTCACCCTCATCAAGAGGCTCTTTTAGTTTCTCTTCACTTTCTGTCATTAGAGTGATATCATCTGCATATCTGAGGTTGTTGATATTTCTCCAGCCAATCTTGATTCCAGCTTGTGATTCATCCAGCCTGGCATTTCACGTGATATACTCTGTGTGCATATAAGTTAAATAAGCAGGGTAACAATATACAGCCTTGTCATACTCCTTTCTGAATTTTGAACCAGTTGTTTCATGTCTGGTTCTAGCTGTTGCTTCTTAGCCCACGTACACAGGTTTCTCAGGAGACAGGTAAGGTAAGGTCAGGAAATCCCATCTCTAAGAATTTTCCAGCCTATTGTGTTGTGATACAAACAAAGGCTTTAGTGTAGTCCACAAAGCAGAAATAGATGTTTTTCTGGAATTCCCTTGCTTTCTCCATGATCCAGTAAAAGCTGGCAATTTGATCTCTGGCTCCTCTATTTCTTTGAAACCCAACTTGTACATCTGGAAGTTCTCAGTTCATGCACTGCTGAAGCCTAGCTTGAAGAATTTTGAGCGTAAACTTACCAGCATGTGAAATGAGTGCAATTGTATCGTAGTTTAAACATTGTTTGGCATTGCCCTTCTTTGTGATTGGGCTAGGCAGTAAAGAATCTGCCTGCAATGCAGGAGACCCAGGTTTGATCCCTGGGTCAGGAAGATAGCCTGGAGAAGGGAAAGGCTACCCACTCCAGTACTCTTCACTGGTGAATTCCATGGACAGAGGTGGACTACAGGCCATGGAGTTGCAAAGAGTCAGGACTGAGCAACTGACACTTTCACACACACTTTATTTGTGATTGGAATAAAAGTTGATCTTTTCCAGTCCTATGGGCACTGCTAAGTTTGCCAAATTTGCTGACATATTGAGTGCAGTACTTTACCAGCATCATCTTTTAGGATTTGAAATAACTCAGCTGGAATTCTGTCACCTCCACTAGCTTTGTTTATCATAATGCTTCCTAAGACCCATTGGACTTCACACTTCAGGATGTCCTGCTCTAGGTGAGCTACCACACCATTATGATTATCCAGGTCATCAAGACCGTTGTTGTATTGTTCTGTGTATTCTTGTCACCCCTTAATCTCTTCTGCTTCTGTTAGTCCTTACCTTTTCTGTCCTTTATAGTGCCCATCTTTTCTTGAAATGTTCCCTTGGTATCTCCAGTTTTCTTGAAGAAATCTCTAGTCTTTGCCATTCTGTTGTTTTCCTCTATTTCTTGCATTGTTCATTTAAGAAAGTCTTATTTCCTGATATTCTCTGCATTGAGTTGGGTATATCTTTGCCTTTCTTTCTTGCCTTTCACTTCTCTTCTTTCCTCAGCTATTTGTAATACCTCCTCAGACAACCATTTTGCCTTCATGAATTTCTTTTTCATTGAGATTGGTTTGATCACCACTTCCTGTACAGTGGTAGAAACCTCCATCCTTAGTTCTTCAGGCACTCTGTCTACCAGATCTAATCCCTTGAATTTATTTGCCTCCTTCATTGTATAATCATGATTTGATTTAAGTCATGCCTAAATGACCTAGTGGTTTTCCCTACTTTCTTCAATTTAAGTCTGAATTTTGCAATAAGGAGTTCATGATCTGAGCCATAGTTAGCTCCCAGTCTTGTTTTTGTTGACTGTATAGAGCTTCTCCGTCTTTGGCTGCAAAGAACATAATCAGTCAGATTTCAGCATTAATCATCTGGTGATGTCCATGTGTAGAGTTGTCTCTTAGATTGTTGGGAAAGGTGTTTTCTATGACCAGCGTGTTCTCTTGATAAAAGGAGGCTTTGCCTTGCCTCCTTTTGTACTCCAGGGCCAAACTTGCCTGTTAATCTGGTTATCTGTTGACTTTCTACTTTTGTATTCCAATGTCCTATGATAAAAAGGGCATCTTTTTTGGTATTAGTTCTAGAAGGTTTTGTTGGTCTTCATAGAATCAGTGAGCCTCAGCTTTGGCATTAGTGATTGGAGCATTACTGTATTACTTGTATTACTGTAATGTTGAATGATTTTCCTTGGAAACAGTGGAGATCATTCTATGATTTTTGAGGCTGCACCTAAGTACTGCTTTTCAGACTGTTCTGTTGACTGAAAGCTATGCTATTTCTTCTTCCTGTCCATTTTAGTTCACTGATTCCTAAGCTGTCGATGTTCACTCTTGCCATTTCTTATCTGACCATGGCCAGTTTATCTTTTTCATGGACCTAACACTCCAGGTTCCTATGCAATATTTATTGTTCTTACAGCGTTGGACTTTACTTTTACCACCAGGCTCATCCACAGCTGAGCATGGTTCCTCCCTTGGCCCAGCCATTTCATTCTTCTGGAGCTATTAGTAATTGCCCTCTGCTTCTCTCCCATAGCATATTGAACACCTTCAAACCTGGGAGACTTATCTTCCCCGTGTCATACCTTTTTGCCTTTTCATACTGTCCATGGGGTTCTCTGGCAAGAATACTGGAGTGAGTTGCCATTTTCTTATCCAGTGGACCGTGTTTTGTGAGAACATTTCACTGTGACTCATCCATCTTGAGGGGCTCTGCATAGCATGTTTCATACCTTCATTCAGTTATGCAAGCCCTATCACCATGACAAGGCTCTGATCCATGAAGGGGACATATTAGGTTACTATGAGACAATTGTCTTGCATTTGAGCTGTGTTCTTGGAAGAAAATTGCACATTTGAAAGAGTATTCCTATCTCCTCTTAATCTTTACAAATTGATCTTAATTAATTTGGGTCTCAAATTTTTTTTAACTTTTTTTGGTCTTTTATTCTATTAGGTACAAATGAAGTGTGTTCTAGTCATAATTGTGAATCTGTTTCTCCTTATAGCTACCAATTTTCATTTGATATATTTTAAGTCTTTGGTTCTACATCCATTTACATTTAGACTTGTTATGCTCTTTCTGGTTAATTGAAATGTAATCATAAAATGCTCCTTTTAATCTCTAGTCATGCTTTTTGTCTCAAATTTCACCATGTAAGATATTAATACAATATGCGTACTTCACTTATTAAGGACTAATGTAAATTAGTTGGAGAAGGAAATGGCAACCCACTCCATTATTCTTGGCTGGCAAATCCCATGGATGGAGAAGCCTGGTGGGCTACAGCCCATGAGGTCGCAGAGAGTCGGACATGACTGAGCACACACACACAATGTAAATTAGTACTTAGTATTTTCTTTGTAAGATGAAGAGAACATTGTTATTTCCTTTTTGACTTATATGGTATTGATGTCATGCATTTTTAATTCTGTATATATTTGACATGCTCAATCATCACTATTTCATTAATCATTACTGTTTCAATATTCATTTAAATTTATCCATTTATTTGCCCTTTTTGTTCCTTATTTTGTCCTTTAATTTTCCTTCTTGAATGTTTTTTCTTCTGACTGAACAACAACCTTTAGTATTTTTTTTTAGTGTATGTTTGCTGGTGACAAATTATTTTCATTTGTTAGAAAATGTCTTTATTTTGCCTTCATTTTTAAATGATGCTTTTACTGAGTTTAGAATTCTCAGTTTTATTTTCTATTAGTATTTTGAGATATTTTGTTATGATTTGTATTTCTTTGTTTTGTTGAAAAGTAAACTTTCAATCTAGTTATCTTTGAAGGTTATGTTCTTTTTAAAATTCTATTCTCTCACTCCTTGAAAATCTGTTTCTTTGTTTTAGGCTGTCAGCAGTTTGACAGTGATATGCTTAGGTATGATGCTGTATGTATTCTGCTTGGGATTTGCAGTCTTTTCTAAAAACCTGTAGCTTAATGGGGTTTTTTGCACACTTGGGGAAATTTTTATTTATTATTTATTCAAATTATGCAGTTACTTGATTATCTTCCATCTCTTCTCCTAGTGATGACCCCATTGTCTAGATTTCTTATTAGCCCTTTTCTTTTGGTTGTTGTTTCTTGGATTTTGGTGATGTCTAGGCTTCTCATATAACCTGTGATTGTAAATGAAAAGCTTAGACACTATATATTAGAAACTGTAAATATAATTAGATGGTCTGGATGATATCTTTCAGATAGGGTTTATCTTTGCTTTTAACAGGTGAACAGTCTAGGAACATGAGTAATCCCTGATTGCCTTCATCCAATCATATATTGAGATTATTAGAAACTGGGTTTCATTCCCTTTGAAGGCTTCTTTATTTTTTTTCATTCTTATTCCTAAGGGATGCTCTTCAAGACTTAGGTCTTTGAGAGATTTATCAGGCTTCTCCTCCAGAGAAGGACCTTAATTCTACTTTTGTCTATTTGTTGTCTGGTTGCTAAATTGTGTCTGACTCTTTTGCAACCCCATGTCCTGTTGCCTGCCAGGCTCTTCTGTCCATGGGATTTCCCAGGCAAGAATAACTGGAGTGGGTTGCCATTTTTTTCTTTAAGGGATATTCTTGACCCAGGCATCAAATCTGTATCTCCTGCATTTGTAGGCAGATTCTTATCACTGAGCCACCTGGAAAGCTCTTCATTTTTTTAGTCACATAAATTTGTCAAAAAACTGTGTTAATCTTCTGTTGTCCAATACTTGCTTTAAGAATTAGCAAACACCTCTTTAAAAAAAAAAAAAGTTCCAAATTCCAGAGGTCATGTCCTGTCTCAGGGCTTACCAGGTAGTGTTGGTGGTAAAGAACCCATCTGCCAATGCAGAAAATGCAGGAGGTGAGGGTTCGATCCCTGGGTCAGGAAGATCCCCTGGAGAAGAAAATGGCAGCCCACTCCAGTATTCTTGCCTGGAGAATCCCATGGACAGAGGAGCCTGGCAGGCTATGGTCTATAGGGTTGCAAAGAGTCGGACACAACTGAAGTGACATAGCACGCACACACATGTCTTATCTCTAATTCCCACAGTTTCTCACTTCCTTTGTAGCTCTCCAATACTATCACAAAATTAAACATATTTAATGTTTTCTTCCACATTTTTTAGTTCACAGAGGGAGTGCTAGTAGAGCACCTGCACTACCATTAGTGGACAATTTCAATTTACTGAGATAGCTGTTCCTATTTAAGGAATGCAGAGTCCAGAAACATATATATATATATATATACACACACATATATATATATATATATGTATATATAAATTATCAAATCTTTCCAACTAACATAAAAATGAACATGCTGTGATTTGTAACATGACTTTACTCCCAATTTTTGTTTCTAAAAATTGTCATTCACTCTTGTATTAAACCCTTTAAAAACTAATACGAGAAAATTACTTCTGGGGGTATAAAATGTTATTATAGTAACTGTCAAACTTTAGCAAAAGGAGGAAATTGGCAAGGAGTCTAGATTTCTTTTTTTTTTTTTTTTTGCTTATTCAATAAGTTTATTATTGTCTTATCTGAAAAATCTTGATAGAAAATTGTGGTTTCATTTAACTCGGCAGCTCATTCCTGAGCTCTAAGGGAGCTTGCCTTCTTCTGAGCTACTGATCTGTCTTCTGGGCAAGTGACATTTGGGGACAGTTCCATCTCTTCTTTTTAACTTCTTTCTTAGGCTTCTTATACACTGGATTCTCCCGTATTGCAGCATGAGCCTTCTTATACATCTCCTCCATCATGTCTGGAGTTACGTTATTCTGTATATACTGAATTGTTTCTTGTAAGCATCTTCATCCTCTTCAATCAGGTAACGCATGTAATGTGCAATGTTCTGCCCCATGATGTGCTTTCGGTGTCCCTCAGCACTGAATTCTTTGCTTTCAGAATCATAACCAGGGAACCGTTTGGTACTATGAGGGATAGACAAGCCTCCATCGACAGCTCCTTTTAGGGCCCCCAAAACTTTATTCCTGGTAGTAGTTCTGGCAAGTCCTGCATCCAAGTAACAGGTGAAGGCACCAGGCTGACCATCAATGCTTTCCACACTGTATTCATCTCCAGTCACCTCGACTTGGCCTTCATAAATTTTGTCCATACCAAACCTATGAAGAAGCCTGCGGGCCAGCAGCAGGCCAGCACAATATGCTGCAGCATAATTTGTCAGGCCAACCTTCACACCATATTTTGGGAGTTCGTGAGCATAAGCTGCACAGACTATCATATTTCCTTCTATACGGGCATAAGCATTCTGACAAATGATATCTCTGTTCGTTACATGAACAATCATTCTGTATTTAGGTGTGTTGTACTTATTTTTATCTTGGATTACCAATCGTTTCTGAGCATAGTAGTCAGTTTTGCCCTCCTGCCTTCTTCTGAATTTCACTTGGTATCTCTTGAAGTAGGCCTTGTTCTTGACAACTTTAACAAACCCCATCCTGTGGAACAGAACCCCGACTCCGCGGCTTGCCACAGAGCCACAGAACCAGCATGGCTTCGGCGGGGAAAAGCTAGATTTCTTTTTTGAGAGTATGTTTTTATTTTCTTTGGATGATCAATACAAAATGAAGTTAATGAAAACTGGTGTTGAGTTCAGTAACTTAAAAATATTGAGTTGGCCAGAATGTACTTTTTGGTCAACCCAGAAAGATGATTTTCAACCTTTTTATTCTCAGATACATTAAAAAAAAATGCAATTCTATATTACTAAGACCTTCCCCCCAAAAGAGACGCTTTTCCTTTTGTAAACAGTGTTAATCCCTAGGACAAAGGAAGACTGTTTCGTGGGCCTCCCTATTTCTCAAGGGATACTTGGGAATTAATTGAGGAATGGATGATGGAAAATTATCAGTGGAATATGAGAACTAAGTCTGAAGTAGGTAAATCTCAAGGTCAGTAGAAATTGATTGAGGGAAGTGTAGGATACAGATTTGACTAGGGAAAGAAGTGTGAGTTAGCCATATCTTTTTATGACAGTACTATAATAAAATTCATTTGTATTTACAGCACAACTATTGTAAGTAAGTTTATAAATTTTTAAAGTACAGTTTATGTTAATTTTTCAAAAAGGAATCTTGTTCTGTGAATTCAAAAGTATGAGAAAACTCACTCAAACCAATATTTATGCATCAGATAGTTCATAGGGGAGAGTACTTTGTCTGATTAAATTTGAGTAGAAGTGCATTCACAAATTGTACTTCATTAGAAAAACTCATTTTGGAGGGAAAAACCTATAAAAGCAATAACTAGAGAACTCCACAGTTGGAAGTCATCAGAAAATTTCTGTTAGAGGAAGATTAATGCACTAAATATGGAAAGATTTTCTTTTATAAATCAGTTTTCAGTATTCTCTATTTATACACAAGCAAAATTGTTTCTTAAAAGTGATAAAATTTTCTCACACAAGTCAGAATTATGAATTATTCATTTACAATTTATGTAATTTATAATTATATTTTAAAAAGGGCTTCCCTGGTGGCTCAGACAGTAAAGAATCCGCCTGCAGTGCGGGAGACCGCGATTGGGAAGACACCCTGGAGGCGAGCATGGGAACCCACTCCAGTATTCCTGCCTGGAGAATCCCCACAGACAGAGGAGCCTGGTGGGCTGCTCTCCATGGGGATGCAAAAAGTCGGACATGACTGAGTGACTTAAGCATACAATAGAGAGGCCCTGTGATTGCTGTAATTGTATATGTCTTTGTCCATGAGTCAAACCTACTGACAACAGATAAATAAGAAGGGTAAATCTTTTAAGAATATATCATTTTCTTAAACTACCACAAAATTAATACTAGGAGGAAACTATATATTTGATATAGTGGAAGAAGTCCTCCTCTAGAAGCAATTTTTCATCTTGTTTATTGGTTTGATTTCATGTCCATGTCTGTAGAACAAATGGGGATAAATAAGCCAGCCCAAAAATTGCCTCTCTTTTAATTAAACACACACACACATGTGAATACATGCAAAACTTCATTTAAGTGTGACATATTTTATCTCCTGAATTTTATACTTTCTCTATTTTCAGTAACTCTAGCCATCAACAGTCTGTCAATAGATAAGCAATGTTGATGAGCTTTTTATATTTTTCTTTTTACACATGATCACATATGGACACATTAATATGTTACTTGTGCACACATATGTGTTTTCATTATCTTAATACAGAGTTATACATGCATTATTGCATGTTTTGCACTCAGTAGTACTTTTAACCAGCTGAAGAGCCCATGGTGTGGACATGCCATAATTTTTTCAACCACTTTGCCACTTTTTTTGAGTTTTATCACCAGGAAAAGTGATCCACCATCTTCAAGAGGTGGCATAGCAAACAGGTTAGAGGACAGCATAATCATGCTCTTACCTACCAGAGCCTTCATTTCCCTTCTAAGAATGAGATTAACGGATTGAATTGTGTTTTGTTATTTTAACAGAGGTTGCCAGATTTCTCTTGAATAAGACTAATATTTCATATTTCTAATAGTATAAAAATATGCCCTCTCCCTCTATTAAAAGTAGCTATTATTCTTTAGCCTTGAGGAATTTTATGATTTCAAAGTGATAACTAGTTTTAATTGACATATTGATACACCTGTTTAAAAGTTCCTTTACCACTTTGCTAATCTGCAGGTTGTCTTTATAAAGTGTTCATAAATTTTGCTTTTTGGATTGCCTTGTCAGTATGTAACAGCTCTTTATATACTAAATGTAGTAACTTAGAAAAAAACTTATTGTCTCTTGACTTTGTATATGATAGTTCTTATTCACATGTGACTTTTTTTACATGTTTATATATGTCTATCTCTTCTTTCATAGTTTCTGAATTTCTAGGCCTAGTTAAGCTTATATACTTTTGAATGAGCTCCATTCTGAGAGTTCCATTTTGAGAGTGCATTTGTAAGTCAGTTTGTTCACAGAACAGTTTCTCCTGACATCTTTTCTTATGGAATGGTACAGTATGTCCAGGAATCATGCTTTTGTTGGGAATTGGGCCCTGATGCTAAAACCTATATTTTCCACCTTAGGAAGCTGGAAATATGCGGCCTCATCCTGCCAGAAAAACCCACTGGTTCATTTTCCCCTTCATTGCAACAGCTTTGGTCGAGTTTTTAATTTTTCTGAAAGAAACAGGCTGCTTGCCACTTCTTGCTGGAAATTCACATGATTACCATGTCACTTAATCAGTGTCAGAGCAGGTATGGCAGTCAACACTCAAATAACACTTTCCTCTGACCTATTTTCTCATGGAAAGGTACAGTGTATCCTCGGAGTGTCTTTACATAGCTCGGAAACTGCAGGG
Source organism: Antilocapra americana (assembly GCA_007570785.1). Classification (NCBI taxonomy): domain Eukaryota; kingdom Metazoa; phylum Chordata; class Mammalia; order Artiodactyla; family Antilocapridae; genus Antilocapra; species Antilocapra americana. The sequence goes on from ML661897.1 coordinate 16,572,436, forward strand.
AAACATGATTTTGTGAACCTGGGAATTGGGGCCTGATGGCAAAAGAAGTATTTTCCCACTGTGAAAGCTGGATAGTTTCAGCCTCAAAGCTGCCAGAAAAACACACTGTTTCATTTTTCTCATTAAAGCAATAGCTTTAGTTAAGTTTTGGAGTTTTTTGAAAGCAAAAGTCTCCTTCCAGCTTCAGGAAGGGAAGTCACCTGACGTTTTACCTAATGAGAATAACAACAGGTACAGAAATCAACACTTAGAGAACAATCTCCCCTGACATCTTTTCTCATGGAACGGTGCAATGTGTCCTAGGTGTGTCTTTACACAGCTCTGAAGCTGCCAGGAAATATGATTTTATGAAACTGGGAACTGGGCCCTTATGGTAAAACATGTATTTTCCACATTTATAAGCTGGATAATTCCAGCTTCAACTCTGCCAGAAAAACACACTGGTGCATTTCTCTCTTCATGACAAAGACAGTTTTGGTTAAGTTTTTGAGTTTTCCAAAAGAAACATGCTGCTTGCCACTTCTTGCTGGGTGGTTGTCTGACTGTACAGAATCACCTAATCAGGGTAACAACAGATACGGCAGTCAACGCTCACAGAACACTGCCCTGACAGTCTTTTTCATGGAATGGTCCAATGTGTCATAGGTGTTTCTTTACACAACTTTGAAGCAGACAGGAAACATGGTTTTGTGAACCTGGGAATTGGGCCCTTATGGTAAAAGCTGTATTTCTCACCTTTATCCAGGTTTGAAGCTGGATAATTTCAGCCTCAAACCTGCCAGAAAAACACACTGGTTCATTTTTCTCTTCATTACAACTGGTTTTGTCAAATTTTGGAGTTCTCTGAAAAAAAAAAAAACAGGCTGCTTGTCACTTCTTGCTGGGAAGTCACATAACAGCATCATTTCAGAGTAACAGCAGTACCTAATCAGGGTTAAAGGAGATATGGCAGTCAACACACACAGAACACTCTCCCTGACCTGTTTTCTCATGGAATGGTACAGTGTATTCTACGAGGTCTTTATACAGTTCTGAAACTGCAGGAAAACATGATTTTGTGAACATGGAAATTAGGAACTTAAAGCAAAAGAAGTATCTCCCCCCGTATAAGCTGCATAGTTGCAGCCTTAAACTTGCAAGAAAAACATCTTCATTTATCTCTTCATTACAACTGCTTTGTTCACGATTTTGAGTTTTCTGAAATAAAAAGCATGCTTCCAACTTTTTGCTGGGAAGTCATCTGACAGTAAAGTTTCACCTAATCAGAGTAACAACAGGTAGTGTGGCAGTCAACACCCACGGAACACTATCCCCTGACATCTTTTCTCAAGGAATGGTGCATCATTTCATAGGAGTATCTTTACAGAGCTCTGAAAACCCAGGGGAAAATGTGGGTTTTTAAGTTGGGAATTGGTGCCTGATGGCAAAAGTATTTGCTCATTGTGAAAACTGAATAGTTTTCAGTTTGAAAACTTTGGCCAGAAAAACACACTGGTTCATTTCTCTCATTAGAAAAACAGCTTTGGTCTAGTTTTTGAGTTTTTTTTTTTTTATTGTTTTTGCCATACAATGTCATGATATCACCATGGGTTTACATATGCTTCCCCTCCAGAACTCCCCTCCCTCCTCCCTCCCCCCCGGGAAATCTCGCTGCACCAGCCCCGAGCATCAATCCTGGGCTGGCGATTGATTAGACATATGATAATTAACTTGTTTCAATGTCCTTCTCCCATATCATCCCACCCTTACCCTCATCCCCAAAGTCCACTAGTCTATTCTATACATCTGCGTTCCTTTTGCTGTCTCGCATGTTGGGTTCTCGTTACCGTCTTTCTAAATTCCATATATATGTGTTGTTATTGCTTCTGGCTTACTTCACTCTGGATAATGGGCTCCAGTTTCGTCCATCTGAGTAGAATTGCTTCAAATGAATTTTTTTTTTAATGCTGAGTAATATTCCATTGTGTATATATACCACAGCTTTCTTATCCATTCGTCAGTTGATGGGCATCTAGGTTGCTTCCATGTCCTGGCTATTGTAAACAATGCAGCGATGAACAATGGGGTACACGTGGCTCTTTCAATTCTGGTTTCCTCGGTGTATATGCCCAGCAGTGGGATTGCTGGGTCATATGGCAGGACAACAGGCTGCTTGCCATTTTTCGCTGGGAAGTCATCTGACAGGACAGATTCACTGATAAGGGTAACAACAGGTATGGCAGTCGAAACTCACAGAACACTCTCCCCTGATATCTTATCTCATGGAGTGGTACAGTGTGTCCTACCTGTGTCTTTATGCATAAACTCTGAAACAGCCAGAAAACATGCCTTTGCGAACCTGGGAATTGTGCCCTTGTGGTAAAAGCAGTGTTCTCTCCCTGTGGAAGCTACATAACTGCAGCCTCAACCTGCCTGAAAACCACACTGGTTCATTTTTTTCTTCATTCACAAACAACTTTGGAAAATTTTTTGAGTTTAATGAGAGAAACAGACTGCTTGCCACCTCTTGCTGGGAAGTCACCTGATAGGACAGTTTCACCTGCTCTGGGTAACAACAGCTAAGGCAGTCAACGCTCGAAGAGCACAGAACACTCTCCCCTGATCTCTCTTCTCGTGGAGTGGTACAGTGTTTCCGACATGTGTTTTACAAAGCTCTAAAATGCAGGAAAGTATGTTCTTTTGAACCTGGGAACTGAGGTCTAATGGCTAAAGAATTATTTTCCAACTGTGAGAGCTCAATAGTTGCAGCCTCAGTCCTGCCAGAAAATCACACTCGTTCACTTCTCTATTCATTTGGTCTAGTTTTTGATTTTCTGAAAGAAACAGGCTGCTTGCCACTTCTTGCTGGGAATCATCTGACAGGACAGATTCACTAATCAGAGTAACAACAGGTATGGCAGTCAACACTCACAGAACACTCTCCCCTAACCTCTCTGCTCATGGAATGGTACGTTGTAAGATTCTCCATATTTCAGCCCAGAAACTGGAGGTGCAGAGTTTCCTGCCCAAAATATGAAATTTTCCATGTTTTAGCCCCAAATTTGTGGTGCAGTGTTTCCTTCCTGAAATATGAAATTTTCTGCATTTCAGCCCAGAAACTTGGGGTGTAGAGTTTTCTGCCTGAAATATGAAATTTTCCATATTTCAGCCTGGAAACTTGGGATGCAGATTTTCCTGCCTGAAATATGAAATTTTCCACATTTCAGCCGGAAACTTGGGATGCAAATTTTCCTGCCTGAAATATGAAATTCTCCATACATCATCCAAGAAAACTGGGGTGCAAATTTTCCTGCAGGAAATGTCAAATTCTCTATACTTCATGCAGGAAAATTGGGGCACAGAATTTCCTGCCTGAAATGTGAAATTCTCCATATTTCATCCAGGAAAGCTGGGGTGCAGATTTTCCTGCCTGAAATAGGAATTCTACAAATTTCATCCAGAAAAATTGGGGCTCATAAAAATATGGGAAATATATATTCAGAGTTAACACCTTTTGAATTGTTTTTGAAAAAATCATCAACATTTTTATGCATCTTATGATGGTACTCAGAACATAGAATTGGTAAAATGTGACTTTCACATCAATTTCTTGTCCATATTTATCTTGTTGGTAGATTCTTTGGCCTCTTTTGACTAGTTCTTTTTGGAGCAAAGATTAAAGCAGTAAATCTAGTTTATGTGAGTTATAATAATCTCATCCAAAGTAATTTCTCAATTGGTTTTTCTGTTGTATAAAGTTTTCCATTTTCATTTTGTTTCTTTTTTCTTCTTGTTTTTCTTTTGTGTTTGTAGCTCCACCTCAAATATTTTTTGTAATTGAAGTATAGTATATTAACATAACTATATTTGTGTTGTAATACAACATAGTGATTCAATATTTTTACAGAATAAATTTTATTTAAATATGACCAAATTGTGAGTTGTTTGCTGGCTTCAGAGATGAATTCCTTGTGGATACCTTGGTTTGCAAATATTTCTTCACATTTTGGATTGCCTTCTTCATTCCTTAAGGTTTCCTTTCCTGGGCACCTGCTTTAAATTGAAGTAGGTCACCCTTTCCTGTTTTTGGTTTATTTCTCTTGATGAAAAATGACCTGCTGAATAGCAGGTGAAAGTTTACTGAACACACTGTAATCAACCAGGTGGGAACAAGAACTTGAAAGAGAATATATAAGTGCTCATACATTAATGAATCAAGTTTCTGTACACCTGAAACACACATAATATCAGAAATCACCTCGATTCCAATATAAAATCACATGGAAATGACCCGGGGAGGGGGTGGAAATCCATCTCTAGGATGGATTCCAAAAGACCTTGCAATGATGTCATCCAAACCCCAAAAGACCTTGTAGTTTATATCATCCTGTGTCCTGCCTATGTATTCCTTAAGTTTCATAGACTCCCTCCTGACCTTTAGATCTTTATTATTTGGAGTTAATTTCGTGTATGGTGTTAAGAGTGTTCTAATCTCATTCTCATTTTTTTAGTTCTAATAACCCTCGCAGGATCCTTCATAGTGTCTGTTTCCAATGTATATTCCCAGCATCAGGGGAGGAATATTCCCTGTTCTCCACACCTTCGCCATCAGTTAGTGTTTGTCGAGTTCCTGTGGTTTCGATTTGCATTTCTAACATTTAGCGAAATTGACCTCTTTTCATGTGATTTCTTTTCAAGGGTGAGTTCATGTTACCTCTTGAGGCTGCTTCTTGTAACTCGGCCCTGTTTTGAATTCTTTTCTGATGACCACCCCTAGGACGTTTGTTGAGATCAGCTATTTTTGACTCTTTGGCCTTGAAAATACTCAAATGCCCGTCAGCACAACTTTTCAAGCTATTGTTACAGAAAATGGCCACAAGGTGGCAGCATTATTCAGCCCCACACATTTCCCCCGCTCCCGGGTCATTTCCGTGTGATTTTATATTGGAATCGAGGTGATTTCTGATATTATGTGTGTTTCAGGTGTACAGAAACTTGATTCATTAATGTATGAGTATTTATATATTCTCTTTCAAGTTCTTGTTACCACCTCGGTGATTACAGTGTGTTCAGTAAACTTCCACCTGCTATTCAGCTGGTCATTTTCCATCGTCTATTGGATATATATGTGTGTGTCTTCGTTAATTCAAATCTCTTAATTTGCTTCACCTGTATCTAGAGATATAGGGCTTCTGCAGAGGGCAAGAGGCACTCCAGCAACACTGTGGGGTCACACTGCCTGCCGCATCCTCCCAGGACCATGAGCCCTACAGCAATCCAGTCTTGGACCCAAGCCTGCTCAGTCTCCAGAGATGTGATACCAGCCATGGTAACCATGGGATGAGGGGAACAGAGTCAGCATATGTGTCTATATTTATTGTGTTTATCCAGGTATTTGAACTTGAGTATATAGGTGAATTACAAGGCAGTGGGTTTTGTTTTTAAACTCATAGTCACTTGATTCATTCACACATTGATGTGTACATGCTATATTTCAGGGACTGTTCCTGTATAGATTATGACAGAAAGTGGAGTATCATTCCTAGTGTTACCCAGTAGGTCCTTGAGGCTTATTTTCTCAATAATAGTATGTATATGTTAGTCAAGTAGCTCATTTCTATATGCCCCCAAACTTTCTTCTCTGCTAACAGTGAGAAGAGTTTGTTTTTTATTTTTTAAGTCTGTGAACTGTTTATCTTGGCTCAAAGAGCTCATATGTATCCATTTTTAGATTCCACCTAGAAGTGACATCATATTCTATTTGTCACCTCCTGTCACTCTTACTTTACTTGCTATGATCATCTCTACCTTCTTGCCTGTGCCTGAACATGGCATTGTTTCACTGTTCCTTATAACCGATTAATATACCATTGTGTATATAGAACCCATTTTCTTTATTAATTTCTGTGTCCTTGTACACTTAGGTTGCACCAGTGTCCTTGCTGAGGAAACTGGTCTGGCAGGGATGGCAAGGGTACCCTTGTCTTTGAACATGTTGCTTTTCCCTGCCTGTATCACGGGCATGTGATTACCATCTCCTAAGGCACTTCTATGTTTTATTTTTTGAAGAGCCTCATATTGTTCTGTCTAGTGGATGAACCAGTGAACATTTTTAGTGATTTCATCCAAATTAACTTCTTGATGGGAATTTCTATTCCTAAAATTTTCCCATTTTTATTTTGTTAACCTTCATTCTTGATTATTTCTTATGTTTGTGACTATGCATCCACTGTTTCTTTTTCAACTGAGGTACAGTTGATTCACATTACTATATTTGCTTTGAGATACAACATAGTGATTCAATATTTTAATGGAATATAAGCCATTTAAAGATATCACAAAATCATGTCTTCATTTCTCTCTGCTGCGTACTATATCCTATTATTTTTCATATATTATACATAGTGATTTTTATCTCTTAACCTCTACCCTCATCTGGCAACACCCACAACCAAATCCCCACAGATATCCATTAGTTTCTGAATTTGTGAGTCTCTTTCTGCTTCATAAATAAGTTCATTTGTGTCATATTTTAGACTGAACTTAAATGTGATTTCCTATGGCAGTTTTCTGTGTGTTTCTGACAAGCCTGACTTAGATGAGAATATGTAAATACATTTTCCTGAAAATTGTATAATTTTCAGGAATAATATAATTTCAATCAGAATTTTTTCCATATTCCATCCAGAAAAGCACAGAATCTTAACCACTGGACTGCAGGGAAGTCCCCCTGTGCATTCTTGTTTTAAATTAACCTTTATTTCATACTCTAGTAACACTGATATATAATGTGTTGTTGGTGGCAGGTGAACTGAATATATATTCTATTTTGTTGTTGTTTAGTCATCACTTCTGACTATATTTGTAGGAGCCTTCTCTTTTCTCCAGGCTCTGTTACATTTGTAAGACATCTATGTGCTTATGCATATGTGTACATAGATATAAATTCTAGGTACATAGAGACATTAATATCTATAACAGTTCAGTTCAGTCGCTCAGTTATGTCCAACTCTTTGTGACCCCATGAATCACAGCACGCCAGGCCTCCCTGTCCATCACCAACTCCCTGAGTCCACCCAAACCCATGTCCATCGAGTCGGTGATGCCATCCAACCATCTCATCCTCTGTCGTCCCCTTCTCCTCCTGCCCTCAATCTTTCCCAGCATCAGGGTATTTTCCAGTGAGTCAGCTCTTCGCATCAGGTGGCCAAAGTATTGCAGTTTCAGCTTCAACATCAGATGTATAAATGTTTAGATGTATTGAAATGTAAATTCTAGGTACATAGATATATAAATGTCTAGGAATATTGATATATAAATATCTAGGTACATAGAAATGTAAATTCTAGGTACACAGATATATAAAGGTCTAGATACATAGAGATATAAATGCCTGGGTACATAGAGACATAATTATCTACTTAAAGAGAAATATAAATATCTATATACATATAGACATAAATATCTATGTACATAGAGATGTAAATATCTTATACATACATATAGATATCTATATAGACAGGCATATAAATATCTACATATATGGAAGATGGTTACACAGTGGACAGTGTGAGAGACAACCTTATAAGGTAGACGAAATAAGTGATACAGATAGTGGCATTTAGAAAATCATACTATGGGGCTTTCCCACGCAGTCTCTCCTTTTGCTACCACACCGCCGCCATCATGGGTTGCATGCACGCTCCTGGGAAGGGCCTGTCCCAGTCGGCTCTCTCTTACCGCCGCAGCGTCCCCACCTGGCTGAAGCTGACTTCTGACGACGTGAAGGAGCAGATCTACAAACTGGCCAAGAAGGGCCTGACTCCCTCACAGATCGGTGTGATCCTGAGAGACTCACATGGTGTTGCACAAGTACGTTTTGTGACAGGCAACAAAATCTTGAGAATTCTTAAGTCCAAAGGACTTGCTCCTGATCTCCCCGAGGATCTCTATCATTTAATTAAGAAAGCTATTGCTGTTCAAAAGCATCTTGAGAGGAACAGAAAGGATAAAGATGCTAAATTCCGTCTGATTCTGATTGAGAGCCGTTGGCTCGATACTACAAGACCAAACGAGTCCTACCCCCAACTGGAAATACAAGTCATCCACAGCCTCTGCCCTGGTTGCATAAATTTGTCTATTGTACTAAAGCAATAAAATCATTGTTTAACAGAAAAAAAAAGAAAGAAAGAAAATCATACTATGAGAGAGAAACATAAACAATTTCAAAGCAAAGAAAACAAATCTAACCAGGATTCATGTAACTAGTTTTAATCTGGTGGTGAGATTCAGGTGGTGATGGCAAATTCTGGGAGGGTCAGGTAGTGAAAAAAAGTTGAATGTTTCATTTTTGCTTACAGAGTATACCTTATCAATTTAAGGATACAAACTTGTTGATACCTCCTTAAGTATGTATCATCCCATACGTCTTCATATGCCCTCATCCAACTGTTTTAGCTCAAATCATTCCTAGCATAACTCCAATTTGTTGCAACTCTGGTTAGTCATTTCTTGCAATTTCATAAAAAAGACACTTTGTAATTCATTCATATAGACAAGTGAATGTTTGGATTTCTGTCTGATGTTTGTTCTTTTTTTAGGGGCCTTATAAATCATTTAAAATTTCAACCCTTCTCCCTGCTTCACCCTGTTCTGGTTCAATTGACATGGGAAAAGCTATGGAAAGAGTGTTTAATATAATCTGAACTCTCCAGATATTTATTATGTGGTATACATGAAGATGTGAGAAGTAGACTTGGATGGATATAAAAAGAAATATTTTGAATGTAGAAACATGATTAGAAATTGGGAGAGTCATTTGACCAGAGAGTAATCACAATGGATCAACTCCACCTCCCTCAACCATGAGGACAAGTTTATTTTGGTAATAACATCAGCAACTGAAGAGTTAGTGTTAAATCTGTGAAAAATTATTAACAGAAAGTGAAAGTCGCTCAGTTGTGTCCAAATCTTTGTGAACCCATGGATTGTAGCCCACCAGGTTCCTCTGTCCATGGAGTTCTGCAGGCAAGAATAATGGAGTAGGTTGCCATTCCCGTCTACAGAAGACCTTCTGGACCCAAGGATCGAATCCGGGTCTCTTGCATCACAGGCACATTCTTTACCATCTGAGCCACTAGGGAAGCCTCAACTAACAGAAAGGCAAAGGAAATGTTTTCATAGATAGAACACAACTTTCCAAAAGGCTGTACATTTCAGATAAATGTTTTATTATTTTAAATCTTGAGTGGATTACATAGAAGTTTTACAGACTGTTCAAAGTAACATTCTATTCCTTCCTGGGATGACTACATTACCTTTTGGCTCATGCACTTGTGACACACTTAACCAGCCTGAGTTAAGTCTTACTTAAGTCAACTTACTCTATGTTGGAGAGTATTCTAAGCCAATTTGTGCATACCAGCTGCAGATCTGACAAGAAACATTTACTCTCACATTGTTGTTGTTCAGTTGCTATGTTGTGTCTGACTCTTTGTGACCCCATGGACTGCTGCTGCTGCTACTGCTGCTAAGTCGCTTCAGCCATGTCCGACTCTGTGTGACCCCATAGACAGCAGCCTACCAGGCTCCTCCATCCCTGGGATTCTCCAGGCAAGAATACTCGAGTGGACTGCAGTGCGCCAGGATTCCCCGTCCTTCACTATCTCTTGGAGTTTGCTCAAACTCTTGTTCATTGAGTTGGTGATGCCATCTAACCATCTCTTCCTCTGTCACCCACTTTTCCTTTTGCCTTCAATCTTTCCCAGCACCAGGGTTTTTTTTCCCAATAAGTTGGCTCTTTGCATCAGGTGGCCAACGTATTGGAGCTTCAGGTTCAGCATCAATTCTTCCAATGAATATTCAGGGTTGATTTTCTTTAGGTATGACTGGTGTGATCTCCTAGGAGTCCAAGGGACTCTCAAGAGTCTTCTTTAGCACCACAGTTTGAAAGCATCAATTCTTCGGTGCTCAGCCTTCTTTATGGTCCAACTCTCACATGCGTACATGGCTACTGGAAAAACCAGTAGCTTTTACTCTCACATATGCGGTATCAAATTTGTCGTTACATATTACCTGCAATCATTAGACTCTTGCTTCATAGTTCATGTAATCATGTAGTGTCATAATTAAATCCACTTTGAAACTAAACTTATTTTAAAGATGTGCTTTGCCTACCAGTAGCATAGGAGTGTTCTGTTTCCTCCAGCACCTGTTACCCTAGTGTGACACCTCAAAACTCAGAAATTCTTACTTGTTGATATGAATATCATTTTATTTTAGCACAGAATGAACAGAGAAGTGAAAAAATCAGGGTGCCTATTTTATCAGGTTTCTTCAGGGAGGAAGCTGAAACTGTTAGAAGACAAAATGCATGCAGCTTATGGCCTCTTTGGCACTGATTTTTGCAGGGATTTTCTTATGTATTTTTTTCAAGTGTGACCTTTCATTCATATAACAGCAAATAACAGAATTAGAAGAAACTAATTTGAAATGATGGCTTGTTTCTACCCCAAAAGTCTGAACACAAAGGAGCCAATGATCCACGAAGATCAGGGGGCCAAGCTTTTAAGAATATTTGAGGTTGGCAAATAATAATTAGTGTGCTTGCAATTTCAACAATACATTTTTATTTTGATAAAGAATATCCTTTTCTAGCAGGCTTCCAATGTGGCTGCCTCCTGCTAGAAGCCTGGGATGATGGAATCAGGGTGCTTCCTGTCTGTCTTTACAGGACACAGGGCTGAACTCTAAGAAATTCCCGATTTTTTCCTGGATCGTGACCATCATGTGGCCAGATATTGGTAACAGTTTTGCTTTGCCTGTTGAAGTGTTTGATGACAAAGGTTCTTTCAGTTTCCTGATGGGGGTGATGTGTGGAGCCCAGTGATGATTTCTTCATTAAGAACTGTGCATCCTAGTTCCCACACGAGGGTGAGCCCCCTGTCCAACAATGAGAGACCCTGCATGCGTGTGACCTGTGCCTCCTGGGAGAGCAGCTTTAAACTAGTTTAAACCTGACCAACTTGTCATACAAGGTAGGTTCAGACCACTTTACATCCTGTCTAACAGGCTTCCCTGGTGGCTCAGACGGTAAAGAATCTGCTGCAGTGAGAAGACCTGGGTTCGATCCCTGGGTCAGGAAGATCCCAGGGAGAAGGACGTGGCCACCCACTTCATTATTCTTGCCTGGGAAATCTCATGGACGGAGGAGGCTGGAGGGCTACAGTCCATGGGGTCACAAACAACTGGACACAATTGAGCAACTAGCACTTTCACTTTTCAAAGTCCTGTCTATGCTGATTATGTTTAGATGAGACTGCATGCGAAGATGAGAACGTTTATAAGTGACGGTTGTTCTCTGTGCACTAGGACACGGAGACCTGGGTAGAGATCTGGCCTGGCCTCTGTCCTGGAAAACGCCGTGCCTGCATCTGAAAGTCAGTGCTCAGATGTCTGCTGTCTGGAGCTGAGGTGGGCTTCTCTGGGTAACCAGGCTCCCCTCTGAGTAGGGCTCCATGGCCCTCCCAGGGGCCAGTGCTGCGTGGGGGCTCACAGTCTTTCTCCCCGCCAGGTTCACCTTCCCCGGGGCTCACGGAGACTTCTCAGGTGGGCTTCTTGGTCATTATTCCAATTTACCGGCACAGTCGGTTTGAGTCGAGAGGCAGGTGCCCCTGGTGCATTGGTTCCAGGGTGCAGGGATTAGGCAAACAGTCAACACGCAGCAGGTGAGCTTGCTGCTGTGATCTCCTTCCAGCTGACTCTCCTCTGAAGACAACTGAGCTGCCCCTCATCTTTAAGCCCAGCTCTTCTGTTTTCCCAACATCTCAGTGGGACAAGCCAGACAGAGCCTGCCACAGCCAAGGTAGTGTGTTCAACTCTAGCATGAACTTTCAAACCAGCAAAAAAGTCACACAGAGCCACAGTGACAACAGGAGAGGCCTGACTTCTCAGCGACAATGGTGAGCAGAGGAGACAGACCCTGCACTTCCTGCTAGGGTCTCAGGAGTTCCTACACACTGTGAGCCCGCTGACCGCAGCCATGGTGTCCTGACCGACGGGATGTGTGACCCCAGGTAGGGGGCATCTGGGGCCTCTGTGAGTCTCACCTCATCTGCGTGGGTCAGGATCACGTGTACAGGGAGGCCTCACACACAAAGCTAAGAAAAAGGGATAAATACATGTGAGCTTCATTTGCATTTAGGAATTAATACTTCATGGTGTTTACTTTACACAGACATGTGCCTGATTGCCTCTTTATGCCTTCAAGGTTCACCCTCCCTGGGGCTCCTGGAGACTCCTCAGGTGGGCTGCTGGGGCTGCTAAGTCGCTTCAGTCGTGTCCGACTCTATGCGACCCCATAGACGGCAGCCCACCAGGCTCCCCCATCCCTGGGATCCTTCAGGCAAGAATACCAGAGTGGGTTGGCATTTCCTTCTCCAATGCATGAAAGTGAAGTCGCTCAGTTGTGTCCGACTCTGTGCGACCCCATGGACTGCAGCCTACCAGGCTCCTCCGTCCATGGGATTTTCCAGGCAAGAGTACTGGAGTAGGTTGCCACTGCCTTCTCCGGAGCTACCTGGTAGTTATTCCAATTTACCAGGACAAGCATGGCGGGAAGGGAGCAGGTTTACCAGAAAATTGATTGCAGGGCACATGGGTCAGACAAAAGGCCAGAGGGCAGCAGGTGAGTTTGCTGCTATGATCTCCTTCCAGTCGGCCATCCCTACTCAGCAGAGAACAGACCTGGCCCTCTTCTTCCAGCCCTATATCTGGTGTGTTTTCTCAACACCTCAGTGGGGCAAGAAAGGACCAAGCCTGCCAGAACCAAGGTAGTGTGTCCAACATTATCAGGACACCTGTAAAAACAGTTAATATCATGTAGAACAAAAAGGAAGAGATGAAGACCTCTGGGGCAAGTGTGGGGAGAGGAGACCAAGCCTACACTTCTTTCTGCCATCCCAGGAGGTTACAGGAACCCATTCATTTCCGCCTGAGGGGCCCTACCAGCAGAAACTGGTGTCCCACCTAAGGGCCATGTGACCCCAGGTGTAGGGTCTGGAGACTGTGTGGGTCTCACCCCATGTGCATCGGTCAGGATCCTGTACCTGGAGACCCAGTCTCTGCTCTTTACCTCAGTGTGTCTTGTCCCCTTGGAGATTTCCAGCATCTGAGTTGAGGGTGTTGCCCTGATTAATCTGCGGTCCTTTCTCTTCTGTTCATCTTGCCACATTTGCATGAGGTCAGGCAACTTGAGTGGGTTGCTGCTCTCTTCTGCTGAGTGTAAACCTTTGGTAGTGTCATACTAATGTCATTGCATATCACAGATCTAATCTGTAGGCTCACCATCATCTGGTGTCCCCTAGATGGACCTCAGGTCATTTGTCATTTCATTTGTATTTTATATTGGAGTAGAGTTGATTTTCATTGTTTCATTAGTTTTAGTTGTACAGGAACTTGATTTGATTTTACACAGAGGTATATCTATTCTTTTTCTGTTTTTTTTCCTCATATAGATTATTACAGTTTGTCCAATAGAGTTCCCTGGTCTATTCACTAGGTCCTATTTGATTATCAAATTGATAGCTATTAGTGTGCATATTTAAATCCTAAACTCTTAACTTATCCTTCCTTTCTAACTTTCTTTTGATAATCATAATTTGATTTTCTCAGGCTGCAAATCTGTTTTGTACATTAGGTCATTGGTGTGTATTTACAGATTCCACCTGCACATGATAAGTCATGGTATTTGTCTTTTTCTCTCTGACTTGCCTCACTTAGTACGATAATTTCTTAGTCCATTCATGCTGCCAGCAGTATCTTTCTTTTGCTCTGTTTTATGGCTGAGTAGTATACCAGTGTACAGATGTACTATAGGTATACATATATCCCCTCCCTTTTGAACCTCCCTTCCATCTCCCTCCCCACCCCACCCCTCCAGGTTGATACAGAGCCCTTGTTTGAATTTTCTGAGCCATACAGCAAGTTCCCATTGGCTATCTAGCTTACATATGGTAATGTAAGTTTCTATGTTACTCTTTCCATTCATCTCGCCCTCTCCCCGCCTCTCCTCGTGTCCATATGTCTGTTCCCTATGTCTGTTTCGCCATTTCTGCCCTGTAAATAAATTCTTCAGAACCATTTTTCTAGATTCTGTATATATGTGTTAGCATATGATATTTATCTTTCTCTTTCTGACTTACTTCACTCTGTATAATAGGTTCTAGGTTCATCCACCTCATTAGAACTGACTCAAATGCATTCTTTTTTATGGCTGAGTAATATTCCATTGTGTATATATACCACAACTTCTTTATCCATTCTTCTGTCAATGGACCTCTAGGTTGCTTCCATGTTCTAGCTATTAAAAATAGTGCTGCAATGAACAATGGGATATATGTGTCTTTTTCAACCCTGGTTTCCTCAGGGTACATGCCTAGGAGTGGGATTGCTGGGTCATATGGTGGTTTTATTCCCAGTTTTTAAAGGAATCTCCATACCATCTTCCATAGTGGTTGTATCAATTTACATTTCCACAAACAGTGCAAGAGCATTCTCCTTTCTCTACACCCTCACTGGCATTTATTGTTTGTAGACTTTTTGAGGATGGCCATTCTGACTGGTGTGAGGTGATATCTTATTATAGTTTTGATTTTCATTTCTCTCATAATGAGTGATGTTGAGCATCTTTTCATGTGTTTGTTACCCATCTGTATGTCTTCTTTGGAGAAATGTCTATTTAGGTCTTTCCCCCACTTTTTGATTGGATTGTTTGTTTTCTGGCATTGAGTTGTATGAGCTGCTTGTATATTTTGGAAATTAATCCTTTGTCAGTTGTTTCATTTGCTATTATTTTCTCCCATTCTAGGGACTGTTTTTCCACCTTGCTTAAAGTTTTGTTTGCTATGCAAAAGCTTTTAAGTTTAATCAGGCCCCACTTGTTTACTTTTGTTTTTATTTCTGTTATGCATGCATCATTTTGAATGGTGATTTTTCTCTAGACCTAAGCCCATGAATGGGATTGCAGGATCCTATGATACCTCTATGTCTTGTGTTTCTTGGAACCTCCATGCTGTTTTCCATAGTGGCTTCACTATTTACATTCCCACCCAGATTGTGGGAGGATTTTATTTTCCAAACATCCTGTCCAGAATTTTATTTATTTATCTGTATTCTTTGTATATCTTTTCAGTGATGGCCATTGTGACCCGTGTGAAGTTATACCTTATTATGGTTTTGATTTACATTGATTTAATAATTATTGATGTGGAGTATCTTTCCATGTACTTTTATAACTTGTGAGTACAACTTACCTCTTGAAACTGGCTTCTTGAAACTTGGCCCTTTTGGTATTCTGATGATTTACCCCAAGACATTTCTTGACGGCAGCTGTCCTTTTAAAGCTCTGACAAGTTTGTGACTATTAAGAGCCCTTCAGCATCTGTTTTATGGCTTCCCTGCTGGCTCAGTGGGGAAGAATCCACTTCCAGTGCAGGAGACTTTCAGATGCCTTAGGTTCGATCCCTGGGTTGGGAAGATCTGATTGGAGGAGGAAATGGCAACTCACTCCAGTATTCTTGCCTGGAGAGTCCCATGGACAGAGGAGCCTGGCAGGCTACAGTCCATGGGATCCCAAAGAGTCAGACACAACTGAGTGACTAAACAACAGCACTTGTTGTAACATGTAAATATTGATCTGTACCAGCTAATTACTCCCTGCCCACCCCAACCTTCTCGTTTTGGTAACCATCAGTTTTTAAGTCTGTGAATCTGTTTGTCTTTTGTAATGAAGTTCATTTGTCTCCATTTCTAGATCCCACCAGAAGTGATATTCTACATTGTTTTTCCCTATTTCACTTACTTAGTATGATCACCTCTAGCTTTATTCCTGTAACTGGAAATGGCATTACTTGATCCTTCTTTATGTCTGAACAATATTGAATTGTGTATATGTACCCCGTTTTCAGTACTCATTCATCTGTCCTTGTACAAATAAGTCGTACAAAGGAAGTTTCTTCCCTGTCTTGGCTATTGTACCTTGTGCTGCCATGATCTTTGGGGTGCAGCTGTCTTTTAAAATTTTGTTTTTTTCTGGATTTACATCTAGATGTGGGATTGCTGGTCACTGGGTACTTCTATGTTTAGCTTTTAAAAGAACCTCCATAGTAGTCTCCCTAGTGGGTGGACCGATTTACATTCCCACCAACAGTGTAGGTGGGTTCCTTTCTCTCTCCACCCTCTGCAGAATTTATTGTTGTAGGTTTTTGATGTGGCCATTCTAATCAATGTGAGGTGATACCTCACTGTACATTTGATTTGCCTTTCTCAAAGAGCTAGTGCTGCGGAGTATCTTTTTCATGTGCTTTATGACCATCTCTATGATGTCTTTAGAGAAATATGCATTTAGATCTTTGGCTGATTTTTTACTGAGTTGTTTTTTTTTAATTGAACTGTACTAGTGGTTTGTATGTGTTGGATCCAAATTTCTTGTGGAATGAACCCTGGATTTTCATTAGAAGGACTGAAGCTGAAGCTCGAATGCGAAGAGCCAACTCATTGCAAAAGACCCTGATGCTGGGAAAGATTGAGGGCAGGAGGAGAAATGGGCAGAAGAGGCTGCAATGGTTTGGATGACATCACCCACTCAACGAACATGAGTTTGAGCAAATTCCCGGAGACGGTGAAGGGCAGGGGAGCATTCTATGGGGTCGCAAAGAGTCGGACACGATTTAGCCACTGAATGACTGCAAAAACCTGGATCCTCCTGAATATTAAACGCCCAGCAGCTCAGCTCTTCATGGTGTTGTTACAGAAAATGGCCACAAGACGGCAGCAGCACTTCTTCATGCCGCACTGCTTTTTCCTCCCCGCAATTTTCTTGTTATTTTCTAATGGAATATAGTTGAATTGTGATGTTGTGTTTGTTTCAGGTTTACAGGAACCCATTTCAGTTATATTAATGCATAGATATTTTTCTTTTTGAGGTTCTTTTTTGCATATAGGTGGTTTCAGCGTGTTCATAATCTTGTGTATGCTATTCAGTAGATACTTTTTGATCATTCTTTGTTATATATTAATGTGTATATGTTAATTCCAATCTCTTAATTCCACCTGTATTTGAAGCTTTGGCATTCTGTTGAGGACAACAGTCACTCCAGGTCCATTTTGGAGGCACCCTGCTTGCCCCATGCTCCTATCTCCCTCAGCCCTAGGACACTCTAGACTTGGGACCCCAGCCAATTAGACTCCAGATATATGACATCAGTCTACGTCATTATGTCCTGAGGGATGTAGAGTCAGCATTTCTTTTTCATTTTTTCTGTTTTTATCCCATCATTTGAATTGGAGTCAGGTGGCCCTTGTGGTAAAGAATTTGCCTGCCAATGCAGGATACGTAGAGATATGGGTTTGATCCCTGGGTTGGGAAGACCCCCTGGGGAAGGGAGTCCCATCCCAATATTCTTGCCTGGAGAATCCCGTGGACAGAGGAAGCTGGAGGGCTACAGTCCACAGGATCCCCAAGAGTCAGACATGACTGAGCATATAGCATGCATATAGGTGGATTACAATCTTGTGGGGTTTTTCTTTTTTTCCTTTTCCTTCTGCCACAGCTTGTTCCACGTTTCTTAGTACATAGATGTATATGTGTGTGTGTGTGTGTGTGTATTTGCTTTTTTCCATATAGGTTATTACAGAGTGTGGAGTAAGTTTCCTTGTGTCACACAGAGGGTCCTGGTCATTTATTTTATAAACAGTAGTGTGCATGTTGGAGAAGGCAATGGCACCCCACTCCAGCACTGTTGCCTGGAAAATCCCATGGACGGAGGAGCCTGGTAGGCTGCAGCCCGTGGGGTCGCGAAGAGTCAGACCCGACTGAGCGACTTCACTTTCACTTTCCACTTTCATGCATTGGAGAAGGAAATGGCAACCCACTCCAGTGTTCTTGCCTGGAGAATCCCAGGGACGGGGGAGCCTGGTGGGCTGCCGTCTATGGGGTCGCACAGAGTTGGACACGACTGAAGCGACTTAGCAGCAGCAGCAGCAGCAGCAGCAGCATGCATGTAATAGTCTGAAGCAGCTCATTTCTCCACGCCCCTCAACTTTATATCGTAGTAACTGAAAGCTTATTTTCTAAGTCTGTGAGGCTGTGTCTCCAGGCAAGAAGTTCATTTTTTATCCATCTTTAGCTGACACCTAGAAGTGATATCATACGACACTTGTCTTTGCCTGTCTCCCTTACTTCACTCAGAATGATCATCTGTACTTTCTTTTGTGGCTCTGCTTGGCATTATTTCCTACTTTTTATGGTTGAGAAATATTGCATTGTGTGTATGCACCCTATCGCCTGTATACACTCATCTGTGCTTGTACAGTTAACTTGATTCCCTGTTTTGGCTATTGTATGTAGTGGGGCTGAAATTGCAGGGTCATCTGTCTCTTAAAATTTTGGTTGTCTCAACTTCACCCCGGTCCAGACATGAGGCACACGCCTGCTCAAGCTCCAGGGGTGGGACAGCAGCCTAATCAGGGAAGTTGAAGGGCATAAACTAGGCACTGCTTTTTTCCTTTCCTTTAATCTCATGCTATGTTGGAGTACAGTTGATTTGCAGTTTTGTGTGTGCTATCAGGGTACAAGCAACTGATTCAGTTATGACATACTTTCAGTATATAAGCTTTCAGTTATATACATACAGCATATCTGTTCTTCTCTGGATTCTTTTGCCATAGAGGTTATTGCAGAAGGTTGAGCAAAGTTCCACACCCTGAACATCACGTCCTTGAGCATCTATTAAAGATACAGATTTCTGTGTATATATAGAAGGAAAGAAGGAAAGAGTTAATCCTTTTGGATTATCTATTACAGCTACAGATTTTTATATATACGTTGAAACGCAATTGAAACCGACTTGAATGTTGACTGTGTTTGGAATTTGTTTCTGCAGTGCCCTTTCCTGAGGGGACCTGTCATTAACAGAACCTCAGGTCTTATGAGTCAGAGGAGCCAGTAAGCCCTGGTAGTCAAGCTGTAGTTACAGAAAATATCCATAAGGTGGCAACACATTTTCATGCCCAACTCTGCTTCCTGGGGCGACAAGAGCTTTAGGGAAAGTGAGCTTCTGGGATTGTGAATTCAAGTGGAATGTGCCTGAGCAAACACTTACAGGCTTGTGTCTCACTACTTCTTCCCCCTAAAGCTTCACACCCCAAACATCAGAATAACCCCAACCGAGACCACAGCACGCAGCTGAGGGTACTAATGTGCAAGGAGGCTGCAGTCTCAGTAAGAAGGCTTGAGTGGGAACCCCAGCACCAGGAGACCTGGAGGCTAGGTGACTTTTCCAAGGTCCTGAAAGCCAGAGGATCAGGACACCATCCTGTGGGTGCACTAGGAACTGAGGCGCCGGAGCCCAGCTCCAGCGGGTCCAGGATTACCCAAAGGGATGAACGGTGTCGGCGAAGGGAGGGAATAGGGTTAGGGTTAGGAGGGGAAGGAATCACATGGAGTCTTCTGATGGTCCAAGGACGGACAAAATCTTTATTGCTTTTAGTTTCTACTTATAAACCACATGTTTTTCTATGTAATTCTTGTAATATTTTTCTGTTCAGATCTATATCCCCTGATTCTAAGATGTGTTAAAGGTTTTTTTCTAATCCTTTGTTACATTCTAGTTACATGTTTACCCTGAAACCTATTTTTATTCTACCAAAACATGGCCTGTGAATCATATTATTCCATCTACTTGTTCTGTACAGCCTGCTACTTCAGCAAATACAGCATCTTGCTTCAGCGAATAATCACTATAGTTGTAGCTAAGGTCAAAAGTGTTTTATAGTGTCTCCATTGTCAGTGGCAGTTTGTTTACCATCTACCCACAAGACTATTTCTGGCAGGGATCAGTTTTTTATAATCTACCTAGAAACCATTTACATTATAACTCATATATTTCTGTCTACTTTTAGATTCTAGGGGGCACAAATATCTCTAGCATCCCAATCCTTTTTGAGGTAATTGGCTTAGTTTCTGTAACTTTCCCTGATATGTGACCCAAGTTTTTCCAGTCATCAGTAATAATCTCCTCATAAGGCCAGGTCACAATAGGCTTTGGGCTTGTTTTCCAAATGAACATGGCCTTATTCCCTGGCTGAATGTTAGGGGCCCATCAACCAGGGGCCTCAGGAGGCTTAATCATTTGGGGAATATTTCTTTGGCACAGAGGGTCATTTTTCTTTTTCCAGGACTCTTGTGACCTCATCATGGAAGCTCCTATAACTCCAGCCATCAACAAAAGCATAGAAACAGGAAGGAGGGAAGGTTCTGATCCTGGAGAGAAACCGCTTTGCAGTTCCTTCTTGAGTGGTGCCGTGACTTTGTCATCCGGCAGTGGATCCAAAACGGCTCCCAAGGCTGTGGTCCCAGCCAGATCAAAGCAGACAGTAGAGGTTTAATAGGTCACTTAATGAAGGGCACCCTGTCAGTCATTTCAACCCCACCACAGTCCAGCCATGAAAACCACAACTGCCCAGGCTCCAGGGACAGAACAGAGGTCCAAGTGAGGTATATAGTTCATATATGAAAATAGAATTTTCTGTATTTCAGGTATGATAATATAGGAGTATATTTCATATATGGACTTTTCTATATTTCATATATGAAACTATGGGGACATATTTCATTTATGAAAGTAGAATTCCTATATTTCATGTATTAAAATATGGGGACACATTTCATACATGCATAAGAATTTTCTATATTTGATGTATGGAAATATGGGGACTTGTTTCCATACATGAATGTCAAATTTCCTATATTTCACATATGAAAAAATGGGTATATACATTTGTAGAGTGAACTCCTTTGCTATTGTTCTTTAAAGAAAAGAACCAATATTTTACTATAACTTTTAATGACACTAATTCTTACAACTTTGTATTGGGAAATCAGGAGTTTTACCCGGACTTGAAGGGCTCTCGAACTTCAGTGTGCTTCAG
The DNA here is from genome assembly GCA_007570785.1 of Antilocapra americana. Lineage (NCBI taxonomy): Eukaryota > Metazoa > Chordata > Mammalia > Artiodactyla > Antilocapridae > Antilocapra > Antilocapra americana. The sequence goes on from ML661897.1 coordinate 16,593,403, forward strand.
AATCACCTGGCCAGCTTTGTGAAATGAGAGTATCTCCTGCCATATTAATAAACAAAAAATGTTACAGCCATCAGCGATTTCTGGCCTCCAAATGTGAATGAGAGCTCCCCAAACTGCAGTTCAAGGGGTGCTGCCACCTTCCCCCACAGTTATTGCTGAGGAGCTGGGGGAATGCAAGAAGCTAGGTCATCAGGAGATGGGATTGCCCCCAGATGGCTGAGGTGCATGTGAAAGGAATGAATTCAATGAGCCCAGAGTCTTGAATCTTCTCATACACACAAAGGTAAATCCCTTAACTTGACACCTGATCTTTGATGTTCAGACTGCCTGTTCCCTGTGTTACAAACCTGTATATAGCCTGACTTCCTCCCTGCCTCCTTGGAGCAGTTTTCTCAGAGATACTAAGATGCTGTCTCCTGGGCTCTGAGCCCTAAACCTTCCCACAAAATAAAATAACTCTCTACTTTCAGGTTGTGACTATATTTTTTAGTCGACAGCTTATTAACTCACATTGTCAGACTGCAGGACCAGAGGTTCTGATTTAGTAGATTTGTACAAACCAGTCCAGGAACCACAATGAAAATCACTGTGCCTTTTTACTTAAGATAACTCTTCTAACCCAAGTATACTGTCTTACATCTTAACAGGCATAAAAATCTTCATTTGAAACAAGAAGATTTCTAAGTGACTTCTTCATTAGAGCATTCTGAACTGAAATCAAAGTGTAAGCATCAAAAATAACAGTAAGTAAAGTGTTTTCTCAGAGAACATAGACAAAAGCAAGTTAAAAAAACTATATGTATCCTGCAGTTAGAGTAATTGCTTGATTTGACTAATTATTTGCAAAACAAAAATAAAATGAGTAAATCTACTTTATGTGATTTTTAAAAATCATGTAATAATTAGTTTTTTGTTAAATCTTCTATTTCTAAAATTTTCTCATTTTTATTTTGCTTATTTTTTTCTGTTGATTGATTTTCCTGTTTGTAGCTAGCCATCAACTATTTTTTTAAAATGAAGTACAGTTAATTTACATTACTGTATTTGCCTTGAGTGTACAACCTTAGTGATTCAATGTTTTTAGGAACTTACTCCATTGAAAGTTACAAACAATGGGTATATTTCCCTCTGCTGTATACTATGTCCTTGTAACTTATTTATTTTATTCATAATGGTTTGTATCTCTTAATCCCCTACCCCTGTCTTGCCTCTCCCACTTCTGCTTTCCCTATTAGTTCTCTATATCTGTGAATCTGTTTCCCCTTCATAGATAATGTCATTTGTGTCATATTTTAATTTCCACATATAAGTGATATCATGTGGTATTTGTCTTTGTGTTTCTGACTTACTTCACTTTGATAACCTTTGGGATTATGTGTCTGAAAATCTTTTCTATATTTCATGTATGAAATATGGGTGGATATTTCCATATATGAAAATAGGATTTTCTATATATCATATAAAAACACATGGGTGCATATATCTATATATGAAAATCAAATTTTCTGTATGTCATATGTGAAAACATTGGTTCATATTTCCATATAGCCAAATAGAATTTTCTGTATTTCCTATCGGAAACTGTGGGTAAATATTTCCATATATGAATATCAAATTTTCTGTTTCCTGTATGAAAATTTGTGTGTATATTTCCATATAAGAAAATAAAAGTTTTGTATTTTCTGTTTGAAATATGTGTGCATATTTCCACATGTGAGAATCTTATTTTCTATGTTTTCTTTATGAAAATATGAGTTCAGATTCAAGGTTATGCTCTCTCAATAGTCTTTTCCTGGCACGCGGAGACTATCCCTTATAGAGGATGTTGTCAATGTACATTCCCACCCAAGACAGGAGTGTTCGCTTTCATCCAGGATCTCTCCAGCCTTTAGTGTTTGTGAACTTGTGAGGATGCCCGTTGTGAATGGTGGAGTTTGATTTCTAGTTGTCATTTCTGCAATAATTAAGTATGCTGAGTATCTTTTCCCAAGAGGCAGTGTGGTATTTTATTTAAAATTATTTTTAAAGAGTGTGAGGAAAATTTACCAGCGGCAAGTGGCTTTTAGACAGTTTTGGAATTAATTTCAGCAGTCTCTGCCCCAGGGCATTTCCCAAGGGCCGCGGTCATGAACAGGCCTAGTAAGTTAAGAGGTGCCAGGGAAGCACCAGGGGTCAAGTTGCAGTTACAGGAGAAGTCCACAAGGTGGCAGCACTTTCGAAGCCCACCTTTGGTTCCTGAGCCTCAGAGAAAGCTGGCTTCCTCGACTCTATTTCGAAATAGAGTGGAATGTGCCTGAGCACACCAGAGAGGGTGTGAGTCTCACTACCGTTTCCCCCTAAAGCATCTCACAAACACCCCGTCCATACTAATCCCCTCAGGGTCCACACTGCACTGCTGAGAGTGTTTCAGTTCTAGGAGGCTGCACTCTCTGGAAGGAGGCTTGTGCTGGGATCCCAAGCACCAGCAGGGTTGAGGCTAGCTGAATTCTGTCTGGAAATTCTTGGGGCCTTGATGCCATGCGGGACTGTTGTCCTAGCCAGACGTAGCACAGTAGACCTTTAAAAAGTGTTCGTTGAAAGACACCCTGCCAGGCTGTGTCGACCCCAACCCAGTTCAGCAGTGAGACCCAAGCCTGCTCAGCCTCCAGGGGTGGGATTGCATCCCAAGTCAGGGAGGTCAGACATTATACAGTTGGCAGCTTTCCTTCCCTTTTCTTTAACATCTTGCCAATATTCCCTGCAGCAGAATCCTTTGGCCATAGTGTGATTATTGTCACGAAACAGCCACCCGGTTCAGGTATTAGGTCATCTATGGGGTATCTCCGTGGTTTGGGGGACTTTTTGCCTTAGAAAGTCGAACAGAGTGGTGAGCATCAGGTCCTTGTGCAGTTTTTATCTCTGATACACTTTTCTGTAAATGAAAATCAGGAAGAAAGGAGATAATTCTTGTGAATTACCTCTTAGAGCTACAGACGTCTTGTGTATATGTAAATGGAAGGAAGGAAAGAAGGAGGATAATTTAAGTGGATTATTCATTACAGGTACAGATTTGTTTTCACTTTAGGTACTTACCCCCTAATTAATTTCATGCCCTTCACTTTATTTATTTGTTTATATTTATTTTTTTACTTCTGAAACAATTAATGGGACTTTAAATTCTCAGTCTCTTGGTGGGATGTCAATTTGTTGATTGTAGTCTGGTTTTATTTGGCCTAGATGAGAACTGGGATACCAGATCTCCCTCTGCCTGACTGACTTCCCTTTGCCTATGATCCTTCCAGGTCCATCTCTGTGTCTCCCTGTGTTACAATTCCCTACTTACAGTGTCTGTTTTTTATGAGTTAGAAACATTTTACCAGATATATGTACCACATGTTGTTAAAGATTTAATCTCTGGTTGGAGATTTTGCTGAAGGCTGAGTGCTGAAGAATTGATGCTTTTGACCTGTGATGTTAGAGAAGACTCTTGAGAGTCCCTTGGACTGCAAGGAGACCAAATCAGCCCATCCTAAAAGAAATCAATCCTGAATATTCATTGGAAGGACTGATACTGAAGCTGAAGCTCCAATACTTTGGCCTCCTGATGTGAAGAACTGACTCATTTGAAAAGACCCTGATACTGGGAAAGATTGATGGTAGGAGGTAAAGGGGACAAAGGATGAGATGGTTGGATGTCACCACCGACTAAATAGACATGAGTTTGAGCAAGCCTCAGGAGTTGGTGATGAACAAGGAGGCCTGGTACACTGCAGCCCATGGAGTTGCAAATGCCTGGAAATGTCTGAAGTGAAATGTAACCAAAGGTGATCATATTGTAGTCACAGAGAATGTTCCCAGGTTGGCAGCTCTTATTTTTGCCCACCTTAGATTCCTGGGCCAGTTGATTTCCTGGGTTGTTAAACAGAGTGGGTTATCCCTGAGGAAATAGGAGAGGGATTCATGTTACAAGTTTTTCCAGGTAAAGCATCACACAAACACCTGGCCCAGATTAGGAGCCCTCATTTCACTGAAGAGGGTGCTTAGGTGCTAGGAGGCTGCACTCTCAGGAAGGAGGCTTCAATGGGATCCCCAGCATCAGTAGAGGTTGAGCCTAGCTGAACGTGTTTGGAATTCCTTGGGGCCTTGATGCCACGCGGGACTCTTGTCCAAGCCAGACATTGCACACAGCAGATGTTTGAAAAGTGTTCACCTAAGGGCGTCCTGCTAGTTTGTGTT
>ML661897.1:16610913-16645747 GCA_007570785.1 Antilocapra americana
ATAAGGGTGGTGTCATCTGCATAGCTGAGGTTATTGATATTTTCCCCAGCAATCTTGATTCCAGCTTGTGCTTCATCCAGCCCAGTACAGCCTTGATGTACTCCTTTTCCTATTTGGAGCCAGTCTGTTGTTCCATGTCCAGTTCTAACTGTTGCTTCCTGACCTGCATACAGATTTCTCGAGAGGCAGGTCAGGTGGTCTGGTATCCCCATCTCTCAGAATTTTCTACAGCTTATTGTGATCCACACAGGCAAAGGCTTTGGCATAGTCGATAAAGCAGAAATAGATATTTTTCTGGAACTCTCTTGCTTTTTTGATGATCCAGTGGATGTTGGCAATTTTATCTCTCCTTCCTCTGCCTTTTCTAAATCCAGCTTGAACATCCGGAATTTCATGGTTCACGTACTATTGAAGCCTGGCTTGGAGAATTTTGAGCATTAACAAACAAGGTAAGTTTTAAAATTCTGAACTTTCATAATTTCCTGAAGGAATATAGTTTAAATACAATTTTGGCTTACTGCTGTTTTGTTATATCCATGGATCTTACCTTTAGGATAAAAATTACATTTGAAAGCCATGGTACAAATACAATCATTGCCTGTGTTTATCTTCTGACCATGCAGAATGGGGTGATTAGAATGGAGATGGCTCAGGTTACAGCACAAGCACCCCATTTCCAAGCGTTTCCCTCTTTGTCTTTCCACCATCATAGGTTCACCCACCTGGGCTCCATCACAATTTTTCAAGCTCTTCAATAAAGTGTAAATGTGGCTCAAATGATTAAGAATCTACTTGTAATGCAGGAAACCCAGGTTTGATCCCTGGGTTAGGAGGAGGGCATGGCAACCCACTCCAGCATTATTGCCTGGAAAATTCCAAGGATAGAGGAGCCTGGTAGGCTACAGTCCCTGGGATCACAAAGAGTCGGACATGACTGAGCAATTAACACAGGCCTACAAAGTACTGAGCCTGCCTGCTTAATATTTGTAGTGACAGTATGTATTAAGATTGAGAAAGCAAAGTGACACCAGGCTTGATGAGGGTGAGTAGAGAGCCCATGGCTGGTCTTTTCACTTCACCTTGTCTCCTGAATGAAGCCCTCACAGGGGAGGGTGTGTAGCAACAGATGCATAGGATGCTGAGATAAACAGAGTTTATGTAAACCCCCAAAGACACACAGCTATTAAATTACAACTGGATTTAAACTCAAAAGTATTTGACTGCTCAGGACAAAAGGTCATTCTGGCAAATAGAGGTGGAACCTCAAAAGACCAATTTTCTAATAATTTCAACTACAGATTTCCTTTTCCCTAACACTAGTGAAAAAGTTGGCTTAAAACTCAACATTCAAAAAACTAAGATCATGGCATCTGGTCTTATTATTTCATGGAAAGTAGATGGGGAAACAGTGGAAACAGGGACAGACTTCCTTAATTTGAGCTCCAAAATCACTGCAGATGGTGACTGCAGCCATGAAATTAAAAGATGCTTGCTCCTTGGAAGGAAAGCTATGACCAACCTAGACAGTATATTAAAAAGCAGAGATGTTACTTTGCCAATAAAGGCCCATCTAGTCAAAGCTATGTTTTTTCCAGTAGTCATGTATGGATGTGAGAATTAGACCAAAAGAAAGCTGAGCACTGAAGAATTGATGCTTTTGAACTGTGATGTTGGAGAAAACTCTTGAGAGTCCCTTGGGCTGCAAGTAGGTCAAACCAGTCAATCCTAAAGGAAATCAGTCCTAAATATTCATTGGAAGGACTGTTGCTGAAGCTGAAACTCCAATACTTTGGCCACCTGATGTGAAGAACTGACTCATTGAAAAAGACCCTGATGTTGGGAAAGATTGTAGGCAGGAGTGGAAGGGGAAGACAGAGGATAAGATGGTTGGATGGCATCACTGACTTGATGGATATGAGTTTGAGTAAACTCCGGGAGTTGGTGATGGACAGGAAAGCCTGGCACACTGCAGTTCACCAGGCTGCAGAGAGTCATACATAACCGAGTGACTGAACTAACCTGAACATTAGTGATATAAAATGCAGTACATATATTTTGCAGTACACAGCTTGACTACCGTACTGAGTGGATACATTCAGCCTAAAATGCAATCACCAAGACGCAACAGTATGGCTTTCCTGGGTCTCTTAATTGGTTTGCTACAGGTATGTCAGAAATAACTGGAAATAATTATTAAAATAATTAAAAATGGCCACAACTGGTAGGGGAAGCAGATGTCAGAAAGCTGGCAAACCTTACATATGCATTTGTGTCATTTGCAAATTTATTTTTAAAGGAAACAGAAAGCAATAATTATTCACTTAGTATGAATTTTTAAATGTGCATTTTTAATCTAATATTCAGAGTGAAATGTCAGTAGGAAAACACATTTAAGATAAAGTTTTATAAAACAGTCTCTTCTAAATAATAAGTTTAAAAAAAGAAACATTTTGCCCATTAGTCCCTCAAAGAGCTTCAAATGCAATAACTACTAAAACATGTTTATTTTTATAACTCACCTATAAAAAAATACGGGCTTTTCTGATGGCTCAGATGGTGAAGCATCTGCCTGCAAAGCAGGAGACCTGGGTTTGATCCCCGGGTCAGGAAGATCCCCTTGAGAAGGAAATGGCAGCCCACTCCAGTACTCTTGCTTGGAAAATTACATGGATGGAGGAGCCTGGTGGGCTACAGTCCATGAGGTTGCCAAGAGTTGCGCATGATTGAGCCACTTCATTCACTTCACTATAAGAAAATAAATTCCCCAAGTTATGTATACAGGCTTATTGTTTCATAGTTGTTGATGATTTCCATCTTTTTTCCATTAAGGCATTTAGAAAGAAACTTAAAATATAATTGGTACAAACTGTAAGTTCTAAAAATCTTAAGGGAAAACAACTTTTCCTTAGTATAATAAATCTTTGTCAAAAATATATTGTTTAGGGAGTGGAGGAGGGGAGGATTGGGAGTTTGGGATGCAAATTATCATATATAGGATAGATAAACAGCAAGGTCCACTTGTATGTTGCAGGGAACAATACTCAATGTCCTGTAATAAATCATAATGGACAATAATATGAAAAAGTATATACATTCATGTAGCTGTGTCACTTTGCTGTTCAGAAGAAATCAACACAACATTGTAAGTCAACCATACCTCGGTACCTTTAAAAGGAAATAGATCAATATTATCACTCTGTTAATGCTGAATATATTAGGTACTGGATACTACTGAATGTTTTTGAAGGCTCTGACTTTTTATTTTAAATTGGAGCAAAATGAAAGAAGCCAACATACAGATTAACTAGGATTACTTATTTTAAACAGAGCCAGAGGTTCAGGTCACAGAGGGGCCTTATGTGATAAAAACAGTAATGTAGAAGTGTCACAGATACAATATTTTTTTATTAGATAGTATTAAAGCCCTATGCTGTGCTGGGTGCCTGTGAACTGCTGGTAGTCAGGCCATCTGCAAAGTCACCTTATAACTTAGTGATAAAGGCAGATGAGGGTACAAGGAATTCAAAATATAGAAATAATTGGATTCTGTGTATAAAAACGTTGTAATCTGATTGAGGATAGAGAATCACATAGAAAGCCATGTTAGACCTCAGAATATACTTTCTTGAGGAAAAAGTGTTCTCTTAATTAAATTCTGAATGAGGGTTAGGGCTTCAGCTTGGCCAAGAGATGGGAAAAATATTTCCAATCAGAATCAAAGTACATGTGCAGGTGAGAAGGCAAGAAAATCATCACTGGAACAGAGTGACTCAGAGATAGTTTAATTTTTATAGCAGATAATTATATATGTAAGTTAAGCACACAGTAGGTTGGTTACAAGAATAACCATTAGGTAAATGAGTAAGTTACCACAGGTGGGAGAATATTGTTGTGGAAAATGGAGAAAAATTAAGAGAACTCAGGGTGTAAAATATGATAATTGTATGCCCCTAACCATGAATATGACTACCTCGCTACTCCATAATTAGAAAAGTATGGAAATCATAATATTTCTGCATTTTAATTGGATTATTAAAATTTAAAATGACGAGGCAGATACTTTGCAAAACTACTGGCTTACTGATTTTCTAAAAAATTAATGCTAACTTAATAGTGATGGGTTTTCCAACATAATTTTAAAAGTTATCAGATTTCAGAATAATTCCATAATGAATTTAGAGTCCTGGAATGATTCATTTTATACTGTTTTGATGAGTCATTATAATCAAGTTAAACTTCTTTATTGATAACATAGGTAATTGAATTTTAAGAGGTCATGTTTTTTTAATGTTTCTGTTTCTGGGTGTTTTCCTTCATTTTTCACTGTGATTACATTCCCTTGAGGTTGACCCTTTGGAAGATGAGCAAAATTATAATTGACACCCTCAATCTGTATTCAAACAGGCTGCAACCCCTATCCTCAGACCTTGCTTACCAAAGAGGAATTTAAAATGTTTAGCTGAATGAGAAGGAGATTAAATATTGTTGCATTTCATCCTTTGAGTGACATTTTTAGCTCTTTGTGGAACAATATATTAAGGTTATTGATTCATTGAAAACAAATCTAGTTGACCATTAAGACTGGGTAGAATTTGTCTTTTGTTGGTAAGCATTATTTGGAATGTAAAACCATTGAGTAATTTTTACCATTACTTCACAAAAGATGGCTATAAAGTACTTAGAAAGATGGGTGTCACATTAAAAAAAATCAGTGATTGCTAATGATTTCTGATATTATTATTTTAATTACTCAGAAAAGCTTTTACTTTGGATCAAAAATAATTCATTCCTTTTCAAAAGCTCTTTTAACATGTGTTTTGATGACTGACTCCTAGAAACACATTCTTTTTCACTCAGCAAAGGCAGATGGCTAGATAATATATAATAGATAATATGTGCAAGGAGATATGTTAATTAAGGTTATTCAAAGATAGAAATATACCATTCCCTTCTCTCAAAGCCAGATCAAGGGATAAATCTGAGACAGAGAGATGTATTTAATGCTATGTGAAAATTTCTGTACTGGAGTAACATATTAATTCAAGAAAATAAATATTTTGATTGGCCCAAATAGCACAATAAGATGTAAAACATGTGAATAAAGAGATAATATGGATGGTTAAGAGAATACACAGGAAACAGATGGTCAAGGTTGAAATTTTCGTTTTGCTTCTCTTAGTTATATGATGGCAGGCAATTCTCTTAGTATTTCTGCCTGTATGTTTGCTCATCTGAAAAATGGAGAAAACTGTCTACCTCATCAGGTTTGTCTGGAGAATTGAGTTTTCACATAACAGAATACCCCAAAACATGGCTTAGCATGTAGAATATGCAATATAAATGCTTTTATTTCATGTGTGCCATGCTGCTCTGTCTTGGTAGTCAAGACCTCTCAAACACTTACCTGACTTTTAAAAAGTAATAAATGGCATGTATATATGTATATGTATGTATAACTGAATCACTTTCCTATATATATATATAATACATATATATTCTTTTAAAATTCTTTTTCATTATCCCTCATCATAAGATATTGAGTATAGTTCCCTGTGATATACAGTAGGTCCTTGTTGATTATCTGTTTTATAGATAGTCGTGTATATATTTTAATCTCAGACTCCTAATTTATCCCCTTTGTCCACTTTCATAACCATAAGTTTGCTTTCTATGTCTGTGATGCTATTTCTGGTTTGTTAAAAGTCCATGTTTCATTCTTTTGAGTCCCCATATAAGCAATATTATATCTGTCTTTCTCTCACTTCACCTAGTATGATAATCTCTAGGTTCATCCATGTTGCTGCAAATGGCTTTATTTCATTATTTTTAATGACTGGGTCATATTCATGTGTTTATACATACATATTACATACATACATATGTAGTACATACTCTTCATCCATCTGTAAATGGACATTTAGGTTGCTTCTATGACTTGGCTGTTGTAATTAGTGCTGCAGTGAACCTTGGGGGTTCATGTATTTCTTCAATATATAGTTTTCTCTGAGTTTTCTCTGGATATATGCCCAGGAGTGGGATTACAGGATCAAAAGGTAGCTCTATTTTTAGTTTTTTAAGGAATGTCCATACTATTCTCTAGGGCTTTCCCAGTGGTTCAGGGGTAAAGAATCCACCTGCCAATGCAGGAGACATGGTTTCAGTCCCTGGGTGGGGAAGATCCCCTGGAGGAGGGCATGGCAACCCATTCCAGTATTGTTGCCTGGAGAATCCCATGGACAGAGGATCCTAGTGCTTACAGCCCATGGGGTTGCAAAGAGGTGGACTTGACTGAGCAACTGAGCATGCACACACACCTTCAGTACATGCAGGATTGTGCTACTCCTTACCACCTCAGGTTTTAGGTAAACATATTTTATTCTGGATGTTGGTGCCTTGTAAATCAACCATACCTTTTTGCAATCCTTCTGTATCAGCACGTAAGAATCAGATTTAATTTTTCATTTTCAGGTGCAGTCACCAGCTGCCATATACAGGGGATGCAAGATACCTGTCCTCCTAAATGTCAGCATCCAGGTGAAGGGCTTCTGAGCAGAGCCAATGGGGTGCTCTTTGCTGGTCATGGGGTTAGCATGAGTGATACAGAAATTCTTGTGATGGGGTCAGAGCCTTGGGGACAGCATCAAATGAACCCTGGTGGTGGTTCCAGCCACTGCGGAGGGGAGTGTGTGTGTGGGTGCAGTCCAGTCTGGGGGCGGCATGAAGCAGTAACACCCGGCCACCAGGTGTGGCCCTTTCCAGCAGGGAGAACCAAGTGCTGCTCAAAGGGCCCCTCCAGAGGTTTATTGTTAGAATGAAATGTCAGGATGTCTCAGCTACTTAGAACAATGCTGGCACACAGCACAGGTTCCCCAGGACCCACATTTGCTAGAACATCAGTTGCATGACACCAGGGTACTTTCATGGCCAGCTTTCCTCTTAAATCCCAATTCCTGCAGGGGAACCTGGAACATAGCAGTTGCTCAGTATATATTTGAGAAATTTAAAAAAGGTGCTGTCTTTGTAGTGGTTCATCATCCGTTGGCTTCCAGTAAGTTACCATGGCTCTTTCTCCAGGCTTTTATAATTCTGTGCATCTCTTTGCTCATTCTGATAAATCTGTAGTCTGCTTAAATTAACCAAAGCTACTTTCTGTTATCAGCAAACATGACTATACATTTTTGGCCATATCTCAGGCTTCCAGTTAATAAAATCCTGGATAATGGACCTGCCCCAGGAGACCTCACATCATGACCCAGGGCAGCATGAAAGATTTTTGTGAATTAAACTCCTGACTTGACTCTGAAATTCTTAACACTCTCTGGAGCTCCTAGTTAATTTCAGTTATTTGCCCATGTTCTGATAATTTAAAGGGTAATGTATGCACGTGATATTAACTAAAAAGACATGATATTAACTAAGAAGGCATAAACAGATATAGAAATAAATATGAAGATGGGAAAAAAGGTCATGCCTTGCCCTTTTCACATGTTTTCCTCGTTATGAATAACAAGGTTTTGCTTGTGTTTGTGCTCTAGCATCCTTCACACAATGTACCATTATGTGTGTGTGTGTGTATATATATATATATATATATATATATATATATATTTTACTGCACCGGGTCTTAGTTGTGGCATGTAGGATCTTAAAGTTGAGGTATGTGGGATCTAGTTCCTTGATGAGGAATGCAACCAGGCCCCCCAGGACTGGGAGTGCTGAGTCTCAGCCACTGGACCACCAGTAAAGTCCCCAGTGCACTATTAACATACGTGATTGTTTCTCCATGGCCCTGGAGAAGGAAATGGCAACCTCTTCCAGTATTTTTGCCTGGAGAACCCCACAGACAGAGGAGCCTGGCAGGCTACAGTCTATGGGGTCACAAGAGTCAGACATGACTTAGTGACTAAACTACCACCACCTAAGGTGTCTCGCTCATCTTCTCCTGTGAGAACTCCAAAATTACAACTCACTGCTGAACAACCATCAACAGGAGAATGTTGGATCCCACCAAAAAAATATACCCCACATCCAAGGGCAAAGGAGAAGCCCCAGCAAGAGGGGCAAAATCACATTTAGAATCAAACTCCATACCCACCAGAGAAGCTCGAAGGGCTCCAACTGACCTTCATGGCAAACAGATGGGGAAACAGTGGAAACAGTGAGAGACTTTCAGTTTTGGGGGCTCCAGAATCACTGCAGATGGTGACTGCAGCCATGAAATTAAAAGATGCTTGCTCCTTGGAAGAAAAACTATGACAAACCTAGGCAGCATATTAAAAAGCGGAGACATTATTTTACCAACAAAGGTCCATCTAGTCAAAGCTATGGTTTTCCAGTCACGTATGGATGTGTGAATTGGATCATGAAGAAAGCTGAGCACCGAAGAATTGATGCTTCTGTACTGTGATGTTGGAGAAGACTCTTGAGAGTCCCTTGGACTGCAAGGAGATACAACCAGTGCATCCTAAAGGAGATCAGTCCTGGATATGACTTGTGCATTCAGTGTGTTACAACAGAGAGCCTTGTAAAGGAGGCTGTTCATACCCTTTCTCACTCCTCTGTGGGATCTCCTGCCAACAAGGGAAAAGTAATTTACAAAATTAGTATAAAAGAACCATAATCCCTCTCAATTTTCCAAGTCTCTACCCCGATCAATGAACTCACAAGGTAGCAGTGAACATCAAAATACTTCCCCTGCAAAATGTTTAATTTGGTCCTTCAGCTTAGATTTAACTCATAATCTCTTTGCTTTTTTTGTATCAAATTACAAATTATCACTTTTTTTAAAAAAGTATGTATTCAGTTATTTCTGTGACAGAGGGGCAAGGGAAACATAAGGATCTTAATTCCTAACGTGAATTCAAGAGAAGATTTCTGAGGGGACTCAGAAGTTTGTTTCTGAGGAATTCTGAAAGAATCTGAGGACTCCAAGGAAATCCTGACAGAGAGAAAGGTTTATGGGGAATTTTGAGAGGCAGAAGCTGGTGTCCAGGGAGTTCCCCCCCCACACACACACTGACAAAAGGGGATTTCCCGGGAAATTCTGAGCAGCAGAGGAGGGTTTCTGGGGGATTCCTGACCAGCCGAAAGTGGTTTCCCAGGTATTCCCACCAGCAGTTGGTGGAAGCCGAGGGATTCCCCATGGACAGAAAGGGATTTCCCTGGGGAAATCTGAGGTCAGACAGTGGTGTGTAGGGGATTCCCCACTGACAGAAGGGGATTTTCCAAGGAATCCTAAGGGCAGAAGGTGGTTTCCAGGGATTCTGCACTGACAGAAGGGGGTTTCCCAGGGAATTCTGAGGGCAGAAAGTGGTGTCCGGGGGACTCTTCACTGACAGAAGACATGTTTCCTGGTGAATTCTGAGGGGCAGAAGAAGGTTTCCGGGGCATTCCTGATCAGCAGAAAGTGGTTTCCCAGGTATTCCCCACCAGCAGCTGGTGGAGGCTAGGGGATTCCCCATGGGTAGAAGGGGATTTCCAGGGAATTCTGAGGGCAGAAGGTGGTGTGTGGGGAATTTCCCATGGGCAGAAGGGGATTTCCCAGGGAATTCTGAGGGCAGAAGGTGGTGTGTGGGGGAATTCCCATGGGCAGAAGGGGATTTCCCAGGGAATTCTGAGGGCAGAAGGTGGTGTGTGTGGGGAATTCCCCATGGGCAGAAGGGGATTTCCCAGGGAATTCTGAGGGCAGAAGGTGGTGTGTGGGGGATTCCCCATGGACAAAAGGGGATTTCCCGGGGAATCCTAAGGGCAGAAGGTGATGTGTAGGGGAGTCTCTACTGACAGAAGGGGGTTCCCAGGGAATTCTGAGGGCAGAAGGTGGTGGGTGGGGGATTCCCCATTGACAGAAAGGGATTTCCTAGGGAACCCTAAGGGCAGAGGTGTTGTATGGGGGAGTCTCTACTGACAGAAGGGGGTTCCCAGGGAATCTTACAGGCAGAGCGTGGTATGTGGGGGATTACCCACCAGCAGAAGGTAGTCTCCATGGGATTCCTCACTGGCAGAAGGGGGTTTTCAGGGGATTCCTCAGTGACAGCCAGTATTGTCCGAGGGAATCCCCTGAAGACAGAAGGGGTTTTCCCGGGGAATTTTGAAGGGCAGATGGTGGTTTCCTGGGGGGATTTCCCACTGACAGAAGAGAGTTTCACTGGGAATTCTAAGGGGCAGAAGTGGCTTTCTGGGGTGTATTCTGAGGGCCAGATGGTGTTTCCCGGGGATTCCTCACCAAAGGAAAGAGGTGTCCAGGGGATTCCCCACCAGTAGGTGGGGGTTTCTAGGGGATTTCCTAGCAGATGAAGGGGGTTTCCAGGGGGTTCCCCACAGGCAGAAGTGGGTTTGTGGGGGTCCTAAGGGGCAGAAGGAGGTTCGCAGGGGGGATTCCTCACTGGCAGAAGGGGGTTTCCAGGGGAATCCTGACTCACAGAAGAATTCTTTCTTGTGGAATTGAGAAGTGGGAACTACAAAGAGGCTCCAAGAAGCTACCACTAAAGGCATGGCCTGTGTTACACTTTGTCACGTCTGTTTTTGCTGTTTAGCCATCATGTCTAAGCGTTGTTTGGTGGAGAAGCTGAAGATGTGATGCTGTCAGCTCTGACTTGGTGTTATTTTTAGTTGTAAATACACAACTTTGTGAGTCATTAGTGCATCATTCTGGTGTTCATCATTTTTGTAAGTTTAAAAAGCAGAACTAATGTCAAACTTAAATTCTATAAACTCATATTCTATCAGTAAATAGCTGTGGTCTCAAAAATAACAGACCTATGTCATATATTCACAAACTGGTGGTATTTGCCCATTTTCATTAAAAAATAATTTTCCAAAGACATACATATTTTATTTTCCTTTTAATTCACAGTGCATTTCTCTTTGACTTAAAATGTGATTTGCAAATAATGAGATCTGCACCTCTCCTTAGCCTTTGCTACCTCTGCATCCAACACAGACTGCACACATATTCACACACAGCAAGCATGGATTTGGAGGGGTGAAGGACAGTGCCTCCAAGAGGCTACTACTTGGGGGTTTTCCATTTGGACACGAGCCTGGAGGGTAACTGACACTAATCCTGCTCTGCAGGGACCCACTCTTACTTCTCACCAGTGACTTACTTTTATAGACAGGGGACTTCCCTGTCCATTTCATGTCTGCTTTACACGTCCTGTGCTCAGATTCACCCGAGAGGTAGAATCCCGGATGGCAGGTGAACACACAAGGTGTAGCCAAAAGTCGGGAGGTCCATGGCTGTCACGTCTATGTGGGCTGGTGTTTCAGGCTGGTGGCAGGCATAAAGTGAAATGGGATTTAGTCCACTGTAACCTAAGCATGTGTGTATGAGGAAATATAGCAAAAGAGTTGGAAATGGTTATCAAGTTAGTTGACCATTTAAAATTGAGACTACAGGAGCTTTCCAGATCATTGACATTCTGGTCTCTGCAGCTTACAGCACAATGAAGCCTTGGTGTTGCCAGATCCCTCCCCCTGTCCCCCTGCCCCTTCCTCGCTCTCTCTTCCTCCTCTGTCTCTATCTATCTTCTATTTATCATCTATCATCTATTTGTTATCGATCTAATCTCCTCTGCATACATGTGTGTATGCAATTACATATAGAAATTTAGAAATTCTAGCTTTAAAATAAATACTTCTGACATACTATTAAGATAAATAATGCTAAATTTCCTTAAAAGAGTAGTCCTTTAAACTAAACACAGACAGATTAACGTGTATTTTAAAATATGCTTTGAGTTTTGGCCAATGGCAACAAGAAAATTTACAGCCCAGTTAAATGAATAATTAATTTTTGTCAAAGTACAATGTGTGTTTAGAAAATTAATTGAAATATAGAATCTTAATTCCTCTCAAAATATCATTTAGGAGTAAATAAGGCTGCAATTGTTTTTATTGTTTAGTAGCTAAGTTGTGTCTCACTCTTTGTGACCCCCATGAACTGTAGCCCGCCAGGCTCCTCTGTCCATGGGATTTTCCACAGATTTTTGAAACAAGCTTGGCTTAGCTCAGCTCAGTCGCTCAGTCACGTCTGACTCTTTAAGACCCCATGAATTGCAACATGTCAGGCCTCTCTGTCCATCACCAACTCCCAGAGTTTACTCAAACTCATGTCCATCGAGTCAGTGATGCCATCCAGCCATCTCATCCTCTGTTGTCCCCTTCTTCTCCTCCTGCCTTCAATCCTTCCTAGAATCAGAGTCTTTTCCAATGAGTCAACTTTTCACATGAGGTGGCCAAAGTATTGGAGTTTCAGCTTCAACATTAGTCGTTCCACTGAACACCCAGGACTGATCTTTAGGATGAACTGGCTGGATCTTCTTGCAGTCCAAGGGACTCTCAAGAGTCTTCTCCAACATCACAGTTCAAAAGCATCAATTCTTCTGCACTCAGATTTCTTCATAGTCCAACTCTCACATCCACACATGACTACTGGAAAAACCATAGCTTTGACGAGACAGAGCTTTGTTGGCAAGGTAATGCCTCTGATTTTTAATATACTATCTAGGTTGGTCATAACTTTCCTTCCAAGGAGTAAGCGTCTCTTAATTTCATGGCTGCAATCACCATCTGCAGTGATTTTGGAGCCCCCCAAATAAAGTCTGACACTGTTTCCCCATCTATTTGCCATGAAGTGATGGGACCAGATGCCATGATCTTAGTTTTCTGAATGTTGAGTTTTAAGCCAACGTTTTCACTCTTCTCTTTCACTTTCATCAAGAGGCTTTTTAGTTCTTCACTTTTTGCCATAAGGGTGGTGTCATCTGCATAGCTGAGGTTATTGATATTTCTCCCAGAAATTTTGATTCCAGATTGTGCTTCATCCAGCTCAGCATTTCTCCTAATGTACTCTGCATATAAGTAAAATAAGCAGGGTGACAATATACAGCCTTGATGTACTCCTTTTCCTATTTGGAACCAGTCTGTTGTTCCATGTCCAGTTCTAACTGTTGCTTCCTGACCTGCATACAGGTTTCTCAGGAGACAGGTCAGATGGTCTGGTATTCCCATCTCTTTCAGAATTTTCCACAGTTTATTGTGATCCACAGAGTCAAAGGCTTTGGCATAGTCAATAAAGCAGAAATAGATGTTTTTCTGGAACTCTCTTGCTTTCTGATCCAGCAGATGTTGGCTATTTGATCTCTGGTTCCTCTGTCTTTTCTAAATCCAGCTTGAACATCTGGAAGTTCATGGTTCACGTATTGCTGAAGCCTGGCTTGGTGAATTTTGAGCATTACTTTACTAGCGTGTGAGATGAGTGCAACTGTGTGGTAGTTTGAGCATTCTTTGGCATTGCCTTTCTTTGGGACTGGAATGAAAACTGACCTTTTCCTGTCCTGTGGCCACTGCTGAGTTTTCCAAATTTGCTGGCATATTGAGTGCAGCACTTTCACAGCATCATCTTTTAGGATTTGAAAGAGCTCAACTTGAATTCCATCATCTCCACTAGCTTTGTTCATAGTGATGCTTTCTAAGGCCCCCTTGACTTCTAGTGGCTCCTAAATGGGAAAGGCAGGCAGGGGAGGGATAAATTATGAGTTTGAGATTAACATATATATATATATATATATATATATATATATATATACACTACTATATATAAAACAGATAATCAACAAGGACCTACTGTATAGCACAGGGAACTCTACTCAATATTCTGGAATTACCTATATGAGGAACAAATCTGAAAAAGATGTATTTACATGTATACCTGAACTGCTTTGCTGCACACCTGAACTAACATAACACTGATAATAAACTGTATCTGAAAAAAAAAAAGAAAAAGAAAAACCACCTCCAAATACCCAAATCATTATCTTCTTTTAACTTTGATATTGTGTGTTAAGTCACTTCAATCATGTCCAACTCTTTGTGACCCTATGGACTATAGCTAGCCCACCAGGCTCCTCTGTCCATGGGATTCTTCAGCCAGCAATACTCGAGTGGATTGCCATTCCCTTCTCCAGGGGATCTTCCTGATCCAGGGATTGGATCCACGTCTCTTATGTCTCCGGCACTGGCTGGTGGGTTCCTTATCACTAGCACCACCTGGGAAGCCCAAACGTTTATCCTGTTTTATATTCTTTGCTTATAAGTTTAGACAATAATTTTCTTTTACCTTCAGTAGTGGTATTTTATTTACAGGTAGGCCAATCCCATTTAAAATATGCATCAATGCATGTACAATTGGAATCAACTTTCAACACATTTTGCTGTTACTTACAACTAGCAATTTATACTTTAACAAAGTAACAAGTAGAATTTAGTCATTTTATGTACACTGAATTAATTACTGTCAGTAAATAAGTATATGCTCTTTAGTGGCTAAAAATAGCTTTGAAAAGCAAAAAGACATAGGGTGACTGAATGAACTAAAAAAATAAGACCTTTTAACAGACTGCCTACAAGAGACTCATTTCAGTGTGAAAGACACACAGAAAGTGAGAGGATAGAAAAAGATTTCATGCAAGTGGAACCAAAAAAGCAGGAATAGCAATAATCCTATCAGACAAAATAGACTTTAAATCAAAGGATAAAAAAAGGCAAAATGAGCATTATATGATGACTGAAGGATCAATCCAAGAAGAGAATGTTTAATATATACACATCTAATATAGGATCACCTAACATGTATAAAAGGGCTTCCCTAGTGCTAGGTGGTAAAGAACCCGCCTGCCAATGTAGGAGATGTGGGTTTGATCCCTGGGTTGGGAAGATCCCCTGGAGAAGGAAACAGCAAACTGCTCCAGTGTTCTTGCCTGGGAAATCCCATGGACAGAGGAGCCTAGCAGGCTACAGTCCATGGGTCACAAAGAGTCAGACACAACTTGGCAACTAAACATCAGCAACATACATAAAGCAAATATTAACAGACATGAAGACAGAAATTGATAATAGGAGACTAATAGCTCAGTGACATAAGAAAAGATAAGATGGTAAAAAAAAATTAATAAGTCAATCATCATCTTAAATGATACAAAAGACCAGTTGGACTTGATTGATATCCATAGGTCATATCATCTAACAAAGCAGAATTTCAATTTTTTGAAATGCACATGGAATATTTTCCTACTAGGTCAAGAAATAAGCTTCAATAAATATAAGGGGATAGAACTTATATCAAGAATTTTTCTGTTACATCAACTGAAGAAAAAAGCTGAAAAAGAACAAATGTGGAGACTAAACATGCTTCTAAAAAGAATCAATGTGTCAACAGTGAGATCAAAAAGGAACTGAAATATGGCAGACAAATGAAAATACAACTCTATATAATTTACTGGACTCTGACAAATTTGTTCTAAGAGGGAAGTTCACAGCAATATAGACCTTTGAGAAAAAAAAAAACCTCAAACAACTTAACCTACCAAATAAAAGAATTAGCAAAAGAAAAAACATAGCACAATGTGAACAGAAAGAAGGAAATGAAGATCAGAGAGAAAATAAAAGATCGATGAAACCATGCACTATTTTAAAAGATAAAATTGACAAAGTTTTTAGTCAGACTCACAAAAAAGGGGAAAGAACCCAAATAAAATGAGAAATGGAAGGAATCAAAAATATGTACCATGAAAATAAAAATAAAAAATCCATATTCTATGAATAACTATAGGCCAACAAATTGGACAACTTGGAAAATGAAAAAATTTCTAGAAACCTACAGACTGCAAAAACTGAGTCAAACAGAATTAGACAATTTGAACTGATCACTAGCAGTGAATCTGAATCTGTAATTGAAAAAAAAAAAACTCTGAGCAAAGAAAAGTCTGACCCAGTCTAGTTCACTGGGATATTCTACCAGCACACAAAGGACTTCTATCTATCCTTCTGAAACTCTTCCAAATAACTGAAGAGGAAACATTCCCAAATTCATTCCATGAAGCCACCATCATTCTGACATCAAAACCAGACAAAGACACTACAAAATAAGAAAATTACTGGCCAACAACACCTTTGACAAACATTTGTGCAAAAATCCTCAACAAAGTATTAACAAACCAAATTCAACAACACATAAAAAGGATCAAATATCACTCTCAAATTGGATTCATTCCAGGGTTGCAGGGATGGTTCAACATATGTAAAATGAAAACAAAAACAAGATAAAAATACAGTGTGATAACTACACTAACAAAAAGAAAGACTGAAACCTAATCTTCATTTCAATAGATTCAGAATAGCTTTTGATAAAATTCACCATCCATCCAGGCTAAAACTTCTCAACAAAGTGGGTACAGAGGGAACACGTCTCAACATAAAAAAGGTCATTAAGCAAACCCACAGCCAATATAATACTCAGTGGTGAAAAGCTGAAAGCCTTTCTGCTAAATTCAGAAACAAGGCAAGAATGCCTACTCTCACTACCTCTATTCAACACAGTTTTGGAAGCTCTAGTCAGAGCAAATCAGATACAGAACAAAAAAAAAAAAAGAGAGAGAGAGACCAAATTACACCTAAAAGCTTTTGCACAAAAAGCCATCAACAAAAAAACCTACTGAATGGAAAGTACTATTTGCAAATGGCAAGACCAGCAAGGGGTTAATATCTAAATCGTACCAACAGCTCACACAACTCTGTACAAAAAAAAAAAAAATCCTATCCAAAAAATGGGCAGAAGATGCCAATAGACACTTTTTTCCAAAGAAGACACACAGATGACAAACAGGCACATGCAGAGAGGCTCAGCACTGGTAATTAACAGAGAAATGCAAATCAAAACCACAATGAGGTATTACCCCAAATCAGTCAGAATGGCCATCATCAAAAAGTGTACAAATAATAAATGTTGGGGAAGAGGTACAGTACAGGGAACTCTTGTACTCTTTTTATGAGAATGTAAAATGGTGTACCCACTATGTAAAATAGCATGGAGGTTCCCTTAAAAAGCCAAAAATGCAATTACCACGTGATCCAGCATTTCTACTCCTGGGCTCATTTGGAAAAAAAAAAACAAACACAAACAGTAACTGGAAAACATACACCATAATGTCCATTGCTGCACTACTTACAATAGCTAAGATATGGAAGGCATACGTTGTCCATTAACAGAAGAATGGATAAAGAAGATGTGGTACATACACACAATGGAGAAAAAGACCAAAATGAAATGCCATCTGCAGCAATGTGGAGGAACTAGAGAATATTATGCTTAGAGAAACAAGACAAATACTATATGGTATCACTCAATATATGAAATCTAAGAAATACAAACAGATGTATGTGTAAAACAGAAACAGACACACAAACTCACAGAAAACACATTTATAGTTACCAAAGGGGAGATGAAGCAGGGAGACACAAAGTGAGGAATAGGAGTGACAAATATGAACAGATAAAATTGATAAGCAACTAGGATTTACTGTACAGCACAGGGAACTATACCCATTATCAGGTAAGAATTTATGATGGAACATAATCTGTAAAAACACTTCAGTCACTACACTGTATACTTGAAACAACATACTTTAAGAAAAAAAGACCCATCCCCCAGAGTGGGTCACCCACACATCAGAGGATAGTTACAATTGCAGAAGTTCTCCCCAGGCAGCAAGAGAATCAGGGGGTCTTATAACAGGAAGACAAACTCCTGGTTTTGAAGGCCAGAGGGGCTTTCAGGAGACTGGCTGTCTTGGGTTTACAGCCACTGGCAGCAGCCATTTGGGATCTCACTGTCCCACATGGACAAATGCCGGCCAGCACTACTGTGGGATCCTACCTCTGGCTGGTCAGCCGGCCCCTACTCAACAGCCTGTGGGCACCAGGATGAGATGCTCAGGTGCCACAACCAACTGGGCAGGGACAAGCCCCACCCACCAGACAGGCCCCCCCGGCCCACAGAGTGAGGTGGACATGGCTCCTGGACATGGCTCTACCCTCCACAAGGCCCAGGACCTGGCCCCACACACGTGCAGCACGCAGGCCCTAGACCATGGACACTGAGCACTGTAGCCAGAGAACCCAGACTCAGCCCTGCCCACCAGCAAGCCTGTCTTGAAGCCATCCTCACCTAGCAGTGGGCAGACATTAGCCCCAGGACAACTATAGCTAGCTGTGACAGGACCCAGCCCACTCACCAGCAGGCCAACACAAGCTTCAGGATGCCTGGACTCCACCCATCAGCAGTCTGGAACCAGCCACTGAATCCATGGGCCCTCAGACAGCTCCCAGGACTGGCTCTTCCTGCCAGAGGGCCAGCACTAGCTCCAGGACCTGGGGTCACCACCTGGTGGCTGGGGAACAGCCCTGGGATTACCCCATCTGTAAGCCAGCAATAGCTCCAGGGGCCCCTGTGATTCTGTAATTACCCTCTCAGGACCTCCCTCTCCAACCAGAATCTAGCAGCCTCTGTATAAGGCAGGTCCTGGCAACCAGATGGATTGTGGGGGGTGGGGGGGGGGGGTGGCAGCCACATCTACCAGACCACCCATAGTATTCAGCCTGTGAATATTATGCATAGGACCTGTGCAGCCCTC
This sequence comes from Antilocapra americana, assembly GCA_007570785.1. Taxonomy (NCBI): domain Eukaryota; kingdom Metazoa; phylum Chordata; class Mammalia; order Artiodactyla; family Antilocapridae; genus Antilocapra; species Antilocapra americana. The sequence continues at coordinate 16,629,384 of ML661897.1, forward strand.
ATGGGGAACACTAGAGCATACAGCTCTGGTCACAAGAGGGGAGTGTGTGCTTCTGGGACATGTAGGATATCTCCTACAGGGGCCACTTGTCCAAATTCGGGCAACTGAACCAAACATCACATACACAAAGTGCAGCAATGTAGGTAACATGAGGAGACAGAGGAATATATTCCAAATGAAGGAACAAGTTCTTCTTAGAAATGATGTGAAGACAGGGAATCTACCTGAGGATGACAATCATAAAACTGAATGAAGAACTAAGGAGAAAAATGGATTAGCTGAGTAAGAAGAGAGAAGTTTTAAACAAACAATACTAAAAACCCACCAAAGGTGAAGAATATAACTGAAATTAATACGGTAGAAGACGTCAACAGATTGAAGCAGAGGAATGCATCAGTGAACAACTGGCTTTGGAAAGCACTTCTCGCAAGACAGGAAATGTTATGTCAGTATGTAATGGGCTTATATTTTAATGGTTACTACAAATGAAAACCGAGACAAGAATGAACACAGCCCAGCAAATCTCAGCCCCACGCTCTCCTCTGGAAGTCAGGAGGCAGCTGGTCTGATAGCAGATGTGTGAGGATGCTGCCTGACAGGATGCACAGTGGCTGCCCCTCCATCCTTGGGTCCCCTCATTGTCCACACTTCTGTTCACACTTGTCCTGATGCTTGTCAGGACAGGTAAGAAGGATTCATTCCTGTCGTGGACTCTGACGTGGGGGTGAGGTCAAGCTTACCTCCCACTCTGGGGGTGACAGCCAGGAGCAGGGTGGGGCCACCAACAGGAAGTTGGTGAGAGGAAATAGCAGGGGTGGGGGTGTCTGTTGAGCCCCTGTAACAACAAGACGATGAGCTGAGTCCTCAGAACCTGGAGGACAAACGTCTAGGATCAATGCACCACAGACTCAATGTCTGTTGAGGTCCCTTGCCAGTTCACACATGGTGCCTTTTCCCCATGTCCTCAAGTGGTGGAAGGGCTGGGAGCACCCTGATCCCATTCATGGGGGACTCTACCTTCATGATCTTGTCACCCCCAAAGGCCAACACCACCACCCTGGGCATTTGGATTCAATCTGAGTTTTGGGGGAATACACAGACTGTAGCAGAGTAGCCCCACTAAACTGACATACAGGATTCGTGCTGAGGGCAGGCAGGGGATCAGACTTCACTTTCAGGGGGAAAGGGATGAGCAGTCTGGTCCGAGGTTGAGCCTGGGGAGCTCTGGCTAATTTGACTCAATAGGAATCTTGCTAAAATCGGAGATGAAAAGAGAGACTCCAAAGCCTGAGGAGTCAAGGCCTTGCTGGGAGCCACTCAGAGAAGCCTGACTAGAGTCTGGTGCTACAGACTGTGACCCTCCTCTGCTTCAGCCCACCTGTCACTGTCACACTGGTGCAGACTGTCCCTTCTCTACAATGCAAGGGGGCTCACAGCATTCCTGAACCCCCAGTCCTGCTTGTAGAACTCCACAGGTTCCTTCTGAAGCAAGTGACAGGCTGACCTGAGACAGAATTTGGGTTCATGTCTATCACCAGGACTTGATCACACAATTTGTCATGTGAACTGGTTGGTGTCCAGTGCATATAAAGCTCGCTGACACTACACTTCACTGTTACGTGTGTAAGCCTATGTCTGAACAGTGCACAAACTGTAGCACCTCACTGCTAAAAACTGCTAATCAGCATCTGGGCTTTTCAAGTCAGAACAGTAAGATCACTGATCACAAATCAAATAATGAAAGTCTGAATACCCCAAGAGTAACTAAAACATGATAAAGTGAGAAAATGCTATTGGAAAACTGGCACCATATTTGCTCAATGCAGGCTTGCCATGAACCTTTGATTAGTAAGAAACACAGCATCTGTAGAGCACAGAGCAGAGGGTGCTACATCCATGGGAATCCCCCTGCATGGGTAGCAGCTGCTCAGGAGAGACTTTTCTTCACTGATCCAGCGTCCCCTGAGGAGCATCCATCCTCAGTGCAGGACCACCCTCATCGTTGGCCCCTCAAATGATGGCACTTCCTACAGCGGTCAGGGAACTTGACCCTTGTCCTTCAAGTTCAGAGTCCACCGTCTCTAGACAGCTGGTCTGGAAAAGCACTGCTGACACTAGTCCACATCCCCTGGATCCTGGTCACACAGAATTCCTGCTGCCTGGGCTTCCCTGACCTTCCAACCCCACTCAAGAAGTGCTCCAGCCAGAAGGGAAGACAGACCTGCCTCCAAGTTCTGAACAACTGGAAGACTAACCACTTCTGATAACGAGCTACATTGTCTTCAGGACCGACTGGCAAGGCTTGGTGTCTGAGGATGCTGAGCCCAACTGCACAGGGTTGCCATCAGTGGCTTTCTGGGGATGGAGTATGCAGGCTCCCTCCTAGATAACATGTCACAAGTGAAGTACTGTCACTCTTAGTGGACCAGGTTCATTCTACCTAGTGTGCAGCCAGCCAAGACACTGAGATGCCAAGGTCACCAGCAAAAAGAGCTTATTCGTGGGGTGTCCAAGCAAGAAGACTGGAAAACAAATCTCAGGTTTGCCTCCCAGGAATCATGGGGCTGGGGTACTGATGGGACAGTGAACAGAGCCATGTGGGCACCATGATTAAAAAGGTGCCTAACCATCCTTGTGCACATGTGTGACTAGGCTCCAGGCCTCTGCATGTTCACAAGGTCACCAGTGCACAGGCAGATCCAGGTGAGGTGCTGGTGATCCTATCCCATCTCAACCAGCTCAGCCCAAACTCAGCAGAGCTGCCTCCAAGTTCCTAGAGGACAACTTAGATAAACAGCTTATTGATTAGGCTCTGAACTACTTGAAGGACATACAAGCCTTCATAACCTTGATTAGGGATGGCAGGAAGAATGGGTTTAACCCACAAGTTCTGGGTTCAGTCTCCCCATATCTTGTGATCATGCCTCAATCTGGGGGAGAGGGATGAGGACAGCTTTGGCCACTTTCTGCTGATAAAGGGAGTAGACCCAACAAGGGCTTGAAGAGTCAAACTGTTCAGCACTTGCCTGAGTGTATTTTCTTATTTCTGGTTTCACATTAACACTGACCCCAACAAACAAATACTTCCTATGCACCAGCTGTCAAGGTAGCCACAGGCCCAAGGCTGGTAACTGAAACTGCAAAGATGTACCCTCAATGGGCACACAGAATGCCACCCATAGCTAACATTCAGGACTTTTAGAGGTTTTATCCAGGGAAAGGAGGGGATAGGTGATCAGTCCAATTGATAGGTTACATCTGGAGTCAGTGAAGTTAGCTGTGGTCAGAAAGCTGACCAGCACAACCAAGGGCTCAGCATGATCTGGTACAGAAACTGGTTTTGGAAGATAGAGCCACCGCCATAGAGATTACCCTCTTCTACCAAAGTAGCAGAAATCCTCATAATTACTTACTTCTACCAAAGCATGAGAAGTCTTTCCAAGCCTGGGAGGTTAGAAACAAAGGACTCCCAAAAGAACACATTCTCCTCATAACCTAGCAAGTCATTATGTTGCCTTCCAAAGGGTCTGACTTGAACAAAGCCACCACTGCAGCAAACCCACTCACCCTGGGTTTCTTTCTTGCAGGTTTTTTTTTTTCCTTGCAGCTTCTGAAAAGCAACTTGAGATCTGTCAGGGTTGCTCTGCCCCTGGGAGCAGCCAGTCTCGGGGGTGGCGCTGGAACCAGCCAGGTTTGGACAACCTTGGTCAAGATTCTCCTTCTTCAGCATGGTTTCCATTTCCCATTGCAGTTCTCCTGAGGGCCTGACCAGCAGGGATGGAGCCAGTCTTCTGGATGTTCATCTTCCAAGATTCCAGCCTAGTGGAACCCTGTCTCCTCCTTTGAAAGCATCACTGGAAGGGTTTTGCTGTGAGTCTAAAATAGGGGGTCCAGATGTGGCAGAGCCTGATCACTCCCAGGACCCCCCCAGTGTCTCCTGGTGGCAACTGCAATCCTGGTTAGAGCTTCATCAGTGGGCAGCTCTCTGTCCTTGTGTTGAAAACCCCAAATATTTAACAGAGGACTGAGAATCTGCCTTCTTCCTGGACACCTTACAGCCTTATTCAGCCAAGAAGTTTGAAATCAAACACATAACCTTGTCTCAGGTGTCCTCTGTTTCACTGGTGATCAGAATATCATCTGCATTCTGGAGCAGGGCCTCCTCTGTTCAGTGCAAGGTCCTGTTAGTCTGGCCAGGACTTCTCCAGGTATTGTAAACTTTTAAGTCCCACAGGAAGCACTGTCCAACAGTACTGTAGTCTAACTCCTTTATCTCCATCTTCCCACTTGAAGGATGTGCAGAAAAGGCCTCCTTCAAGTCCAAAATGGTCCAAAGAGTCCCTAGACAAATTCATGAGCAGTGCACGAGTTACAGACAGCAATGCATTCCTACAACCTATTAAGTGCTCTTTATAACTCAGCTGTGGATCAGCCAATCACAGAGTGACCAGCAGGAGCATACTGGGGCATACTGGAGGAAGGCTGTTAGGAGTCCACACCAAGCTTTGCTTCCTCCATAAAGTCTGGATGCCTGCTCCCTGCAGAGCGTGACCCATAATGCAGTGGCCGTTTCCCCTCTTCCTTGCACCCCCATCCACCCATCCCCCAAACTTGCCCTCTAGGGTTTCTCTCCCAGAACTGCCACAATGGAGCCTGCAACTTGCAGGTCTGCTCTGGTGGTGCTTTAACGTCCACCCAGCATCCAGGTGTGGAGGCTACCCTGGCACTTAGTTCAGTCAATCTCACCCCAGAGTGGGAGTGAGGCCATCAGGCATAGACAGAAAGCCATCAAGGGCTCTTCCCCTGTTGGAGAAAAGTTTTTCTCTAGGTTTCTCTAACACCCCTTGCTACTAACAGTCTCAAAAGAAAGTTTAGAAAGCCAGGTACTTAAAATCAAGTTCCCGGACTCCCAACATCGTAGTGATTTCCCTCTGTAAAGTCAAGTCCTTCCAGGGCTCCATGTGGGAGGCAGTGATGCCTTGGCAGCATCACCCTTGGTCACTGTCATTTTCAGTTACCTGGGGCACTGGATATGCCACCTGCTTACCTTCCTTAAGAGTCTCAGCATGGAACCCTATTCCAGGGTCCCTCCTGCCTGCAGTATGCGCATTAGTGTGGTCCTACTATCAGGTGCCCCATTCGAGCAGAGGTCTGAAGCCTCCTACCTTTTGCCAAGTTCCTCATGCAGGCCTCAATTTGGTCCACTCTTCCCTGGGTTCAGGCAGCTGCCAGCCTGTTTCATTCTCCATTGTTTCTTTTTCTCCTGAAACTGGTCCCTGCAAAGGTCATTACAGACTTAAGGCCATTGCAACAAGACACTGGCATCCTTAATGCCCCTCCCATCTTTCGCAGCTTCTTCTGTTGTCAGAGTTGCTCTGACTAATGAGAATCACAGGGAACATTTTAAATTCTCTGGGTCCTCGTGGTTTGTATCTTACTGCCAGTAGGCTTTACAGATCCTGCCTAGAAATTCTGAAGGCTTCTCATTCAGTTTCTGTTTTATCTTCTGTACTTCATTAAGGCTTCTTTGTTTTGTCCCTCTCTTCACAGTCCTATAAGAATGCAATCTCTATAATGTTCATTTTTCAGCCCGTCCCCAGCACTCACATCCCAACTGGGATCTGCTGTTCACACAGCTACACTTGCTGCGGCCTGAGCTGGGTCGCTAGGGTTTCTGTGTGAAGCCCATCTGCCTCCTTCTGAGCTTTATCCTGCACTAGTCTACATTCTTCTGAAGTGAGAAGGGTGTTTAATACACTTTGAACATCTGCACAGGTCAGGCTGCAGATTGCAAGAGGGAAAAAAAAAAAGATTGAAAAAATATGTTCTATCCCCTTGGGGTCATCTCTGTAAGTTGGCATATTATTCTTTCAAATAAATTCAAAGGTGCAGAAGAAGAGTGGACCCAGATCCATCCCACCCACCTCACATTTACACCCCCAGGAGGAACTTGCTTGAACAGATGTTGCCCCACCTGAGTTTAGGTAGCTTTCTGGCCCAATCAGGTGCCCAGGTAGGTTTGATTGACAGCAAGTCATCCTCCTTTTCATTATTAGGACCAAGCAAAACAGGTTTGTTTCTTTCCCTGTAGCACTTTATAGCTTCTCGGCATAGGTTTATTCTATGGCATAGGAGACTGTAAAAAAGGATTTCACCTTCCCAGTTACAATGTAAATCTTGAAAAGTTGTATTGTAACTTAAGAATTCGTTTCCAGCCTGTTTTCCTCTGGAGTCTAAAGGATGTTGTGGCCATGGAGTGGTGGGTGGGTAGGTGGATGTGTGTGTGTGTGTGTGGGGGTGTCGGGGGGAGGCACAGGACAACAGGCAGAAAGAAAACCACCTCTTCCTTGTGCGTGGATTCAAAAGTCAAGGTCACCCAACTTTGGAGACCACAGCGTAAAGGGATCACAAGGTGGAACCTTGCAATTAGCATCTCCCATTCTGAAATGGCTTTGCTTCCAGAGGTCACAGCAATGAAATGCAAGGGTCCTTGCTGTGTTCATCAAGGAGCTTAGTCCCCAATAGCCAGATCTTGCTTTTCTTACATAAGTTTTACTTATTATAACACAAAACAGGAAACAATGCAAATGTCACTCATCAGGTAGATAAACTGTAACACATCCATACAATGATACAGTACTTGGCAATGAAAATGAAGACCATTGAAGCCCTCAATATGTATGAATCTTCAAAGAATTATTCTGAGTGAAAAAATCCAAAGGTTTCATACCATACGATTTGCATTTAACCAACATCTGTGAAGTGAAGAAATTACAGATAAGGATGTAATTAAGATAAGGATGAATGAGGTAGTAGGAGGGACAAGAGGAAAGCAGGTATAGCTATTAAAAGGCAGGCAAGAAACAAGGTCTTTGTGGGCACTGAAATGTTCTGTGTGACTGTATGGTGGCGCTAGTGGTAAAGAAACTGCCTGCCAATGCAGGAGACATAAGAGACACAGGTTCGACTCCTGTGTTGGGAAGATCCACTGGAGAAGTGCAAGGCAATCCATTTCAATATCCTTACCTGGAGAATCCCACGGACAGAGGAGCCTGGCGGGCTGCAGTCCACAAGGTCGCAGGGTCAGACATGACTGAAGCAACTTAGCATGTGACTGTATCAGGGTCAACATGCTAGTTACTATGTTTAACTACAATTTTACATGGGTGTTATGAGGGAAATTGGGTAAAGGGCATACAGAATCTCTGAATTATCTCAACTGTCCAATTTCAACAATTATCCACAAATACAAAGATTAATAAAAGAAGTTCTCCACATCAGCTGCTTCATTCACACACTTCTGTACTCTCCACAACCTCATGCAGACTGAAGTGTATTTTCTTAATTTGTATAATTTTCTCAGAGTTGACAGCTTAAGGTGTTCAGTGCTGCTGGATTTGTCATCTCTGAAGGAGAAGGTTTAATTCAGGGACCAAAGATGCATTTCAGTCACTCAGAGCTTTGTTCAGATTTTTATTTAAAGTGAAAGTAACAGAAAAAGTTTCTGACATAGACATCAAAAGGCAGTAGAAGAGCATCCATCCTCATTAGATAAGCAGGGCATTATATACTTCTCAACCAGCTACTGCAAACAGATAAAAAGAAAACCTCAGAGTTGTAAAAGTTTCACCAGACCCTTTCCCAAGGTATACATCCTGAGATAACTTTGGCACATTAGCCAGGAAGAACTGGTTCCAGGCAATGTCTCTGGGCAAGATATACTGATGATGCGTAATCATGGGTACAAGTCTTGAGAAACAGGTTCCCAGGCAAGATTTGTTACCATTATAATTATTAATATAGAGCCTAAGAAAAGCATTTCCATGAGTAAGAGATTGTGCTGTGTGATCAGTAGCTCATAAAGAAAGGCCGGTTCTCCCGCAAGAGATATTGTTGCACAAGGCTTAAGGAAAGCATGAGCAAGAATGTTCACCTCCTCCTTAAAGGGCCTTGGACTGCCTGCCTAAGCTTTAACTCCTTCAGAGTTGAGTGGCATATTCAGTATATTACCATTTTGGATAACTGTTTCTTGAACAGAACCAGGATCTGGGGCCATTCTTTTATCACCAATAATCCAGCAGCCAGTTCTCAACAGTTAAGACAGTCATATAGACCGACATTAACACCAGCACCTGGGTTTCCAGCCCCAGCTGGCGCCACATGTGTGCTCAGTCTTGTTCAGCTCTTCACGACCCAATAGACTGTAGCCCGCCACGTTCCTCTGTCCATGGGATTCTCCAGGCAATGATACTGGAGTGGGTTGCCATTGCCTTCTCCAGGGGATCTTCCGGACCCAGGGACCGAACCTGCGTCTCTTGACTCACCTGCATTGGCAGACGGCTTCTTTACCACTGAGCCACCCAGGAAGCCCCTCAGCGGCCTGACTTGCCCTAATTGTCTCCAGACCCCTCCAACCAGTCTCCAGCTCCATCCAATCAAGACCATCTGAGGAGGGTCTCTTAACGAGGCTACACACCCAGAAGACGTCTTTCTACCCGAACCCCCAAAACACTTTTCTGCCACAAATCGAAACTGAGCACAGGAGGTCAGGATGTCTGGTGGGGATCTGGGGGGTGCCTCTGGAGCAAAAAGACCCAAGGCTCAGGCTGCGTTCCCATGTCCTCCCGGTCCCCTTAGGGGGCCAAGTTCTTGGGCCAAGGTCCCCTGTACTCCCTCCTTCCCAGACAGCTTCCAAATTCATCACCAAATTCGTCACCAAGTTGGTTCTGTTCGACGCAAAACTGAGGTGAAGCACGGAGAGGGGTTATTCACAGGGAGAGGACAAGAGGATATGAGTCTTTAAAAACGCCTCAGCAAAGTCCAAGGACTGACGGGAAAACGGCTGTGGCCTGCTGACGCAGGCTGCGTGAACGTGCGGACGCAGGGCGTGAAGGGGACGCGGAGTGAAGGAAACGTGGGGGGCGTGGACATGGGAACGCAGGGCGTGAGGGGTGTGGACGCGCAGTGAAGGAAACATCGGGGGCGTGGGGAACCTGGGGAGTATAGGCAGCTGGGGGAGGGCCGAAATCTCGACTATAAAAAGGTACCTAGCGGTTGTTGTGCACAGGTGCAACTAGCCAAGGAGAATAATGAACCTTGTATAGGGAAGAGAATCCATTAGTGTGGGTTTAGGGAGAAGGACTGGACCGCGTTCTAGAAACCGAGGCTTCATGGAAGGAGAAGGGAGCCGACTGGGGAAGTGGACCGGAGGCTAGTTTCAGCAGAGATGAAATAAGAAGTAGGTTTAATTAAAGAAGATAGAAGGAGGGCCTAGAGACTGAAAGAGCCCACAGGGATGATGGACTTAACATTCACAGTGTTTCTTGATCACATTAAAACTCACTTCAAATTCAGCTGCTTCTTTACCTTGATATCCAACTCATTTGAAAAAAACAAAACAAAAAACAACTCCCTTGAGGGACAATTTACATACTGTCAAGCGAATGGGCCCATTTAAAATGTACAGTGTGATGAGTTTAGAAAAACACAAATGCTTGTGTTGCCAGCAACCCAGCCAATATCTCCATTATCCAAATGACCTCAGGGCTCCTCCCAGGCCTTGCATCTCATCCTAGGCTTCATTGAGGTTATTTTTGCCTGTTCAGGAACTTCACATACATGGGAATAGACAGTCTGGGTGTCTGATTTCTTTCAGATTTATCAACATTGTTCTTTTTTTAATCCAAGTAGCATTCCATTGCATGAGATGTAACAGGATTTGTTTATCTAGTCACCTACTGTTGGGTTGTTTCTTCACAGACGCTGTTTTGAATAAAGCTGCCAAGAACGCTCCTTGTACACCTCTCATGGATGCACGTTTTTATGTAGTTGGGATAAATACCTAGTAGTATTGCTGGATCAGATGGTATTTACACGCTTAATTAATGAGACTGCAGATAGTGTTCCTGATAAAATGTTCTATCTGCACCCCCAAAATCAACACAAAAATTGCAGTCACTGCCCCCTCCCAACCTTGCCAGCACTTGGTGGTGTCAGAATTCTCCATCTTATCATTCTCATGAGCAACCATCTCCTTTGAAATAAAGACTAGGGTCATTTTTGGAGGATTACATGCAGGATGAAGAGAGGGTCACTGCAGTTAAGGACTGGGTCCCACAGACGCCCAGCTCCACACACCACTCCAGGCCTCTCCCACTTTGGACCTACCTGGGTTCCCTTCCTTGGGTTCAGTGATTTGCTCACGGAACTCAGAACACTACTTATGTTTACTGACTTGTTACCTATTACAGGAAAGGATTAAGTTAAAGGATACACACCAACAGTCAGATGATGAGGCACAGAGGGCGAGGTCTGGAAGTGTCTGGGGGATAGGAGTTTCTGCCCAGTGGAGCTGGGACTGTGCCCATGCTCCTGGAAGCTCTCTGAACCCAATAGTGAGTTTTGATGGAGGCTTCATCATGTAGGCACAGTCAGGATCCATCATGAACTGTCTCCAGCCTCTGTCCTCCCCCTGGGAGGTGGGTAGAGCTGGAAGTTCCAAGCCTCTAATCCTGGCTCAGTAATTTTGGTGACAGAGCCCCTGTCCTGAAGCCATCTGGGAACAGACGTGCTCCTGTACCCAGAAACCCTGTGGGATTGGGGGTTCTGGGCTGGGCCCTGAAGCAGACACAATTCTGTCCCCTGGGTCACAGCTGTGTGACCACAGCCAGGTGGGAGGTGGGGCGGCAGGCAGTGGGCTGGAATGTGGAATCGTGGGCATCTCAAGTGGAGTTCTGTACATACAGACCCTGGGCAGAATTTGGTGGAAGGGTCCCAGGAGCAGGGGTGGGCCTGCCTGCAGGCACCCTGAGGAGGGCTTGGAAGTTGGGGAGGCAGATTTGCAGGTTGTGGCAGCAGAGATTACAAAGTAGCCCAGGTGGCCTTGGGCAGGAATGGGCACTCCTCATCCCCAGAAAGGCATTCACATCCTTCTGGTGTGGATGGGAGTGGACACTGGGAGGTCACCGCCTCTCTGTAGTTCTAGATACAGTGGGAGTCAGCGTCCTGCTGAGAGGGAGAGGCAGTGTTTGGGGGTGGGGAAAGAGCTCAATGGATCTGTCAGGGTTAGGCTCTTCCCTGAGGGGGTGGGAATGAACTTGAGCAAAGGAAATATCCTGGTGGGGTGGCTGGGGGCGTTGGGGCGCAGCTCTACAAAGGGAGGGGAATTGGAAGCAAAGAGTCCGGTCGGGTCAGTCTGAGCTTCTCGGTCCACTGCATGCTCCTCCCTCTTCTCTGCTGCTGAGACAACTCGGCACAGAATTCCAGAGCCCAGACTGGGCCCTCCCTTCCCCCTCCTTCCCTTCCCCCTCCCCCGGAATTCCCAGAGCCCAGACTGGGTCCTCCTTTCCACCTCATCTCCTCCACCCTCCCCTGATCTTCCTAGTGGGTCCCAGATGACAAGGTGAAGTTGTTGACTGTCCAATTCTGTGTGCCTCTTACGGGATGGGGCTTGCTGCAGATGCCCTGTTTCTTGTCAGCAGAAACCCACCAGAGGGACAGACAGAGGAATGTAGCTACACACAGGAGTTGGGTGCTGGCCATTTCTTCGGGTTCCTTGAGCCATGGCATCTGCCTGACTGTGTATCTTCTAGGCACCAATGACCCCTGCAGCCTCCCTACTGAGAATCAGAGCTTGTTCCAGGTGTCACCTGCTGGAGCCTGCCTGTGACCCTGAAGCATTGAGCTGGAGTATCACTAGTGAGCATCTACTCTTTTCAGACATCGCTGTGTGTTCTCTGTGTAGTTCTCCCTTTCAAATTTCTTATATAGACACAATTAATCGCATTTTCTAGAGGGTAAGATGGAAGCTCAGAGACTTGTGTAATTCACACAGGATTTTACTAGTGTTACAAACCAAAATGCTGTGCTATGCGCTTAGTCATGTTCGGTGCTTTGCAAGCCCATGGACTGTAGCCTGCCAGGCTCCTCTATCCATGAGGATTCTCCAGACGAGAATACTGGAGTAGATTGCTATGCCCTCCTCCAGGGATCTTCAAAACCCAGGGGTCAAAATTGCAACATCTCCTGCTTTGGCAGGCAGGTTCTTTACCACTTGCACCACACCTGGGAAACCCCTAAATAATACCTTACCTACTATTATTTTCCCCCATCATTGTATTCTTTGTATGGCAGCTATGATTTACATGAGCTACAATTTGCAGAGATTTACGAAATCTCATGGCTTACTAAAAACTTAGCATGAACCAGGTATTATAATATAGATATAAACTTACTAGTTAACAAACAGTTGGAATACCTCAAAGTTTCTTGTTCAGATGGTTAGACTTTCTATCTGTAAGGTCTGGCTGAGGGAATATTCTCAGCAGTTTGATTTTTTTTTTTTTTTCTTCAGCTAAGACAGCAAAAGAGATGATTTATTGTACACGTTACATTCAGCCACAACTGAGAAGAGAACTAGGCCATTGTTATCACAGGTCCAGGGCAAAGGAGCAAAAGGGACAGATTTGATACGAGCATGGTGGGTCTCTCAAAGGTGGTCAAGGCAATCAGAAGGGCCATAGATGTTCCACATTCATTGAGAAGTTCTAGATAGTAGGCATGCAGTCCACAAATTTGTACCAGCGTCCCTGGCCTCTGGCTTCCCTTGTTTCTGCTTCTGTGGCTTCCATGGGTGTACAAGTTTACTTGGACTTCTGCCTCACCTTTCTTCTTTTGCGCTTCAGCCTGCGCATTCGCTTCTTCCTCCACTTCGCTCTCATGGCACAGAGGTTTCTCAAAAGATGGCGCTAAGGCTGAGAGCAGCAGTTTGATTTAAAACTGCCATTTTTTTCCCCTCTTTTATTTCTGAAGACTTGCCTGCTTAATTAGGCTTAGACTCAGCTCCTAGAGGCTTGTATTCATATTCTGGTTTACATACTTGCAAGACAAAGGCAATTGTTTAGTTTTTCAAAGAACAGTTCTGTCACCTAAAGTTCCTTAAATCAGTGGCAAGATTTTTAATAAAACTGAATTTTAATTTACAAAGTTCTATGTTTTATAACTTTAGAGTTTTAATTTATTATATCTTCAAAGGTTTGTATAAAGCATTTAGCAAAGACTTTCCTGAGTTTATAAATTAAACCGAAGCAAAAGCACTACTTTTTAAAAAAAATTAACCTTTGCATGTTAACTCCCAGTTTATTTTGTATGACTCAGGTAACTATTGATATCCTCAGCATGTTTAGTTGATATTTCCTTAGTGGCAATCTTTATGCCTTGTCTTTCCCACAATATAATTAAATGAGAGCTGTAACCACCTTATATACAGTCCATTTAAATATAGCAATTTGTATACATTTATATAAATTCCACCAACTCTATACCTTCAACTTTAGTTTTCATAAGGATCCAATCAATAAGCTTTGATCTTAAGAGAGAGTTTAGAAGACTTTTGTTGTTGTTGTTGTTCCCTGTCTATTTTACTTACTTTTAGATAAAAGGGTCTCCTATCTCCAGAGTCAGGTAAAGCCCAGCAGTCAGGCCCCTTGGCTTAACTGTCCCAAAATTATTAGTTAGATACCTCAAAGTTTAGTAGCCCCTTAAATAGATAACTTAAAACTGGGGCAAGTAGAATAGACTTGTTTAGCTTTTAATGTTAGAGACCAGTAGGGGTCCCTCATGGTTCATTAACTTTGCTGTTCAGTGGCTCAGTCCTGACTGACTCTTTATGACCTCATGGACTGCAGCATTCCAGGCTTCCCTGTCCTTCACTATCTCCCAGAGTTTGCTCAAAGTAATATCTATCAAGTGGGTGATGCCACCCAACCATCTCATCCTCTGTCACCCCCTTCTCCTCCTACCCTCAATCTTTCCCAGCATCCAGGTCTTTTCCAGTGAATCTGGTTCAGGACATGTGATGCAGTAAGCAGCAGTGAGCAGTAGCTGGAAGCAAGGTCTTTGTTTCCCAGACTGGGAGTCCTAACCACTAGACCATAGGACCCAGCAGTTAGGGTTAAGGTCCCTAGTCTTGCCTGTCCAGTCAAGAGTGAATTCCAGCCAGGAGGCAGAAGGTAGAGAGTAAAGAAAATTACATGCAGAAAGGTGCATGGATGAGCTCAGAGAGAGTCTCACCTTTGGGAAGTTTAAATCCTTTATTAGGGGGCAGTTTCTGGGTCTTTGTCTTCCCTCAGGCCAATGATCTTGCTTTGTCTCCCTCCAGTCCCTGGATAATTTGTCTCAGGACCTTCCCCTGGGGTGTGCACACACACCTTAGCCAAGGTGGATCTGGAAGTGAAGGCTTCTGGGAGTAGCAAGACCCATTATCACCTGGCATTATCCTTGACTTCAAAGAGGGGAAGTGGAGATCCCTTAATCTTTTACTCAGACAGAGTTTTGTCTCCTTTGTCTTTGTCGTGACTATTTCCTTGAGATGTTTACAAGAGACAAAGACAGGTTGTTTACACTGATTCTGCTGTTACTTCCATTTTGAACACACGGAGGCTGCTTGTAAATTCTTCAACTGGACCCCACCTATCTCTTGCTTCAGGAAATACAAAGAGGAAGCTGGATAATTGCAAATGTCCAACCTAGAGCCACTGTATCTCTTACCTCAAGTTGGGTCCTGGCATTAGGTGGTCAAAGTATTGGAGTTTCAGCTTCAACATTAGTCCTTCCAATGAGTGTTCAGGGTTGAGTTCCTTTAGGATTGACTGGTTTGATCTCCCTGCAGTCTAAGGGACTCTTGAATCTTCTCCAATACCACAGTTCAAAAGCACCAATTTTTCTGTGCTCAGCCTTCTTTATGGTTCAGCTCTCACATACATGCATGACTACTGGAAAAACCATAGTTTTGACTAGACAGACCTTTGTTGGCAAAGTGATGTGTCTACTTTTTAATATGCTGTTTAGGTTTGTCATAGCTTCTCTTCCAAGGAGCAACCGTCTTTTAATTTCATGGCTGTAGTCACCATCTGCAGTGATTTTGGAGCCCAAGAAAATAAAGCCTGTCACTGTTTCTCCATCTATTTGCCATGAAGTGATGGGACCCAATGCCATGATCTTAATTTTTTGAATATTGAGTTTTAAACCAGCTTTTTCACTCTCTCATTTTCTTCAAGAGGCTCTTACATTCCTCTTTGATTTGTGCCATTAGGGTGATATTATTTGCATATCTGGGGTTATTGATATTTTTCCTGGCAATCTTGATTCCAGCTTGAGCTTCATGTAGCCCAGCATTTTGCATGTTGTACTCTGCAAATAAGTTGAATATGCAGGATGACAATATATGCCTTGATGTACTCTTTTCCCAATTTGGAACCAGTCCGTTTTTTTCATGTCCAGTTCTAACTTGCTTCTTGACCTGCATTAATGTTTCACAGGAGGCAGGTAAGGTGGTCTGGTATTCCCATCTCTTGAAGAATTTTCCACAGTTTGTTGTGATCCGCAGTCGAAGTCTTTAGTGTAGCCAATGAAGCAGAAGTAGATGTTTTTCTGGACTACCCTTGCTTTTTCTATGGTTCAGCAGATATTTGCTGTTTGATCTCTGGTTCCTCTGTCTTTTCTAAATCCAGCTTGTCCATCTGGAAGTTCTGGGTTCGTGTACTGTTGAAGCCTAGCTCTAAGAATTTTGAGCACTACCTTGCTATTATGTGTGAAATGAGTGCAATTATGTGGTAGTTTGAACATTCTTTGGCATTGGGTTTGGGCTTCTTTGAGATTGGGCTTCCCTGGTAGCTAAGATGGTAAAGCCTCCACCTGCAATGCAGGACCCCTGGGTTCAATCCCTGGGTGGGGAAGATCCCCTGGAGAAGGAAATGGCAATACACTCTAGTATCTTGCCTGGATAATTCTATGGAGAGAGTAGTCTGGCAGGCTACAGTCCATAGCATCAAAAAGAGTGGACATGACTGAGTGACTATCACTTTCTTTGGGACTGGAATGAAAACTGACCTTTGCCAGTAGTGTGTAAAGTGAAGTGAAGTGAAATGAAAGTCACTCAGTTGTGTCCAACTCTTGCAACCTATTGGACTCCATGGGGTTCTCCAGGTCAGAATACTGGAGTGGGTAGCCATTCCCTCTCCAGGGGACCTTTCCAACCCAGATCTCCTGCATTGCAAGCTGATTCTTTACCAGCTGAGCCACAAGGGAAGCCCATCCAGTAGTGTAGTGGTATCAAATCTTGTTTAACCATGAAAATGTCTATTTTATTTATCCCATTCTAAATACTATCCAAAGAATTTTTTATTCATTTTAAGTAACTCCTTAAAAAATTTTTTTTTGACCTCATTGAAATAATAGCCAGGCGTTTTCCCCCAAGTTTTTTTTTTTTTTTTTTTTTTTTTTTTTTTTTAATAAAAATTTTTTTTTTTTCTTAATAAAAAAGGAAAGGAATGGGAATAACAAAAACCCTCCTCTCAATATTGTCT
>ML661897.1:16645847-16673770 GCA_007570785.1 Antilocapra americana
AAAAAATGAAGGTTTTTTTTTTTTTAAACTGCCACATTCACTCCAAAGCCCATCCATTTCCTTCAGCATCCAAAGATTAAGCACATGTTCTGCTTAGCTATATAATAAAGTGGCAAACACGCTGCACCACTGACATCACAGTTCAGTTGCCTATAAAACTAGACTTCCGACGCTGGGCCCCAGCTTCACTTTCTCACAGGTCATCATCTTCATCCGGGAGAGCAGTTGTCTGAGCAACCTCTAAATCGTGCTCGTACTGTGCTGCCAAGGCTGGGTCCATGACCACCTCTGGTGGGGCAAGAGCAGGCATGGCGACAAACTCCAAGTTAGGGTCTCCAATCAGTTTTCTAGCAAGCCAGAGGAAGGGCTTTTCAAAGTTGTAGTTACTTTTGGCAGAAATGTCATAGTACTGAAGATTCTTCTTTCGGTGGAAGACAATTGACTTTGCCTTAACCTTTCTGTCCTTAATATCCACTTTGTTGCCACACAACACAATTGGGATGTTCTCACACACTCGTACCAGATCTCTATGCCAGTTAGGCACATTCTTGTAAGTAACTCTTGATGTTACGTCTAACATTATAATGGCACACTGAGCTTGTATATAATAGCCATCTCTCAGTCCACCAAATTTCTCCTGACCAGCTGTATCCCATACATTGAACTTAATAGGTCCTCTGTTGGTATGGAACACAAGAGGATGGACCTCAACACCCAAGGTAGCTACATATTTCTTCTCAAATTCACCAGTCAGATGACGCTTCACGAATGTAGTTTTTCCCGTACCACCATCACCAACCAAAACAAGTTTGAACTGAACTTGGGGTTCTCCTTGGGCAGCCATCGCGATGTTACTTCCAGAAGCGTCTCCGCGCCCGTCTGACTGAGGGCTGGAAAGATGGCGGAAGCGCAATTCAAATGCCTCCCCCAAGTTTTTTGTTGATACTCTCAGCTGCTCTTATTAGCATCTGTAAGGCCCATTGAGGCTAAGGCCACAACGAAGCTTCCTAAACTAATTTTTCTCTGTCAAAAAAAAGTTAATTTGACTTTTGTTTTATCAGTTAAGTTCACTCAGTTGTGTCTGACTCTTTGCAACCCCATGGACAGCAGCACGCCAGGCCTCCCTGTCCATCACCATCTCTGTTCAATCAGTGATGTCATCCAACGATCTCATCCTCTGTCATCCTCTTCTCTTCCTACCTTCAATCTTTCCCAGCATCAGAGTCTTTTCCAATGAGTCAGTTCTTTGCATCAGGTGGCCAATGTATTGGATTTTCAGTTTCAGCATCAGTCCCTCCAATGAATATTCAGGACTGATTTCCTTTAGGATAGACTGGTTGAATCTCCTTACAGTCCAAGGGAAACTCAAGAGTCTTCTCCAACACCACAGTTCAAAAGCATCAATTCTTCGGTGCTCAGCTTTCTTTATAGTCCAACTCTCACATCCATACATAACTACTGGAAAAACCATAGCTTTGACTAGATGGACCTTTGTTGGCAAAGTAATATCTGTGCTTTTTAATATGCAGTCTAGGTTGGTCATAGCTTTTCTTTTCATGAATATAACCATGGTTTGGAGGCATTACATGACCTTTTTTTCCCTTGGTGCTAGAAATGGTCTTGTGAAGATTTCTTTAACAGGCCACTCAGTGTGCTGTTACTTGACTGGGCCATAAAACAGTAATCAGAATTCTCTGGACTACCTGTACTTACTAGTCTCTTGTGGTCCAGAAAAATACTGCCTTTTGTTGTTTCTTCCCCTATCTAGACTTATACCATATAATCATTGATCTTATATAGAATTGCATTTCTGATCAACTGCTTTAAGTCACCTAGTCATCATTATTGTTGTTGGGAGGACTGGTTACACACTGTATACAGTAAGAGACAATAATCTTGTAAAATATACAGGATATAAGTAATGAAGCTAATAACACTGACAAAGTCATAGCATAACAGGGAGACAAATGCACAATTTGAAAACAAAGGAGAAATTAAGCAATGATTAGTATAAATAGTTGTAATCCAGTTGCAGTAAATCATGAAGTCTATGGGAGCCAGCTGAAGAAGCTACACTCTAGCAGAATCAGGTACAGAGAAAACAAAGATGTTTTATCTCTGTTTACAGGGGAATATTTTAACACTTTGCTGTAGGTCACAGCATAAGAGAAAAGGTTTTTCTGAAAAACATAGATTCGAGCTAGTATATTTTCTAAGGTTATGAAGTTAGAAATCATATTTATTAGTAAATTCAGTCTCATGTAAATGAACTTTGACTCTTAATGGCATGCCTATATTAATTAAATCAACAAACTTAAACAATATTAATATCAACTTAATATTGAATATTTCATAGTTCACTTGAACCTGAAAGTCATTTTGGTCAGTTTCTTTAAATTTTGGTAAGTTTCTTTAAATTCAAGCTTTCTTTAAATACAAGGTCTAAAGAGCAGTAAGAAACTTTTATAAAGCCTCTAGGGATAGTTTATGAGATTTTCATTAAAAAAAAGAGAACATTTGTATTTATTATACATATTTACATCTTAAAACACCACCAATTTAGTAAAAACAGAGCATTCAATGGAACACTAGCAGCAAAAGCTACTTATCAACTACCAATCATTTTTACAAGGTCATATACAAATAAACACTAAGGAGAAAAATAGACAACAAAAGTTAATAAGAAACGAGTATAATTATAAATAAGGCCTCCCCAGTGGCTCAGCACTAAAGAATTCACCTGCAATATAGGAGACACTGGAGACACAGGTTTGATCCCTGGGTCGAGATCCCCTGGAGGAGGAAGTGGCAACCCGCTCCAGTGATTCCTGCCTGGAAAATCCTATGGACAGAAGAGCCTGGTGGGCTACAATCCATGGGGTCACAGTCAGACACAACTGAGCAATTGAGCACATAGCATAATTAGAATAATACCAGATTTTAAACAGGATGTTTAGAAGGCTTTTTCTTTTTGTTCCCTGTCTATTTTACCTACTTTTATATAAAAGGCTCTAGGATCCCCAGAGTTGGGTAGAGACAAGAAAGTCAGGCCCTTTTTCCTTCTGGGAAGATTGTTGTTGTTGCTTAGTCACTCAGTCATGTCCAACTCCTTGGGACCCCATAGACTACAGCACACCAGGCTTCCTTGTCTTTAGCCTCCTCAAACTCATGTCCATTGAGTCAGTGATGCCATCCAATCATCTTGTCTTCTGTCATCCCCTGCTACTCTGCCTTCAGTCTTACCCAGCATCAGGATGTTTTCCAATGAGTCAGCTCTTCCCATCAAGTGGCTAAAGTATTGGAGCTTCAATTTTAGCATCAGTCCTTCTAATAAATATTCATGATTGTTTTCCTTTAGGATTGACTGGTTTGATTTCCTTGCAGTCTAAGGGACTCTCAAGAGTCTTCTCCAACACCATAGATCAAAAGCATCAATTCTTTGGCATTCAGCCTTCTTTATGGTCCAACTGTCACATCCATATATGATTAGGGGAAAACCCATAGCTCTGACTAGATGAACCTTTGTCAGCAAAGTAATGTCTCTGCTTTTTAATGTGCTGTCTAGGTTTGTCATAGCTTTTCTTCCAAGGAGGAATCGTCTTTTAATTTCATGGCTGCAGTCACCATCTGCAGTGATTTTGGAGCCCAAGAAAAGAAAGTCCGTCACTGTTTCCATTGTTTTCCCATCTCTTTGCTGTGAAGTGATGGGACCAGATGCCATGATCTTAGTTTTTTGAATGTTGAGTTTTAAGCCAACTTTTTCACTCTCCTCTTTCACCTTCATTAAGAGACTCTTTAGTTCCTCTTTGCTTTCTGCCATAAGGCTGGTGTCATCTCCATTGAGGTCACTGATATTTCTCCCAGCAAAATTGACTTCAGCTTGTGCTTCATCCAACCTGGAATTTCACATGATGTACTCTGCATAGAAGTTAAATAATCAGGATAACAATATACAGTCTTGATGTACTCCTTTCCCAATTTGGAACCGATCCATGGTTCCATGTTCGATTCTAACTGCTGCTTCTTAACCTGCATACAGGTTTCACAGGAGGCAGGTAAGGTGGTCTGATATTGCCATCTCTTGAAGAATTTTCAACAGTTTGTTGTGATCCACATAGTTAAAGGCTTTAATGTAATCAATGAAGCAGAAAGTGAAAGTGAAGTTGCTCAGTTGTGTCCAACTTTTTGGGACCCCATGGACTATAGCCCACCAGGCTCCTCCATCCATGGAATTTTCTAGGCAAGAGTACTGAAGTGGGTTGCCATTTCCTTCTCCAGGGGATCTTACCGACCCAGGGAAGATCAAACCTGGGTCTCCCACATTGCGGGCAAATGCTTTACCATCTGAATTACCAGGAAATCCCAAATGAAGCAGAAGTAGATGTTTTTCTGGAATTCTCTTGCTATTTCTGTGATCTAACAGATGTTGGCAATTTGATCTCTGGTTCTTCTGCCTCTTCTAAATCCATCTTGAACATCTGGAAGTTCTCAGTTCACATACTATTGAAGACTGGCTTGGAGAATTTTGAGCGTTACTTTGCTAGCATGTGAAATGAGTGCAATTGTGTGGTAGTTTGAACATTCTCTGGCATTGCTGGGTTCACGATATCAAGGAATTTACCACCCAGTGTTGTTTAAGCCACCCTGTTAAGACAGCCTTAGCAAACTAATATAATGACTATTTGGGGAAAAAATCATGTATTTTATTACTCCAGTAGAATAATTTTAACACTGATTCTTACCCTGAGCTTATAAAAGGCAGAGATAAACTTTACTACAGAGTATATGAATTGTATCCTATGAAACAAAGCTGGTTAACACGTATCTCTCAGCTGTAACTGACAGTGTCCATCTAGGGAGCGAGAGGATAGGTGTAGAAGGGAGAACCTTGACTGCTTTCAGACAAGCAACTTCCTGGTCCCCAGGTTGCCCTGAGCATAACGAAGAGGGACACAGTTCTTGGGGCCAGGTCTCCAAGCAGTGACACCAGGCCTCTAGAATCCACAACAAAATTGTAAAGGAAGAATATTACTAGCCAGACCCAGATGAACTTTTTCCTCCCATTATTGCTTTTTTTCTGGAAAGTTCTTCCAAATACACATTTTTGTCTCAAAATACCATATTGAACACTCCCTACTAGGAGCAAAACTTTTTAACATCTCTATTCGATGAATTTGCAGTTGCAAAATCACTCAGAAAATCTCCCCAACATCTCCCCTGCACCAGTGTCCCCCTCAACAGCATCTGATCCACCATATCAAGGAATTTACCACCCAAATAAACAGGTACTTAAATGTGGCTTAGTTATCTCTGCACCGTCTCCCTGGTCTCTCTGTGAAATCTAGCCAATTCTTTGCATTCTTCTCATTTCTCAATTCTTTGCATTCTTCTCAGAGAAGCCCTGCAAGATGCTGGCTAGTCTCGGTTCTGTCCTCATTTCCCTACAGTGCCTAGAAGTCAGCCTCTCCACACAAAAACTGTTCCAACAAATTTCATTTCAATGATTTGGGCTTAAATTTTTGATTTGCTTCTGTTGCTAAGTTCTTAAGGCTTTTTTTTTTTTTTTTTTTCGCCACCTAAAAAAAAAAAATTAAAGAATGATGTTTGCCCTCATATCTAACAGGATAAACTCTAACCTAGTAAGTTTTTAAGGCTGATATTTTCCAAAAAATAAACTTTCTTGTCTCCTGTACAATAATAAAAGTTTGTTATAAAAGTACACAAGGTGAAAAAAATCAATAAAATAGTGATATCCTCACAGTTGAATTCTTAATATATTTCCCACTATATGCAATAAGAAAAGAAAATTGGCAAATATTTTGGATAAGAACCAACATTTTTAAAAGCAATAATTTTAGCTCAAATATCTAGATTTACCATTTGTATAAAATAACATTTTTTAAACTTTCTTTATTTTTTTACTTTACAATATTGTATTGGTTTTGCCATACATTGATATGAATCTGCCATGGATGTACATGTTAAAATAACATTTTATAAAAATATGATTTTATAAAATTTGTGTAGCTAGGTAACAAATGACTTCCCTAAATAACATTTAGTAGGTGGAGTCTAGGGACCACATTCTACAAAATAAATTTACTGACATTGTAAAATGTTAGTAGCATAAAATTATGGTGGGAATAAAAAAGGCAGAGACCTTTTTTAAGGTCTTGAAGTTTAAGAGCGATCCCTGATTGAGAGATATCTGAGTTGAAGTGGTCATTGGAAACAGATGGTAGAGATTGTGAAATCACAAAGAAAAGATTGTCTGAATTCCAGCTTCTGGACTCAGAAAAGGATGGAAGAGCTGTAGATTTCACTGCAGAGAATGAGGTTGAGAAACTTTAAAATCAGATGCATTTTCCCAGATCCAGGCAGCCAGCAAATGTGCAAAAATGCTTAAAGCCATAATGGTGTGTCATTTCTATTTCTACAAAAGATGTTAGCATTTTCTGAATCCTCATCTCCCCTGCCTGGCATGCACTACTTTACAGCTTTCTGGAAGTTTCATCAGCACCACTGAGATAGCTATAGTACAATGTGCCTGTGGAGTACAGATTGTGGGTCCCTGGTTGGGAGAGAGGGATGATGGAATGGGTTCCTCTGGTTTCTAAAGTGAGTAGTGCTCTTGCAAAACTGAGTCGGGAAGACAACATACCTCTCTTTGGGAAATGTAACCATCTGCATGTCTAGAGGCATAATTTTAAAGACTGACCTTGTTTTGGGAATGATTATGATTCTGACCTCAAAAAGGTAAATATGAAGCCCCTGGATCATCAGGATCTGAATGTTCCCTACTGTGTCCATGATGTGTTACTGCTATAATATGCTGAATGTGTTGTTTTTCATTATTAATTCATAATTCATTAAAGTGCAAAATTACAATGAACAAAGTACATTAAAGCAAAATTCCCATCAATCATTTCTATCATTTCCATTACATGACAAAGTGTGGCTGTATGTATCTGGGAACATATCCTCTTGTGGGAGTTAGTTATAAAATAAAAGTGTATGAAACAGTAAATAGCAGTAAGGAATAAGTAGTTTATTAGAAGTATACCCTTTGGAAAGTGTGGGATAATAAAGGAAAGCTTTTCACTATTCATTGTTATAAATCAAATGCAGATTAAATGTACACTACCTTCAATTCAGATATTAAGGTATCCCTCCCTCAGTAATTTTATTAGCCCACATGTATAATCTCAAGCATAGGCTGTGATATATTTTGTAATACTTCAAAAAATTTTAAAGCAATATGTTTTTAACCCTATAATAAATATAAAATGGATCCCAACTGATGTTTTATAAAAGGTGCATTTCATAGAATTATTTAAGAATGAATCCTTAATAGACCATCTTTGTAGATATGTTAGCTGAGTGTTAGGATTGTCTAATACCATTTTAGGGCATTACTACATTTTAAGAAATAAAATAATATTAAGGGACATAATTTTGCCAGATAAAACATAATAGAATATTAATAGCCAGGAATTTGACTTGTGAAGAATCCTCACATGATTACTGGCCTGTTAAAAAAGAAGGAAACAAGACTCCACAAACCCATTGCAAGCTGTTATGCGAAAAATAATGTGCTGGTGACAAAGTCCTCTGGGAAGTAAATGTGAGTCCTGATGCTTCTTTATTTATTTCATTCCTAGAGTCCATTTGTTGCAGGTTTTTCTTATGTTTCTAAAGGAAATGTTAGCCATCTCAAATTCAGATCTTACCTCCAATAAAGTAAAAAATGTGAGACACCATATGACTGCATGATAATTAAAACTGTACAAATATTTTCTCTCATTGGAGACTGAAAGTGTTGTGCTTAAAATTTGTGATTCTCCTTTAAAAAGGGTAAAAATGAACTTATTTAGAAAACAGAAGTCGAACCACAGATGTAGAAAACAAACTTATGTTTACTAGGGGATAAGGGATAGGGGAGGGATAAGCTGGGACATTGAGGTTGAAGTATACATACTACTATATATAAAAGATATAATAAGAACCTACTGAAGAGCATAGGGAACTCTACTCAATACTCTGTAATGGCCTATATGTGAAAAGGATCTTTAAAAAAGTGGACATATGTATATTATAACTAATTCACTTTGCAGTACATCTGAAATTAACACAGCATTGTAAATTAACTGAACTCCAATAATTTTTTTTAGAAAAATAAGTAAATCAAGTACTTTTGTGTTTTTAAGAAATAAACATTATTTTCTTCATTTTTCTAATAAGAATTAAAAAATAGAATTTGTGGTTCTCAAACTAATGAACACCTAAGAATTAACTTTGCAAATCTACATGTGGAATGTATAATTCTTTGGTTCAGAGACAGTGACATTACAAAAGAACAAAACTTCCCAAGCGTTTCCCCACTTAGAGTAATGGTGGATCTCAAGGGGGCACAACAGATAATATTCTTTTTATGTTGCCAATTTGCTAGCAGTTTCATATTCACTAAGGAAGATTTGTCCATGGATCCTAAAGAAAAGACGTGAGGTCTCTATGGGGCCTTTGTGTCAAGTTTCTGTGGGTTATCTGTGTAAATTTCAGTGAGAAGTCTCTTTAGGGCACGAGAGATATCCTGCATTCTGTCTGTAAATGAACTCTCTGTGAGGTTTCCATGTGAAGTCTCTGGCGAGGCCACATGAGATCTCTAGATGAAGTCTCTTTATGAGGTCCCTTTGGAAAGTATTTCTGGAAAGTCTGTTAAATCTGTGCTAGGTTTCTGTCTGAGGGCCTATGAGGCAACATGAGGTCCCTGTGGTGAGGCCTCAGTATGGAATCTCTGTGGAAGGTATCTATGCAAGAAGTCTTTCTTGAGAGGTGTCTCTGTAAAGTCTTTGTGTATTGTCTCTGTTTGTTTCTCTCCTTTTCTGGTCTTACTGTACCTTATGGAAGACTGAGCAGTGAAAGAAGGGCAAAGGGACTTGCTTCTTTCTGTTTTCTTGCTGTTCCATCAGCATCACCTGTCTCCTCCCAGCAGGGGCCATAGGGGTCTGTGTTCAGGTTCCCCACATTCCCAGAGCTCACTTCTGGGTGCCCTGGAGAGGATCCAGTAACAGCCAGGCTCAGGTTCCCGCCCTGAGTCCCAACTCCTCCCACAAGTCCTGGCTCTATTCTCGCTGCTCTGCCCATTCTTGAGGCTGCCTTGGAAATTAGACCCCAGAGGCAGGAACTGGCTCCAGGGAGAAAGCAGGGTTGTGAGCAGTCTGCCTTATCACCCCAGGTCTCAGTTCCACATGTTGAGAAGTCTGACAGGTATGGGGGATGGGGTCCATTTCTATTGCCATCTGGATCAGGGGCATATGCTGGAGCAAAACTCTCCACAATGGGAAAGACACCCCCCGGGAGCTGTGTCCACTGTGTGCCCTGCACATGGCAGAATGCACCTAATCACGCTAGAGAAACTCTTCATTTCCCTGCTTTTCCATATGAATCGAGGCCAGGGGACAAGAAATACTGTGCTAGAAGCAGAGCAGTGGAACACTCCTGGGCTTCACCCCGCCCCCCATTTTGACTGGTCACTCCCCTGGTGGCTCAGATGGTAAAGAATTAGCCTGCAATGTGGAGACCTGGGTTCAATCCCTGGGTTGGGAAGATCCCCTGGGGGAGGGCATGGCAACCCACTCCAGGATTCTTGCCTGGAGAATCCCCATGGACAGAGGAGCCTGGCGTGGTACAATCCATGGGGTCACAGAGTCAGACATGACTGAGTGACTAAGGACAGCACTCCCGCCCACCACCACCCTGTGACAAATCCTGTCTGATTGCTTCTTCTCTTGCCAGACTCTGAGGTGATCACAGACTAAGAGCCAGGCAAGTAATTATGTGATTACTACATAATCCCAAGCAAGTCCCTTGGACTTTTAAGTCTCCACTTCTCCCCTGGAGCAGTCCTTGGCCATATGTTTATGTGAACCAGAATAGGAGTCACATTCTGTGTTCCCTAGACCTGGCTTGTATACTTATTGTCAAATCATCCTTTTGAGAATTCAGGAGGTGATGTATAAGCTTGTTAAATATAGTGTTAACCTTCCCTGATTTGCTTTACTTCTACAAATTTGACCTTCTGTTTTGACCTTAAGGTGCTTTCTGTAGGTCTGTGATCTTAGAGTTGGAATAGGGTAGAGACCCTGGGGTGGGGCCATGATGAGCTGCTGGACTCTTAGCTTTTCCTCCCTTCTAGGCCTTTACATGGCTGTATGTCAGGAGGCTTCTCTTTCACCGCACAGTTATGGACACCTGATACCACTTTGCCTTCTTCCCTGGATCCAACCTTTTATCTTCATCTGCATCTTATGCTAGATTCACAGTGTATGACCATCAGATAGTTACTACACATAGTCACAGCCCTGTTCTATTCATCTAAAACTCCTTCTCTGGGGTTAACATAGAGGGGAAGGTAGGTGACCATTAACATAGCTATTCATTTATATGGGACGGGGTCAACACAGCCCTCAGCAGCCTCCCTAATCCTCCCCACCTACACACACAAAGCTGGAAATGCTATCCTTGCTCTGCTCCAAAGTGTAGGAAAAGCAGAGGAGGTGGAGAGTGAAGCGGTACACTTTATTAATGCTTAACTCAAAGGGGTTCATAGGGCACATGTCAATCCCAGCCTTCATCATAGACAGAAGGAGCTCTCAAGGGTAGGTATTGTATATCGCCTAACCAGAGATCCAGGGGCAGATTTCTCCTGCTTCTAAACTCAGAGCCCAGTACCCTAATTCCCTCCAAACTTCCATCCACTTGCTTCTGACATTTCCTGGAGCCTCAGCTGGGATGTCTAGCTCTATCATGCCTCTGTGAACCTATCCACTATAGCTGAATAAAGTTCAAAGTAGAGTAGAAGCAGAAGAAAGACTGGTTAAACCAAATCCTTCGCGTGGGCTTCAGAGCTTTTTCCTATCTCATAGTTTTTGTTTGTGTAATGACAGTATTATAAGGTGCAGTGAAGGCACTCGAGACAAGGAGCAAGCTTACAATGCTACTCTCCTCCCTCCCTCTATGCCTCTCTCTTCTAGAAAACAAAGTGCACAGCACAGACAGCATCCATTACACTATATACTCTTATGAGAAAAAAAAAACACATATGTATTGGGGAACATTAAATATCTTGGCTACACTGAGAAAAACTCTTTATATGGACTGAATTTTTTCTTGGAGACATGTTTTTCTACTAAAGGAAAGAACTTTATGGTTGAGCAGGCAAGACACCTCTCCAAAGATGACAGTGCCTTGGACAGTAGTGATGGTGGACTGGGGCACCTGGAATCCTTGGTCCATACTGGCAGGGATGGATCAGAGTCAGAGTCTTCTTGGGGGTTGAGGTTGGGAGGTGCCTTGGGCTCAGCTGTTCATCATTGAATCTTACACTTTTTGAGCTCTGTTGATGTCTGACCTCCCTTTCTCTGATAGAACAACTCTGGCCCTTGGAGGTGGCTTGATGACTACAGGCTGTATAAACCATATTTTCCCCTTGCTGTGGGTAGGAGGGAAGCCTGTGATAGCAGAAACACCCACATACTGGGGCTTGGAGTTCCTGTTTGGGTTCTTTTAACTCTGTGGCATGAAGTCCATGGTGAATTGCCATTTTTTCTTCTAGGATCTGTCCAACAGCTGTCATAAGTGCCTGAGCCTCAGCGTTCTCGCTGTTCAAGATTGATCCGCTTTTGACTGGTCCTTCGCTCTGGGCAGTGGCTGAAATGGGCTTGCATTCTTGCAGGGCATCGCCACCTTTGACTTTTCTACTGGGGAAAATCCACTTTAAAAGTAGCTTCATCTTTTTTCTGAAGAGGCTTTCTTGAGGACCCTGTTTCTTCTCTGGCATGACCTGAAGACATTTTCTTCTAACAGAGTCTACTATTCCCCAGACCTGAGCAGGGCGGCTCATACTTCGAGCTTGAGAGGTCCCTAATTTTTTGAAGCTTTCCACACACTCTCCTGGTTTATGCCTTCTATAATCCTCTCTTTTGTAAGTAGGGGCTATCATCTTGCTCTGGCTCTTCCATGAATCCTGAAGTTTTGAAGTTTTGGGCTGTTGCTGCCCTAGGCTTCTTCTTTGGGCTTCCTTAAAGCCACATAGTGTCTGGGAAGCTAATCTGTCTCTGGTGGGGAATCTCTGGGGATTGCAATGAGGCACTGGAGAAGTCACGATGTCTGCAGCAAGGCATATGTGTTTGGGACAGTCTTGAAGCTGGTTGTCTGACCGTGCCTTTATTTTGGACTTAAACTCACTAGCAACGTCCATGTTAAGGCATGGCTTACCTGGATGTTGGAAAACAGACATTCTAGTGAGTGGGGAATGTTTACTGGCCCCTGGGGCCTCTAAATTCCTCCTGTGTACACTTGTGGTTTGGGGTTTTGTTAACTTTTTGGTTCCCAATGTAACTCTAGACTGTTGATGAAAAGCAGGAGACTCCTTGGTCTCCACTGCTTCCCTGGCCTCTTTTCTTCTCAAAGATTGGGATCCTAAGTTCACCTCCATCATTTTTACCCTTTGGCAGGGGTCTTGTGAGGCCTGACCACCACTCTCCTCTCTTGGCTCCTTCCTGGCCATTGTAGAGCCTGGATGTGGTTCTAGGCTGTCCCTCTTGGTCCCTTTCACAGTCTCAGTCTTCCAGGTTCTTCCCACAATGCTGAGTTTGAAGGACTGACAAGGTGACCTGCCCTCCAGTCCAGTCAGAGAAGTCTTTGAGGGTCCATGGTAGTCATCACGTGGGATACTTGCCAGCACCCTCTGATTTTCCTTATACACAGGTGAGGGGGTAAGGATAGGCCTTATCAGGGTGGGAACTGACTCTTCTTTTATCGCCTTCTCTCCTGAATGGACCTGAGGAGGTCTTCCCAGGAACTCAGCAAATTTTACCCTTGAGTAGGACTCAGATACACAGGTGGCTGACGAGGGCGAGACACACTGCATGGGGGAGGGTTGAGGCTTTTTCAATTTAAAGAGATTCATTGGCTTGAGGACCTTGAGAGGTAGGCCCCACCTATGTTTTACCCAAAACCTTGTAATATGTGCTTCCAGTTCCTCTTGAGTGTCTGAATCGAGGAAGGAGACCCTAGAAGAGTTGTTCACACAGCGTTCTGAACCCTTCAAGATGCCTAGATTGCTGGTTTCCACATGAATATCAGACTTGGAAGAAGGATGCTTGACATCAAGGCTAGACTGATGTACATTCATAGAAACCAAACCCTTGCTGTTCTGCCCCAACTTTCTGCCCAAATGGCCTTTCAGAATGTTATCTAGATTTTCATCTAAGCTCCTCAGTAAATCAATTCCTGAGTCACTCCTCAAAAGCCCTAGGTCATTTTCTGATTCCTCAAGGTTCACCTCCTGAAACTTCACTACAGAGCTTTCTGAGTTCCTAGACAGATCTCTTGGAACCTTCCCCAGAATATGCCCTAGGCCCTTGCCCATATCCTGGCTTAGCTGGAACCTCACAGTCTGTGCATCCTTGCTGCTGTCACCTGTAAACGAAGATGGTTGTGAGGGTCTATCCTTGCCTTTTGCCTGGCATGTGCCTGGTAATTCTCCATGAAGCTGCTTTATCTCTAAAGATTCTTGGATCCTTTGGTGCAGCTCTGACCGATGTTGGATGAGCCACTTTTGGAGATGTTGTTCCAGCTGCTTCCTGAGCTCTGGACCGATTGGAAAATTCTCAGGAAGGATTGAGACCACCCAGCTGTCTTCAGGAAGGTTGGAAGGGAAGACACTAGAGACTTCTTGAGATTGTTTGACTACAGAAGATAAAGTCCTCCCATTTTCTAGTTGCTTCTGCAACAAGGACCATTCTGAATGTTGAATCTTAGTTGGGGTAAGAGACTGTGGCTTATTCTGGGCTGTCAGGCAAGACAGTCCAGAGGCCCTACTCTGGGCTGGAGGAGAAGATGATAGGATTGGGAAAGAGGATTTTAGGTGTGCCTGGGTTTGGATCTGAGCCAGAGGTGGGGGCTGGAATTGAGGTATTATTGGAATAAAGGGTCGAGACTGGAACTCTAGATGGGACAAGGGCTGGAACTGGGAAAGCAGTGGAGATATTTTAGCTTGCATTTGAACTGGGAAGGCATGAGAAATTCTGTTGAATAAGAAAGGAGACTGTGGTACAGAAGAGGTCTCAGGGATTGAGGCAGTAGCCACCAAGGATTCACTGTGCAGAGAAGGGAGACCCCAGAAAAGCTGGTTATATTTCTGCTGTAGATTGTTCTCCAGGACTTTGGGATATGAGAACTGCTGAGGACAAGGCAGCTGCTCTGGTTTATCTTTTGTGCCCCAGAAAGGCTGGGGGGTTGTGGTGTCCTGCTCAGTATGCAGAGATTTCAACATATTCCCCAAAGAATTCAGGTGACAGTCTGGGCTCATTTGTTTTAGATGCGATTCATCTTTTTCTTTTTCCTTCCTAATCTTGATCTCAACTCTCTTTGTCACTTGTATATCTAGGAGCTTCTGTTCATGAGAGCTGAGCAAAGAAGAGCTACTAGCCTCTACTTGTCTGTCTGTGGGGCCTATCCAGAATGAGGCCCCTGCTGGGTTGTGGGGAAGGTGCTTTTCCTGGGACTTGTACTGTGATGAGGTCGAGAGATACAAGGCTTTCGCAGCTGCCTGCCACCAGGACAGGGCTGAAACGGGACAATGTGAGTGACCAAGGCATGAGATGGCTGGGATGAGAGAAGCTGACCAAGGAGGATGTGGAAACAAGCTCTGTGGGACAGTGCCCAGTGGTGGCGCCATCGTGGAGTCACGCTGAGTAAGAGTCAAAATGGAGTCTAGAGGTGGAGGGATAGAGGAGGCTGTCAGAGGACAGGCCTCTGAATCAGGCGGATATGGTGGGGGTGAGGAAAGAGCAACTAGCGGGGATGAAAGGATGTCTGGGGAAATAAAAGGCTCTAGTGGCTGAGAGGTCCTCAGGGATGTGTGTGAATGAACAGAAACTGAGGAGGTCGTCGGGTCTGGTGAAATGATGGAGGCCGAAGGTAGATGGTGCTTGGTCAGAGGAGCCAATAGGGACGTGGCAGGAGCGGCATCTTCCACAGGTTCCCCGCATGGCTGGTGGGCTCCAGCAGGCATTGCTTTGCATACCTCACCAAGGGGGTCTTGACAGGAGAACTGGTGAAAGCTGCTCTTGTCAGGGAGCCTCCCCAGGTGGCTGCAGGAGGCAGGAGACAGAAGCTGCAACCAGGAGCAGATGGGCCCAGGAGGGCTGGGCAGGCCAGGCAGGGGTGGACACTTGCAGCCCAGGATCCCTCCTCTGCCCCTACACTGACTTCATAATGTTCCTGCTGTCCCTCACCCTAGGGCTTTCGCCACCCTTCCCATGGCTGCCCCTCCCAGGGGTGGGTCACATTATCGCTCGAGGAGGAAAGTGGACCCAGGAAGGAAGGGAAAAGAGTCATTACCTTTGCAGAATTGAAACCAAGTGGCGAGTCCCCTCCAATTCTTCCAGGCAATCTCTGCAAGCTGGGAATCAGGAGACTGTGTCATGGTGGTGAGGCAGAGGCCTAAGAGTGCTTCAGGAGGCTGAGTGCAATGGCTCTTTAAAGGAAATCTTTGGGGGATTAAGCTCTGAAGCCCAAGCATCGGTGTCCAAGGCATGTGTCCCTGACAGCTACGGCAAGGCTCACTTGACAAGGTTTGTCCTTTGCAAAGTGCTTCCACATTCCTTACCCGCTAAGGCCCTTACAACTGCCCTGTAGGAGAAAGATCATCTTCATCTCACAGAAGAATCTGAGCAAAGTTAAACAATTTGTCCACCAGTTAGACTTGGAGGTCCCCCCTCCCAATGCAGGCACCATTGTTCCACCACAATCCACATACCCCATTTCCAGGCTCTTCATGGCTTCATTCTAAGCACACTTTTCTGGGAAGTATCTGGACTGGGATCTCCTTCCCAAGAGCCTCCCTAAGGCTCTGTTTCCTGAAGAATAGGCTCTGCCACTGGCATCCTCAGAGACCATGGAGCTGGGCCCTCAGGGACAGGAGAGATGGAAGCTAACTCTCGGGGCATGTAGGACTGAAAGGCAAAGGCTTACCTTTCAAAGATCCATTTTTTTTCCTACTCTGGCTCCTCCCCTTCACCTCCACTTGATGCTGAGAGATAAGAAAAAAAGGAGAGACTATCACCCAACTCTCTCCTCTCTCCAGGTGAGCTAAAGATGCTTAGTGTTCATGAACAGTATGACTTTCTACATTTAACTAATGGACCTCAGTAATTTTTTTCCTTGTTTACTTATTTTTAAAGTGGATAACAATATTTTCAGTTTTTTCTTTGAAGAGTGCAAAGAAGGATTTTGTAAGTGATATTCACCATAGATTTCTCCCATCACTGTTCCTCGGATCAAGAAACACACACATTCTCAGTTGTGTAAAACTAATTTCCCATGTGAGCTTTGTCAGATAGGATTCTGCTTCCCAAGGCCAGACCTCCACTCTACCCTCTGCTCTGAGACTCTCAGGGACTCAACATTGCCCTTAGATCAGTCCCAACACAGGGGAAAGTCTCAGTCAACACCTGCTATGGGAAGATGGCTCGTGAACCAGTGCTCAGGGGTCAGTCTTCCTATAGAGACTGAACTCTTAGTAATTCAGTCCTTGGCCATTAGTCACTGCATTTGGGAGTTGCCCAGAGCTCTCTACCATACCTGGACTCCCAGCCTGAGATCTTGGGCCATAAATCTTTATGCCCACTCTAACCCTTGTCTGGCCTGGCTTGTCCCTAGAAGGATGATGTTCTATGCTTTCCTGAGAGTTCCCATCTCAGTAGTCTCTCTGAGTGATTTTAAAAATTGGATATAAGAATAAGAAAAAAAGAGATAATCTCTGTTGGGACTGAGGCAAAGGTTTCTTACCTTCCTGATGTTTCTATGTTTTCTAGATGGTGATAAGTATGAATTACTCTGCAAGCATGGGAGTAATAGAAGAAAGAGCCCCAGTCCACATAGGAACGCAAGAATGATATCAATCAACCAGGAAGTCGAGCCGGATCTCAGCAAGGCAGCAATAATACTTTTCAAATAAAAGAAATTCTCCATTTTCTGGATTGCATTGTTGCCCTTAGGCAACAGAGTACTGAGAGTTCAGTTGAGGGCAGAACCCCAGACCTGCATCACAGAGTTATGGCCTTGTCACAAAGGGGTTCTAAGGGTGGGGGAGGGGCGGGAAGAGGAGTAGGCTGAGTCATGGCTCCCTCTCATCAAGCCACACAGATCCCTGCACCCTCCTGAGGCTTCTAGATCCCTCCTTCCAACTAGTCTCATCCACTCAGAGAGACCTTAGCCAATGTTCTATTCATTCCACTTGGAATATAGATATCACTGGGTTCCTTCAAGGAATCCATTAGAGATCTGGAGCTAGGGCCCACCAGTTTTAGAACTCTTGAAAATCTGAAGTTGACCCTGGAAGTTTAGCTATTTGGCAGCGATTTTTACACTCAGAAATTCTTTAATCCTCAACTTCAACTTCCCCACATGTTTGTATCTTTTGTGAACCTAGAGACTTGTTTAGTTTTGTGAATTTTGAATAGTATATGTTTTATCCCATTTCCTATCAGACCAACATGCAAACATAAAACTAATTTATTTTTAAAAATTCATAAACATGAAAGAATTATAAGTAGTTATGTAATAAGGATGAACATTAGATCTGTTCCTTTTTACTTTAATCTTTGTACTATGTTGCCTGTGTTTATTCATGCTGACTCTGCCCACTCCTGTGACTCCAGGCTGACCTCACCCATTCCGTGAACCCCAGAATGGCTCTGCATCTTTTGTAAAAGGATGTAAACTGTGTTTAGTCATGCTGGCTTTGTACTTTTTGTAGAAGAATGTTATCTGTAGTCTGAAATATACAGGATAGCCTATACTCATGGCGTTGACTTTTAAAAGCTCATTAATATGGAGATAAAAAGTTGTAGAACAGAAAATAACATTTGTTTTGTTGGAGGTTTACAGGAATATCATGACATGACCATGACTTGACCTACCTGAACAGCTGCTAGAACAAATGATCCAGCACCAGTAGTTTGCAACATGTAACCATCCCCCTCCCTCACCTTGCCTTTAAAAAGGTTTTCTCAAAGGCTTCAAGGGTTTTTCTTGGTCATGAGCCACCTGTGTCCTTGCATGGCCCTGCTATAAACCCTTTTCTGCTCCAAACTCTGACATTTCAGTATTGCTTAAAATGGGCACACACATGCTTGCATCTGGTAACAGTTAAACCTTCAGATGATATTTTTGTAAGTTTGAAGCATTTATAATTATGAAGTTAGTAAAGCTTTAAACTGCACAGAGAGCTTTGGGACATATTACAAACATACTTATATACACACACACTCACTTTTCTTTAAGCCATCCAGTACTTTCAAATCTAATAACCCGTAATTTTCTACTTTGAAAAAAACCTTTCATATGTTGTCTCAACTCAACTTCTTCTTACTGCTGCTGTTTAGTGCTGTTTAGTAGCCATGTCCAGTTCTTTGCAACCCCATGGACTGTGTAGCAAAACAGGCTCCTCTGTCCATGGGGTTTCCCAGCAAGATTACTAGAGTGGGTTGCCATTTCCTTGTCCACAGCTTCTTCAGTTCAGTTGCTCAGTCGTGTCTGACTCTTTGTGATCCCATGAACCGCAGCACGCCAGGCCTCCCTGTCCATCACCAACTCCAGGAGTCTACCCAAACCCATGTCCATCGAGTTGGTGATGCCATCAAACCATCTCATCCTCTGTTGTTCCCTGCTCCTCCTGCCCTCAATCTTTCCCATCATCAGGGTCTTTTCAAATGAGTCAGCTCTTCACATCAGGTGGCCAAAATATTGGAGTTTCAGCTTCAACATCAGTCCTTCCAATGAACACCCAGGACTGATTTCCTTTAGGATGAACTGGCCAGATCTCCTTGCAGTCCAAGGGACTCTCAGAGTCTTCTCTAACACCACAGTTCAAAAACATCAATTCTTCTGTGCTCAGCTTTCTTTCTAGTCCAACTGTCACATCCATATATTACCACTGGAAAAACCATAGCCTTGACTAGACAGACCTTTGTTGACAAAGTAATGTCTCTGCTTTTTAATATACTGTCTAGGTTGGTCATAACTTTCCTTCCAAGGAGTAAGCGTCTTTTAATTTCATGGCGGCACTCACCATCTGCAGTGATTTTGGAGCCTGGAAAAATAAAGTCAGCCATTGTTTCCACTCTTTCCCCATCTATCTGTCATGAAGTGATGGGACCAGATGCCATGATGTTAGTTTTCTGAATGTTGAGCTTCAAGCCAACTTTTTCACTCTCCTCTTTCACTTTCATCGAGGCTCTTTAGTTCTTCTTCACTTGCAGGTGGTGTCATCTGCATATCTAAGGTTATTGATATTTATCCCAGCAATCTTGATTCCAGCTTGTGCTTCTTAGTTTGCAACAATAAGACAGTCCCTACTCTCCACATAAGTTTTGGAACATGTCTTAATCTGTTAGGGCTGCTATAACAATATATCTTAGACTGGGTTGATTAAAAACAATAGAAATTCATTTATCACAGTTCTGGAGGCTAGGAAGTCCAGGATCAAATTCCTACCCAGCATGAGCACCTTAGTGAGACCTCTCTTCCTGGTTCAAAGCCAGAGCCTTCTCTCTGTATTGTCACATGATGGGAGAAAGCTAGAGATATCTCTGGAATCTCTTTTATAAGGCACTAATCCTATTCATGAAAGCCCATAAACACTTTCCTATGTCCTCACCTCCCAGCTTTAGGAGTTAGGATTTCAACATTTAAATTTTTAGGGAACAGGAACCTTCAGACGTGTGCTTGTGCTATACTCAGAAGTCAGGAATGAGTTAGGGTGAACTGAGGTACTGAACTTAAATGGTAGTAGGGTGGAGAGTAGGACTAGGGGTCAAACCCTTGGGGCTGAGTCTGTTTTTGAGCAGCCTCTTCAGACAGGCCTTGAATGTTACATATGTACTCTGTTTTCTGAGTGTGCATTGTCATTCCCCTCACCGCATCCTCCTGAAACTTTTTTTTTTTTTTAATTTTTTTTTTATTATTGTTTTTGCCATACATTGTCATGATATCACCATGGGTTTACATATGCTTCCCCTCCGGGTCCCCCCTCCCTCCTCCCTCCCCCCCGGGAAATCTCGCTGCACCAGTCCCGAGCATCAATCCTGGGCTGGCGATTGATTAGACACATGACAATTAACATGCTTCAATGCCCTTCTCCCATCTCATTCCACCCTTGCCCTCATCCACAAAGTCCACAAGTCTATTCTATACATCTGCGTTCCTTTTGTTGTCTCCCATGTTGGGTTCTCATTACTGTCTTTCTAAATTCCATATATATGTGTTAATATACTGTATTGTTGTTTTTGCTTCTGGCTTACTTCACTCTGGATAATGGGCTCCAGTTTCATCCATCTGAGTAGAATTGCTTCAAATGAATTTTTTTTTAATGCTGAGTAATATTCCATTGTGTATATGTACCACAGCTTTCTTATCCATTCGTCAGTTGATGGGCATCTAGGTTGCTTCCATGTCCTGGCTATTGTAAACAATGCAGCGATGAACATTGGGGTACACGTGGCTCTTTCAATTCTGGTTTCCTCGGTGTATATGCCCAGCAGTGGGATTGCTGGGTCATATGGCAGGTCTATTTGCAGCTTTTTAAGGAACCTCCACACTGTTTTCCATAGTGGCTGTACTAGTTTGCATTCCCACCAACAGTGTAAGAGGGTTTCCTTTTCTCCACATCCTCTCCAGCATTTATTGCTTGTAGACTTTTGGATGGCAGCCATTCTGACTGGTGTAAAGTGGTACCTCATTGTAGTTTTGATTTGCATTTCTCTGATAATGAGTGATGTTGAGCATCTTTTCATGTGTTTGTTAGCCATTTTTATGTCTTCTTTGGAGAAATGTCTGTTGAGTTCTTTGGCCCACTTTTTGATTGGGTCGTTTATTTTTCTAGAATGGAGCTGCAGGAGTTGTTTGTATATTTTGAGATTAATTGTTTGTCCGTTGCTTCATTGGCTATTATTTTCTCCCATTCTGAAGGCTGCCTTTTCACCTTGCTTATAGTTTCCTTTGTTGTGCAGAAGCTTTTAATTTTAATTAGGTCCCATTTGTTTATTCGTGTTTTTATTTCCAGTATTCTGGGAGGTGGGTCATGGAGTATCCCACTTTGGTTTATGTCAGAGAGTGTTTTGCCTATGTTATCCTCTAGGAGTTTTATAGTTTCTGGTCTTATGCTTAGATCTTTGATCCATCTTGAGTTTATCTTTGTGTATGGTGTTAGAAAGTGTTCTAGTTTCATTCTTTTACAAGTGGCTGTCCAGTTTTCCCAGCACCACTTGTTAAAGAGGTTGTCTTTTCTCCATTGTATATTCTTGCCTCCTTTGTCAAAGATAAGGTGTCCATAGATGCTTGGATTTATCTCTGGGCTTTCTGTTTTGTTCCATTGATCTATATTTCTGTCTTTGTGCCAATACCATACTGTCTTAATGACTGTGGATTTGTAGTATAGCCTAAAGTCAGGTAGGTTGATTCCTCCAGTTCCATTCTTCTTTCTCAAGATTGCTTTGGCTATACGAGGTTTTTTAACCTGTTCTTAATCTCTTCTGCTTCTGTCTTTACAATTTCTGTCCTTTACTGTGCCCATTTTTACATGAACTGTTCCCTTGATATCTCCAATTTTCTGGAAGAGATCTCGTCTTTCCCATTCTATTGTTTTCCTCTATCCCTTTGCATTGTTCACTTAAGACCTTTTTATCTCTCCTTTTTATTCTTTGGAAATCTGCATTCAGATGGGTATATCTTTTCCCCTTACTCCTCTGCCTTTTGATTTTCTGCTTTTCTCAATGACTTGTAAGGCCTCCTCAGACAACCATTTTGCCGTGCTGCATTTCTTTTTCTTGGCGATGATTTTGGTCACCATCTCCTGTACAAAGTTACAAACCTCTGTCCACAGTTCTTCAGGCACTCTATCAAATCTAATCATTTGAATCTATGTGTCACTTCCACTCTATAATTGTAAGGGACTTGATTTTGGTCATACTTCAATGACCTAGTGGTTTTCCCTACTTTCTTCAATTTAAGTCTGAATTTTGCAATAAGGAGCTGATGATCTGAGCCACAGTCAGCTCCCGGTCTTGGTTTTGCTGACTGTGTATAGCTTCTTCATCTTCAGCTGTAAAGAATATAATCAATCAGTATTGACCACCTGGTGATGTCCATGTTTAGAGCTGCTCTTGCGTTTGCTGTAACCAGGGTGTTCTCTTGGCAAAACTCTGTTAGCCTTTGCCCTGCTTCATTTTGCAGTTCAGTGTACAAAATGAAGCTTTTCTGTACATTCTACAACGTAGCTCAGCTGCATTAAGAGACCCAGATCACTTCTGATGCACTATCTGTGTAAGCATAAGTAATGGCTGTGCCTGCATTGAACAGATGATGCTCCAGGTCTGAGGCATCCTTTCCTCTCACAGTTGAGCTTTTTCCTCAGCTTCAGCAGCTCTTCCTCTGGTGAGGAGCTGTGTTGTTGGGAATGGGACTAGCATAGTTGTTTTCCTCCGGCTGAGGTGTGTGCCATAGCGGTCAGGGGAAACTGGCCAGTAACCAGTACAGTTCTAGTCAACTCTCTCTGTCCCATTTCAGGAGTAAACAAGCAGGCACATGCTTCCTCAGCTGAGTGCAGGCTTCCCACAGCTCTCCTATTAGTCGCTCCAATCAACCAAGCAGACTGGTTTTCTTGATGTTGGATCCCAGAACGGAAGCACCCCAGATGTGACTTGAACCACTCTGCCCATGTTATATTCCTTCTCTCCCTCATACCAAGGGCATAGGTCCCAAACTTATCATTTCTAGTCCCTTCCTACCCAATTGCATGTGATCTTTCTCACTGAATTGGTTATAAAGAAATCTTTCTGATAGTCTTCAGTTAGTATTAAGTGAGAACAGTTCCATATGTAGATATATTGTGATGTGTTCCTAAGGGAAGCTCAGTTCCATGTCCTCCTATTCCATCATCTTTATCTCCTCTTCTTTCTTCAATTTTTTTTTCTATCCTTCACACTTAATAATTTCAATTGTCCTATTGTCCTGTCTTTAGGTTGGTTGATTCTTTAAACTTCTGCCTGCTGAAATCTGCTAGTATATTCCTTCTTGGGAATTTTTCAATTCATTTCTTGTACTTTTTAGCTCCAGAATTTGTTTGGTTCTTTTTAAAAAATAGTTTCTATTTTTTATTGGTATTCTCATTTCCATATAATTTTCTTGATTTCTGTTAATTCTTTTTCCTTGTTGTCCTTTAGTCTTTCGAATACATATAAAACAATTGTTTTAAAACATTTCTCTTATAAATCTGATGTTTGAGCTTCTCAGAGATGATTTCTGTCAATTATTCAGTTCCTTTGAAGGGCCATGTTTTTCTGAAGGGCCATGTTTTTCTGTTAATTTGGATGCCTGTGATTCTTTTGTTGAAAGTTGGGCTTTGCAGCAACTATGGAAATCGAATTCACCCATTCCCCAAAGTTTTTTTTAAATTGTTGAAGGCTGTAGTAGTCCGTTTTGTTCTGAGAAATTTCAGAAGTATTTTTTAAAGGCTGTTACTTTTTGTTTCTTGTTACCAAAATCTCTCTTACATTAGCTCATGTTCAGTTAAGGTCTGGACAGATTTACTTGAATGGCAGGGCCCCTCTGAATTTCATGTATTGGCTCTGTTCTGGAGCAATCCTTCAACACTTATCTATGCTAGCTCTGAGCCTAGGCTAGCTTTCAGCCCAGAGTGAAAGTTTGAAGTCTTCTCAGGTTTTTTTCTGAGCATGTATCTTGCCTGGGCTTGTGCATAGTTTCTAAATTCTCCAGCATAGACCACTGATTTTGAATGTCCTAATTTCCCAAATTGTCTCACCCTACCTCCTCCTTCCACATATGGTCTTTTGTATGTTTTCATCTGGAACCTCTTGCTCAAGTCACTATCGGTCTATACAAGCAGTGCCTATCATTTTTGTACCTGAGTTCTGAGTTAGGCAAAAAAGAGATGAGCGTCTTGTATCAGCCATTCTGATATCCCCTAGATAGGTTAGAATAGACGTACACAACAATATGCAACAAATTCAGCTTCCTGTGGTTCACAGGGAATAACTGGGAACTGTGATGCTCCCGTGTAGAGACAGGAACTGCCACTGTGTTGGAAGGTATTGGCACAAGGGTGAGTAAAAACCTCATGTTGTTTTCCTTACATTTTGAAGATGATTTTTCTTAGTTGGGCATTTTCTTTGTTGCTATACATCTTTCACTGTTTTCCAGAGCTCTGACAAAGTTGTTTCAGTTTCTGCTTTAAAAAAAAAAAAGTTTCTATGAGAGAATGAGAACTTAGAGCTTTTGAATCTGCGATTTTGCTGCCATCCCCTTTGAAAATAAAGTTTTAAACAAAACAGTATATTGCATGAGGAAGCAGGGCAAGAAGGTAGGAAAACACAGTGTGGAATCTGAATTTTATTCATGAAAGAGTGGCTTGATAAATTATTTTAGGTGTTAAGGGAAAAAAACAGTAGAATGAAATTCTTGGTTTAAAATGGGAGAAAATGAATTTCTGTTTAAAGGAATTGAAATAAAAAGATTTGCTTTCAATTTTGACATTATAGTTTTCTCTCAGCCTTCTCACAAGTGTTATTAGGTCACTAAATTATTGAAATCAATCAAATGCCCTTCTCCAAGAAGAGAGATGGATGAGACCCTCATCATCACTAGAGAAGCTGCTGACAGTGTTGTCTTGTTAGCATTAATCTCACAGTAATCAAAATTAAATAAGTTGCCCTGGTAGGCCAGTTACATATGCTGTAAATGGCAGGTAGACATAAACTTGAGGTTGACATACACTTTGGAAGAATAAAACCCAATTTATGTAAGGAGGAATTCATGAAGAAATTCTTTAATTAACATTCAGTTTGATAAGAGCTCCCGACCCAGGGATCAAACCTGGGTCTCCTGCGTTATGGGTAGATTCTTAACCATCTGGGCCATTAGGGAAGCCAAGATTTGTTGTGATGTTTAGAAAGATAATTTATTACTTTTGAAAATTTAAACAGATGGGCTAACCCAGGTCTAAAGCAGTAATTTGTAATGTTGACTGAACTTTGGGATCATCTGAGGAAATTTTAAAATTATGGTTGAGCAGAGTGATCAGAGGCTTTGCTGATGGCTGAGATGGTAAAGAATATGCCTGCAATACAGGAGACCTGGGTTCAACCCTTGGGAAGATCCCTTGGAGGAGGGCATGGCAACCTGTTCCAGTATTCTTGCCTAAGAATTCATGGACAGAGGAGTGTAGTGGGCTGCAATTCATGAGGTCTCAAAGAGTCAGAGATGACTGAGCAACTAACACTTTCAGAATGAGCCACAGACCAAGTCAGAATCTCTGGAGATTTTCTCAGACATATTTATTGAGGTATAGTTTACATAACATAAAAGTAACCTATTTAAAGCCTACAGCATAATGCTTTTTAAAAGTAAATATATAAAGATGTATAATTATGGTGGCTCAGACAGTAAAGTGTCTGCCTGCAATGCGGGAGCCCCGGGTTCGATCCCTGGGTCGGGAAGATCCCCTGGAAAAGGAAATGGCAACCCACTCTAGTACTTTTGCCAGAAAATTCCATGGATGGAGGAGCCTGGTGGGCTACAGTTCATGAGGTCTCAAACAGTCAGACAAAACTGAGCAACTTCACTTTCACTTTTATAATTATTAGCATGATCCAATTTCAGAACATTTCCATCATTTCAAATAGATTTAGCTTGCTGGTTTGCTGTTAATCACCACCTTTTTTGGGGCCTTTCATAAAAATGGAATCATACAATACATGTTATGTTACATCTTACTTCTCTCTGCTTATGTTACACATACATTCATGTATGTTGTTCACTTTTTCACATTAGATTGCTTAGCATATATATTGCAGTTGCTTTAAATTCCTGGTCTGATAATTCCAACATCTCTGCTACATATGAGCCTGGTTCTGATTCTTCCTATGTCTCTTCACACTGTGTGTTTTCTTTTTATATGTGTATAATTTTTTTTTTCCCCTGAAAATGAAACAGGTTCTTAGAGTGAGGTTTCAGTTATCTGGCTAGGAGTTAGGCTGAGTTTAGTGTTTGCCGTAGCTGTAGGTGTCAAGAGCTAAAATTTCCTCTGGTGTCCTTGTTTTTGTCCTTCTTACTACCTTTAGGTTTTCCTAGAGGCTTCTGAAATGAGGTTTGAGACATACAGTTTTTTCAGTTTGGCCCTCTTATTACTTAACAGGAGCCTCAAAGTAAATTATGAGGGTGAAGGGGGAAGTAGTCTACAGGATTATGCTTAAGTCTCAGTCTTTTAGTAATCCTGTGACCGTGGGCTGTGACCTTCACAAGTGCTTCTTAGTTTTTTCTTTAGGTAACAAAGGTATACTAGAGAGCCTGAAGTTGGATATTTTCCTTCTCCCATGTTGAAGGCTAGCTGGAGTTGGAGTTGGGTACTCTTCTTACCCTGTTCAATTAAGCCCAGTCAGTTAAAGTTTTTGCAGAATAGTTTCTCTTGATAAAACATCTTATTGAGGATACAATGCTTTTCATGCTTTACAAAATTACTCCTTTTCCCCCTCTTCTTCCCAGAAGCATAAGGAGACTTTTCTCCAATATTCACTGTGAGAGCCCCATTGGCCTCTTAGAGTTAAAACACAAAAATTATTGGGCCTCCCTTAAGACTGGTCTGCCCTGGCATTTTTAATTCAAACTT
Organism: Antilocapra americana; assembly: GCA_007570785.1. Classification (NCBI taxonomy): domain Eukaryota; kingdom Metazoa; phylum Chordata; class Mammalia; order Artiodactyla; family Antilocapridae; genus Antilocapra; species Antilocapra americana. Next base: position 16,672,600 of record ML661897.1, read on the forward strand.
GTCCACAGTGAGCCTCCAACAATTTGTCAACTACATTTTTATTTTTTGGTATAGTATAGTCAAAGCTATAGTTTTTCCAGTAGTCATGTACAGATGCGAGAGTTGGACCATAAAGAAAGTTAAGCAACCAAAGAATTGATGCCTTTAGACTGTAGTGCTAGAGAAGACTCTTGAGAGTCCCTTGGACAGCAAGGAGATCAAATCAGTGACTCCTAGTGGAAATCAATCCTGGATATTCATTGGGAGGACTGATAATGAAGCTAAAGGTCCAATACTTTGGCGACCTGATGCAACGAGCTGACTCATTGGAAAGGAACCTGATGAGGGCAGGAGGAGAAGAGGGTAACAGAGGATGAGATGGTTGGATGGCATCATCGACTCAATAGACATGAGTTTGAGCAAACTCCGGGAGATAATGAACAGGGAAGCCTGGCATGCTACACTCCATGGGCTCCCAAAGTTGGACATGACTGAGCAACTACACAACACGATATGAAACCATTCCAATATTAAAAGTTCCAAAATTTCAAACAAAGTAAATATGCTTGACCTATAAAATGAAAGTTGCCAAAGAAGGGAGAAAATAAGCAATAAGGAAAATATACAAAATAAAGCATAAAATAAGTGACAAAAATATACCACAATAGAACAATAATTAAATAAATCAAGATAAAATTGTCATACAATTTTTAAATTTCAAAATAAATAAAATAATGTTGAAAATAAAGTAATAGAGAAAATTTAGAGAGCAAATGTGAATGCAAACTTAGACCTAAGTCTAAATTTTGATAGAAAGTTGAATTCATGATAAGAATATTATAAAGAAGGAAAAGACTGTTCACTATAGGAGCAACAATTGAAGTAAACATTCACAGCAATATAGCTAAATAAACCCACAGGCCCACATTCCTCCTAAAGCTATAAGAAAACATCATAACCCACAAATAGAGAAATACACATTATTTTAAACCTCCATGGAGCATTAAGACAAATCTACCATTTGAATCCCTCATTGGATCCTGTGTTACTAAGGGCTAGAGAATTGCAACATAATGGAATTTTGTGTAAGACTCAAAGCTCCTTCTCTATATAGTTCAGGCTGGACTTAAAAGTTTCAGGAGGTACACGTGGCTCTTTCAATTCTGGTTTCCTCGGTGTATATGCCCAGCAG
>ML661897.1:16688770-16773464 GCA_007570785.1 Antilocapra americana
GACAACCTCTTTAACAAGTGGTGCTGGGAAAACTGGACAGCCACTTGTAAAAGAATGAAACTAGATCACTTTCTAACACCATACACAAAGATAAACTCAAAATGGATCAAAGATCTAAGCATAAGACCAGAAACTATAAAACTCCTAGAGGATAACATAGGCAAAACACTCTCTGACATAAACCAAAGCGGGATCCTACATGACCCACCTCCCAGAATATTGGAAATAAAAGCACGAATAAACAAATGGGACCTAATTAAAATTAAAAGCTTCTGCACAACAAAGGAAACTATAAGCAAGGTGAAAAGGGAGCCTTCAGAATGGGAGAAAATAATAGCCAATGAAGCAACGGACAAACAATTAATCTCAAAAATATACAAGCAACTCCTGCAGCTCCATTCGAGAAAAATAAACGACCCAATCAAAAAGTGGGCCAAAGAACTCAACAGACATTTCTCCAAAGAAGACATAAAAATGGCTAACAAACACATGAAAAGATGCTCAACATCACTCATTATCAGAGAAATGCAAATCAAAACCACAATGAGGTACCACTTTACACCACTCAGAATGGCTGCAATCCAAAAGTCTACAAGCAATAAATGCTGGAGAGTATGTGGAGAAAAGGGAACCCTCTTACACTGTTGGTGGGATTGCAAACTAGTACAGCCACTATGGAAAACAGTGTGGAGGTTCCTTAAAAAACTGCAAATAGACCTGCCATATGACCCAGCAATTCCACTGCTGGGCATACACACCGAGGAAACCAGAATTGAAAGAGACACGTGTACCCCAGTGTTCATTGCTGCATTGTTTACAATAGCCAGGACATGGAAGCAACCTAGATGCCCATCAACTGACGAATGGATAAGAAAGCTGTGGTACATATACACAATGGAATATTACTCAGCATTAAAAAAAAAATTCATTTGAATCAGTTCTACTCAGGTGGACGGAACCGGAGCCTATTATCCAGAGTGAAGTAAGCCAGAAGGAAAAACAACAATACAGTATACTAGTGCATATATATGGAATTTAGAAAGATGGCAGCGAGAACCCTGCATGCGAGACAGCAAAAGGAACGCAGACATATAGAACAGACTCATGGACTCTGTGGAAGAGGGCAAGGGTGAGATGATATGGGAGAATGGCATTGAAACATGTTAATTACCTTATGTGAAATCAATCGCCAGCCCAGGGTTGATGCTCGGGGCTGGTGCACCGAAATGACCCACGGGGAGGGAATCGGGAGGGAGGAGGAAGGGCGGTTCTGGAGGGGGAGCATATGTATACCCATGGCGGTTTCATGTCAATATATGGCAAAACCAACACAATAAAGTAAAGAAAATTTAAAAAAAAAAAAAAACCTGTGAGTGCTTGGAGCACTAAGTTATTAGCCTCTGTCATGCAGTGTTTACTTACTGTTTGTAGTGGGTCTCCCTTGTTCTTTGGAGCTGAATAATTTAACCTCTCATTTCACTAGCAAGAGTTTTGTTCAGATCATAACTTCATTTTTTTGTTTATTTTATTGAAGTATAGTTGATTTGCAATGCTGTGTCAATTTCTGCTGTATAACAAAAGTGATTCTGATATATATATAATGGAAGAATATATATGTTATATATATATTCTTTTCCATTATTGTTTATCTCAGGATATTGAGTATAGTCCCTGTGCTATACAGTGGGACCTTGTTGTTTATCCATTCTGTATGTAATAGCTTGTATCTGCTAACTAAAGACTCCCAGTCTGTTCCTTGTTTAACCTGTTTGGCAACCATGAGTCTGTTTTCTATGTTTATGAGTCTGTTTCTGTTTCTTTTTCATAGATATGTTCATTTGTATCATATTTTAGTTTCTACATACAAGTGATACCATATGGCATTTGTCTCTCTTTTTTTGGCTTACTTAGTCTGGTCATTGCTAGCTCCATCTATGTTGTTGCAAATGGCATTGTTTCATTCTTTTTTATGGCAGAATTGTATTCCATGATACACACACACACACACACACACACACATATCTCACTTCTTCTTTATCCATTCACCTGTCAATGAACATTTAGGTGTCAATCTGTTGGGTTTTATCAAAATCAAATTTAACAAAACCCAGCCACCTGTTTTCCTCAGCCTTCTGCTTATATCCTCCTAGGACCCTGTCTAGGAAATGTCCCTTAAGATTCCAAGTCTTTCTTAAGTAAAAACAACCTGAATAAAGCTTGCAGGATCACTGCTGAAACAGTGAAAGTTGGGTGCCAGGATAAGTCACAAGAATTCCTGAGGAGTACTGAGAAGTCATTGGGGCTCAATGGGCTCTTGCTTTGCTCTAAGCACCAGTTTGGGGAAACCCTAGGTGTCCTCTGATATGCTGCTGGCTACACTATGCATGTTTGAAAAAAAATAATCAATAGGCCTAAGAAAAAAGTGGAAAATTTTATTCAAACCATCCTGAAGGTTATAACCCAGGAGACAGTCTTTCAGAAAGCTCTGAGGACTGTCCCTACCCATTAAAGGTCAAAGTACAGTTCAAAAATTTGAAATAAAGGGTTATATGTCAAATGATGCACTGTTAACAGTTTACACAGTCCAGATCTACATGTAAAAAGCAAGTGGTAGGTCATGGGTCATCATAGCCCCTTACAAGATGAAGACAAAAGATTACCTCCTAAGTAGTTGTGACCCTGGATGAGCTTATGAAGGAATGTTATCTCCTAAGGAGGTCTGGTTAATACAAATGAACAACAGGCACTAAAGGGGAGGGAGAAAGCCTACATGGTCAAAGAAAAATCTTATGTATAAAATTTTCATATCTTACCATGAAATATGAATTTTATTTCATCAAGAGGGAGAGAAAGAAACTGTCATCAAGTAGTCTTCCATCTTCTAGTTATTCAGCTTCACTGTATTTTTCCCTGCAGTTTCAATGTGCTCATTGGAAACATTTTTGCTGAGTTTTTCTTACTTTAAATTGTTGGTTTTGTATTGGTGGTAACCTACAATATGGTTTCAGAATTAATTCCTCTCTTTTCCTATGAAAAAATTTTTCTCCTGTAAAGTTTGTTTCCACGGTTAAAGTAGGCTTTCAGTTTAAAGCAAATGGACTTATTAAAGTATTTTCATTGACACTTTTGAACTGTGGTGTTGGAGAAGACTCTTGAGAGTCCTTGGACAGCAAGGAGATCAAGCCAGTCAATCCTGGAAATCAGTCCTGAATATTCATTGGAAGAACTGATGCTGGAGCTGAAGCTCCGATACTTTGGCCACCTAATGCAAAGAACTGACTCATTGGAAAAGATCCTGATGCTGGGAAAGATTGACGGCAGGAGGAGAAGGGGATGACAGAGGATGAGACGGTTGGAGGGCATCACTGACTTGATGGATATGAGTTTGAACAAGCTCTGGGAGTTGGTGATGGACAGGGAAGCCTTGTGTGCTGCAGTTCATGGGGTCCCAAAAAGTCAGATATGAATAAGCATCTGAACTGAAAGTACTTTCATAGACTTGATATTAAATATTACACTTTAATAAGATAAAATTTAAACATCAATATTAGATAAGGTTGTCACATATAATGTAAGTTGAACAATTATAACCCACTGAATGAAGGGGCATACAATTAATAGCACAGTAGAAGGATATGCTGAAAACCAGAGCTATTTTTGTTATCAGATGAGTAAGTATTCTGAATGTTTTTCCCTAAGGACAAAATGTGCTCCTCCAAAATGGGATAAGAGCTACTCTAAAATGAGAAGTCATCTCACTTGGAAGCATTTTATTGGAAAATACTCAGCAAGGGTCAGTTCCTGTTTCAACTGGTAGAGAACTGAGCAGACCGTGATATGTCATCACCAGATTCCATTCAAGGATTAATGGCTCCAAAGAGCAAGATGCCTCTCTAAGTCTTCCTGTAATGTTACACCCAGTAGTGACTTGTCCCACCATTCCAGTCCCCTTTGCACGTTGAGTGGCAGAGGATGGCTTTTTACAAGTCTCAGAGAAACAGGGCACATGAATAATCCAGTTCATGTTTTAAATCATCTCATTTGGTTCAGGCCAAGTCATGGCACTTGTGGAATCTGCCAAAACAGAAGCTTCCCTGCCCTGGGGTGGGTGGGGTAGCAAGAGATGGAATTTGTTTAGAGCCATCTCTCACCACTAGGGAAGGCTACAGTGTCCCTGGAAAGATACTGACTGATTCTGCTACTAATTTGGTTCTGATGACCTTGAAAAACAGAGGGATTTCTGTATAATTCCTCATATATAAAGGGCTGTAACAATGAGATTTCAGGGAAGCACCTGAGGCCTTCACAAATCAGAGATAAGGATCCAGGAGTGGGACTGGGAGACTTGCCCTCTGTTGTAACCCAGCAGGATATCGGTTCACCTGAAAATTCATCTTTAAGGTACAGTATGTTCAGCTTTGTGTTGTCAGGTGTGGGAACAGCTTACCTCTGGAGCTGGGAGTTGAGTCCCAGTTCTTATACATATGTTCTTTTTTGGCCACTTGGACTCATTTTTTTACCCCCTTCTGCACCAGTTTGGAAATAGAGTTAGGCCAATAGTTTTTCTGTCTCTGATTTCTACATGTTAGTTATGCATGAATTTCAAGTTAAAGAGTATGAGAAAGCAGAAATGAGCTTTTTATCTCACTCAGCAAAGCTTTCTTAAGATTAAATAAAATACATAATACATCTCATTATGGATTAATGGATAACTTAGTCCTAATAAAACATTGATTGTGAGTGCCAGAAGCATGGAGGCCTCTCAGAAAGCTGAAGGTCAGGAGAATTAATCTTTAGTTGGGTTTTTTCACTTGACTGAATTACCTGGAACTTGGGAAATTAAACTGTAGAAGTTTTTTTGTTTATATAATTCAACATTGCCTTTCCCCTCATTAGATGACATAAGTGCTTGAGCCTCAAACAAAATCAAAGTTCAATAAATGTTATTTGATTAAGCTGATATTTATTTAAAGGAAGTTCTAGTACTCTTTCAGTATAAGTTACTTAGCAAACTTGCCAGTTTCCAAAGGAACTCTGACTTTTCCAAAATGGTAATGAGTTGCTACAAATAAAACTAATTATTTTAATAGATATAAACTTTAGTAAAAAGTACTTTGCTGCGGAGATGCAGAGAAACAGAACTGCTCATTTGGCAAAGAATAGTCCCCTTTTGCTACAGTGCCTTTTTGTCTAATCATTGATATTTGCCCTTCACATATGTGCAAAGCAAATAGATATCCTCGTTTGGAAGACATAAACTGAAATACAAAGGTCCTATAATGCTAAAAGTACAGATTATTCCCTTGAACTTGATACTAATGGATTTCCCTGACTATTAGAGCTAGAAGGGAAGCTTGGTGAATATCTAAACCAAATAGCTCAATTGACAGATGAGGTGACTGAAGTGAAGTGTCTGCCAAAATCTAAAAAGAAATTCTGTAAGCAAAGTGAATGAAACTCACAAATAAAAAACATTTAAATATTATTTAAGAAATGAATACATTAATCATAATGCAGTTGAGATAACTAGAGACCACATATCATCAAAAGAAAACAGGAGAAATAGAAAGCAATAATTGGCCATTTAGATTATCTACCTACTGTGAGAACTCTGAACATTTTAAAAAATTATCTCAAAATATGTATCTTACTGATTGCACAAGAATGCAATGAAACTTGTTAAAATTTATGTTTGTTTAAATGAGTTCTTTTATGTTTAAGCACAATTGAATTGAAATACAGACTGGCTTTTTCTAAGTCTATAAACATTCCAACACTCACAGAACTGCAGAGCAATAATGGAATTATCCTTTCAGCATTTAATAATACATAGCCTTTGACCTGTAGTTATACTTCTAGGAGTTTATGCTCCATATAAACTTGTGAACAAAATGAATAGTTCACTCTATAATTTTTTTGTAATAGATCCAAATTGGAATTAACTTGATGTCCATCCCTATAAGCATGCTTAAATAAATTATAGTAAATCCATTAAAAATGCTGACCATAAAAACAATACAGGCTGGAAAGGAAATATTTTTTAGAGTGAAAAATGAAAAATGAAGGACAGTGTATTTAGTATAGTTCTACCTGCGAAAAAACATGCACACATGTGGTTTCATAAAAATGGAAATATACATAAGACATCATTCACTGTGGTTATCTTTGAGAAGTATATCTGGCAGCAGAAAAGAAAGAGAAGACTTTGAGTATTATATCCTTTTAGTACTTTTTGAAATGGATTGCTGTGTACTACCATATTTTCATATTCTTCAAGGAGCATCTTTGCTAATAGTATAAAATTTCAAAACTTGTTGATCAAATTATTTGGGGGATTTTCTGACAAGAAAGATTGAATAAATTATGGCATGCAATATTTTCTGTATGTATCCCCAAATATATAGATGGTCTCAACAAAGGGAAAAAAATTTAAACGGACCTCAGAAAGAAAAAGGAGAACAAATGTTTCCCTAACTCTCCACATTTTGGTTTCAAATGTCTTATCTCCGTCAATATCACCACTAAGTGTGCCAACTGTGTTTATTTTCCTTGTCATCCCTCCTCACTGTTTCCTCCTCACACTCCAGTATTCCTGACTTTTTCTGTTTAGACACAGCTGCCTCTCTTACATCTCTTATTTTCTAATGAATTGTCTTTTATTAATCACAATGATTCCGTTTATTTAGAAACCATCATCTATGGTGCAAAAATATGTTAACAACCATCATGATTTTTATTCTTCCTCAACAGAGCAATAAAGATGATTAAGGAGGTTTGTATTCCATTTTCTAAAGAAAAAAGAATGTTTCTGGACACACCTATATTGGGAAATCAGGCTCTGGCTGATGCCCACTCTTTAAAGAAGATGCACAGTTCATTTTCTGTTCAGAAAAAAGTAACATTGATTAGTGACAGTCAAATAGCCAATGGGCTATAATTAGCTAGGGTGGGGTGGGTGGAACAATATTTTAGTCAGATTTTACATTTCAGCTGTCTTGCCACTTACCTTTTAAAGCTTTTGCAAAGAATATAAAATTTGCTAGAGGAGCTATCATTTTTAACTCAAAATTCATTGGAGAATTTTGGCTTACCAGATGAGTGGTGTCATCATGAGGAAGTCACAGGCATTTTGCCCATTGGGCAGGTAAGTTTGTGATGCACTTCGGGAAGGGTGCTGTATTAAGCAAGGTACTTGGCCTACAGTGTTTAGAGTACAGTTAATGGGACAAAGGAATGGAGTTGGGACCTGGCTCTTGGCCCAACTCAGCCAGGCACAGAGGTTCTCTGTGCTTCAGTGGAGTTGGGCAAATGCAGACCCAGGGTTTCTCTGATGTGCAGGATGGGCTTTATAGCCCCCCAGTTCTCTTTCAACCCCAATTAGATGACTAGACATCAAAGGAGCAGCAGCCCAAACGTGGCCAATGTAAACCTACAGTGGTTAGCGATGATCAGAAAGGTGGAGGAGGCCAAATTCTGTTTGCTTTCACTCTGCAGTTTTTAATTTTAACTCTACATGTGCTGAGTGTATATTTCTCCCTGGAGAAGGGAACAGCAACCCACTCCAGTATTCCTGCCTTGAGAATTCCGTGGACAGAGGTACCTGGGGTCTACACAGTCCACGAGGTTGCAAAGAGTCAGATATGGCTGTTCTGATTTCTCCAGTTTTTCCACTAATGTATTTTTTTCCTGTTTCAGGATCCAATAAAAAATACTACATTGTATTTATGTAATTTAGATAAAATATATGTATATATATGTGTGTGTGTATAAATATATAATCCTTAGTTTCCTCCAGTCTGTGACAGTTTTTCAGTCTTTCCTTGTCTTTTGTGACCTTAACATTTTTAATGGGTAGTGGTCAGGTATTTTGTAGAGTGTTCCTGAATTTGATTTGTCTGCAATTTTCTTGTGACTAGACCAGTAGAACTTTCTGGAGTTAAGAAAAGTATACCACAGAGATGATGTGCCCCTCTGTCTTATACAAGAGGACATGTGATATCAACACTACTTATGTCTAGGGATGTGGACCTTGTTCATATGGCTAAGGGTGCTATTTATTTCTCTACTGTAAATTTACTATTTTCTCCTCTAGTCACCAAGTCATCCAAAACTCAAGGGGAGGGGAATTCAGCTTCATTCTCGGGTTGGGTAATCAACAATTTATGGTCATAAGTTGAAATTACCACAATAATTCTAAATTTTTGGAGAGGTTTTTTGAGGTTATACAAATACCCTGTTTCTTCTTAAAGTTTCCTCCACTAATTTTATCACTCATCAAAGGATTCCACCTGAGACAGCAATGTGGTATTCTTATGGAGATATTTCAATTCCCCTCATTCCTTCTACATTTATTCACTGGAATTCTTCTAAAAGGGATAATTTTCCCTTCTATCCCATTTATTTATTTCACTAATTTATATGAGATTCATCCTTTGGAGTATAACTAGTATCATGTTATTTTGTTGCTCAAATTGTTCCTAATTTTGAATATCGGAAGCTCTTTCAAGTTGGTTTCCCATCTTTCTTCAATTCCCTTCACTTTTTAAAAGACTTTTCTTACTTTTTGGCATTACAAAATGCTCAGGAGCAGGGATTTTAATAGGTAACATGTGTCCAACGTTTATTTACCAGAGGTCAGTGCCCTGCATACGAAGTTTGCAAGGCAGTGTGGTAAATGTGAGAGAAGCAAGGTGAGTGACTGAGTGAGTGAAAGTCACTCAGTCGTGTCTGACTCTTTGCGACCTCAATGGCAATTTTTCTCTTGAAAGAAGAGACCAGGAATTTTTAGATTTTTAACTTCTTATTTGGAAAAAAAGTCAAGATTGTGAAATGTTACAAGAATATTTCTGATCTAGTTACCAAGCCTCCCAGTCTAAGCCCACAGAGATACAGAGATTCTCAGGATTGAGAGCATAGATTGGACCCGGGTGAGTCCAACCAATGCCCTTGCAGAGAATAATTATATTCCCTGATGACAGAAACTAAGTAATCTTTTTTTTTTTCTAGGGTAGGTGAATTTTTCCCTAAATGAGTAAGGAAAGTGATTCAAATTGTGGGAGGTGACAGGACTTTTGGAATCAGACAGCATAGGTTCAATGCTCAGCAGCAGTTTTTACTGGTTCCGTGATTTGAACAAAAACTTAAACCTTCTAAACCTGTTTTCTTTGCCTGATAACAGGAAATAAGATCTACTTTCTAGGGCTATTTATATAATTAAATGAGATAATTTTCCAGATCTCATTAGCAACTGCAAAGCATGATTCATCACATGCTGCTACTTCTGTGTGATGTCAGTTTCTGATGAGTGAGCAGACCAGGGGTGAAATCCACAGGTCAGGGGTAGATTCAAGGGGTAACTTCCGCCTTGTTAATTCTGTGGCTGGGAGTAAGTCACTAAACTTCTCAGACTTACTTTATCATCCACAAATACAGAAATAATAAATCTTACCACATTGAGGGTTAAATGAGACAACATTTGGTACTGTACTTGATGCAGATGGATAATCTGAATATAGATGAAAATTATAAGGATGTTTTCCCATGAGCCAGTTATTATGTTAAGTGTTTTAGATCTAATCTCATTTAATTCTCAGGACAATGTTTTTTGGTATGAGAACTTTAAGTTTTAGAATGGTTGCAGAAATTTCCCAGGGTTACATGGACTCAAGGCCACTTCTTTATATAATTAACTACTTGCCTAATAATTATTGGTATTCCTCCTTCATGATTTACTGTTATTCCAATTAATTCAGATAAGTCCCAGAGGAAACAAGAGGACTGAATTTTTATGGGCACATTCAATACAAGTGTTATTTTCTTATTAGTCTTCTTTTACTTAAAATCTTTAGCTATCTCAGAGTTCACTTGTACTGTCCCAGGCAGTCTTTTATTTCACCTATGCCTTTTCTTAAGACCCAAATATCATCAGTTCAGTTCAGTTGCTCAGTTGTGTCCTGCCTCTTTGTGACCCCATGGACAGTAGCACACCAGGCTTCCCTGTCCATCACCAACTCCATTCAGTTGGTGACTTCATCCAATCATCTCATCCTCTGTCGTCCCCTTTCTCCTCCTACCTTCAATCTTTCCCAGCATCAGGGTCTTTTCAAATGAGTCAGCTCTTTGCATCAGGTGGCCTAAGTATTGGAGTTTCAGCTTCAACATCAGTCCTTCCAGTGAATATTCAGGACTTATTTCCTTTAGGATAGACTGGTTGGATCTCCTTGCAGTCCAAGGGACTCTCAAGAGTCTTCTCCAACACTGCAGTTCAAAGGCATCAATTCTTTGGTGCTCAGCTTTCTTTATAGTCCAGCTCTCACATCCATACATGACTACTGGAAAAACAATATCTTTGACTAGATGGACCTTTGTTGGCAAAGTAATGTCTCTGATTTTTAATATGCTGTCTAGGTTGGTCATAGCTTTTCTTCCAAGGAGCATACAGTGGGCAAAAATCTGAGATGGCCTTGAAGGATATTAATTGGAGGGAAAACTATGAAGGGACTCAAGATAATTTCAAATTTTTAAAGAGAGGTTAAAGAGAAAATATTTTCTGAAAAAGTGCTAAACTGAACAGAAATGCTTTCACATAATGCTCCAACTTCTATCTGCAAAGGAAAAGAGAGGAAGAATTTCCAGGTGATGGGATCAGCATTTCTGTGGGATGGGGGGGCTAGTGTCTCTAGTTGTGTGTGTGTGTGTGTGTGTGTGTGTTGTAGTTCTTATCATGATGCACATAAAACTGATAAAGTGGGCACCTCTCACAGAGGTATTGGAGAGAAGAAGCATAGTTTGTCTTAATTCAATAATCATAAAATAATCTTGGAAAAAAGTTAATCTAGTTTTGCCTTGCAAAGAACTGATGATTTGCCCATCACTCAAAACAAATTTAACCAGGGTATACGCTTCTTGCATTACCCAGCTCTGCCCATAAGCTGCCATGTTTCTGGTGGGCTGACTGGGTAGTTTGACTGTGATGAGCACAGGCTTTGGAGTTGGGTAAGTTTTTAATTCCAGCTCCATCACCAAAGAAGAGGTGACCTTGGGCAATGATTTGCCTCTTTCTACTTCTTCTGTCAAATGTGGATAAGAATAGGGTTGTGAGAAATGAATGAAAGTATGAAGCACTTTGAAAAATGAAGCTCTTCAGTAATACTCAATAAAGAGCATAAAAATGAGCCAGAGATCACAGGCTAGCACCTCACTAGCCAGTAGGCAAAGCAATGACAGCAGATTTTCTCTAGTTTCTTCATGGATGCATGAAGTCACTTCATACCTAAAGTCACTTCTACTTTTTTTTTTCTTTTTTGTCACCCCAGGGTTTAATATCAGTTGCCAATCAGTTCAGTTTAGTTCAGTCATGTCCAACTCTTTGTGACCCCATGGACTGCAGCACACCAGGCCTCCATGTCCATCACCAATTCCTGGAATTTACTCAAACTCATGTCCATTGTGTAGTGATGCCATCCAACCATTTCATCTCTGTCGTCCCCTTCTCCTCCTACCTTCAGTCTTTCCCAGCATCAGGGTCTTTTCAAATGAGTCAGCTGTTCACATCAGGTAGCCAAAGTATTGGAGCTTCAGCTTCAGCATCAGCCCTTCCAATGAATATTCAGGACTGATTTCCTTTAGGATGGACTGGTTGAATCTCCTTTCAGTCCAAGGGACTCTCAAGAGTCTTCTCCAACACCACAGTTCAAAGGCATCAATTCTTCGGCTCTCAGCTTTCTTTGTAGTCCAGCTCTCACATCCATACATGACTATGGGTAAAACCATAGCTTTGACTAGACATTTGTTGGTAAAGTAATGTCTCTGCTTTTTAATATGCTATCTAGGCTGGTCATAACTTTTCTTCCAAGGAGCAAGTGTCTTCTAATTTCATTGCTGCAGTCACCATTTGCAGTGATTTTTGTAGTCCCCCAAAATAAAGTCTGTCACTGTTTCCACTGTTTCCCCATCTATTTGCCATGAAGTGATGGGACCAGATGCCATGATCTTAGTTTTCTGAATATTGAGTTTTAAGCCTACTTTTTCACTCTCCTCTTTCACTTTCATCAAGAGGCTCTTTAGTTCCTCTTCACTTTCTGCCATAAGGGTGGTGTCATCTGCATATCTGAGATTATTGATATTTCTCCCAGCAATCTTGATTACAGCTTGTGCTTCATCCAGCCCAGCATTTTTCATGATGTACTCTGCATATAAGTTAAATAAGCAGGGTGACAATATACAGCCTTGACATATTCCTTTTCCTATTTGGAACCAGTCTGTTGTTCCATGTCCAGTTCTAACGGTTGCTTCCTGACCTGCACACAGATTTCTCAAGAGGCAGGTCACGTGTTCTGGTATTCCCATCTCTTTAAGAATTTTCCAGAGTTTGTTGTGATCCACACAAAGGCTTTATCAGAGTCAATAAAACAGAAGTAGATGTTTTTCTGAAACTCTCTTGCTTTTCAGTTTCCAATACTAATGCCTTTTTGTCTATTGTTTATCTTTAAAAGGAGAATTGTTTCTCTTTATCCATGTTTTTATCAACACGTGGAAAATGAAAAGATAAATACAGTAAACCTGATAAATATTTTTAAAGGTTGGGAATCACTTATTCCTAAGAGTTTCTTATGAAAAAAATAACTAATTTATGTGAACGTTTCCAGGTAGCTCAGTGGGTAAAGAATTTGCCTGCAATACAGGAGATAAGAGTTTGATCTCTGGGTCACGAAGATCCCCTTGAAGAGGAAATAGCAACCCCTCCTATAGACAGAGGAGCCTGGGGGCTACAGTCCATGGGGTCACAGAGTCAGACACGACTGAACACAGCACAACATGGCTATGACACTTATTTATATTTGCTGCTCCTGATTTTTGAGCCACTGGGGGTGGGGAAAAACATAGATATCTAGGTGTCAAGAAAAACTAATTGCCTTGTATTCTTAGAGAATCTCAGGATTGTTATTGTTTCATTGCTAGGTCCTGTCTAAGTGTTTTGTGGGCCCATAGACTGTGGCCCTCCAGGCTCCTCTGTCCTTGTGATTTCCCAGGCAAGAATATTGAAATGAGTTGCCATTTTGTTATCCAGTGAATCTTCCAAACCCAGGGATCAAACCCATGTCTCCTGCATTAGCAGGCAGATTCTTTACCACTGAGCCACAAGGGAAGCCCTAATATTGGGAATTAAAAAAGACTTTAAGAGCACACACATAGATTCATCTAAGGAGTCTATTCCTCTCTAATCTGCATACACCATGGGATGAAAGTAGCAAGTTGAAATGTAAAAGGGATGAGGGTAAAGACCTAAACTTGGGTTTATTGGGAAAAAAAATTAGTTTCACAAGAACATAATGGAAACAACTGAGTTTGAAATTTTTCTCAGTATAAGTTAAGATTTTAATCTCAAAGATCTTTAAAAATGACTCAGGAGTTTTCAGCTACCTGATGAATTTATGTGTCCGGACATTCCTTAGCATTTTTTATCCCTGTGACTATATAAGCAACACTGATTTGTCCCACAATAGATTACAGTGTTTTTCCTTCTTCCTGACTCCTCTCAGATAACAACTTAGGAAAGTGATGCCTTTTCACTCTCATTGGAGCCCCTACAGGGGCAGCACTACAGACACAGTTGATGGGACATGTGAGGATGCAGAGAAAGTAACTATCAGTGCTTAGGTTTACCATTAGCACTCTTAGGGAAAGCTGGGCACCTTTCATTTTTTGTCCCCTGCCTCATTTTGATATTTTTCTAAAAAATGTTTTTCTAAAGTTACTGTTAATTCTGTTTCTTGAGGCTAAAAATGAAAAGAGCTACTACCATGCTGCTTACAGCACAGAATACGATGCAATAGCTGTAAAACAAGTAAAAATAAAGGCGTGCAGGTGGCATCAGTTCAGTTCAGTTCAGTTCATTTCAGTCACTCAGTCATGTCCGACTTCTTGAGACCCCATAAATCGCGGCACACCAGGCCTCCCTGTCCATCACCAACTCCCAGAGTCCACCCAAACCCATGTCTATCGAGTCGATAATGCCATCCAACCATCTCACCCTCTGTCATTCCCTTCTCCTCCTGCCCCCAATCCTTCCTAGCTCATCTAAAACAAAATGTATTTCCTTGAATGTAAATTCTTCCATGCTATCATGATCCTAAATGCTGAAGTTCACATTTTCCAGCAGTTTCTAGCAAAACAAGCAAATTATGAAGTAACATGGGAGGATTGAGTCCAATCTTTGCAGAGTAGCAACTGTCAACTTTAGTAAGACAATCACTACTTAAACATATTGGACATTATTTAGTGAATGGGATTATAAAATCTGACCACAAGGATCCTCAAATATAGTATCCTACATGATGTGAAGGTGAAACAGAACCAAGAACTTTTGCTAAAGTGTTCCCTGTACATTGTCCAACTCTGGGCCTTGAACAAAAATGGAAGCATCTTATCCCTTAAGTATAAGGCTTTCCAGTTCTGACAGCTCAGCAACAGAGATAAATAAGCCTTAAATACATCTGAGCCAGCCAAGAAAGAGTAAAACATTTAATACCACTTATAAAGTAAAAGTCGCTCAGCCGTGTCCAACTCTTTGCAACCCCATGGACTGTAGCCCACCAGAACTTCTCTGTCCATGGAGTTTTCCAAGCAAGAATAATGGAGTGGGTTGCCATTTCCTACTCCAGGGGTTCTTCCTGACCCACAGACTGAACCCAGGTCTTCTGCATTTCAGGAGAATTCCTTACCACAGAGCCACCTGGGAATCCCTAAAGTGAAGATAATAAGAGCTTATTTAGGTGATGGTTCAAATTCATTAACATTTTTTACCGGGGATAGGGCAATAGACTGTGAGCTCCCTGAGGGTAGGTATGCGTTGTGTTGGTAGATGAACATCTGGGGAATGAATGGCAGTGTATTAGGTGATTTCCTCTCCATTACCACATCTAATCTCTAGTTTATGGATGATGAAACTGCGGCTCAGAGCAGCTGGAGGAGTTATTGCCCAAAGTCACAGCAGTAACAACAATTCTCTGTCCTCCTTCTTAGCTCCTTGGCCATCCTCGAGGTGTGGTGAGTGGGGCCAGAACCACATTTGTGTTTGGTAGGCCACTGTACCTGTCTGTTTTCTAGTAAGTGAGGTGAGGGTTGGTGGGAAGTATCAACCCCGTTGCAGCTGGGATGACAGCAAGAGCCATTCTGGCCAATGAGGATGGGGTTTGCACATTCAGGTTGGAGGCAGGAAACTGGCGGCTCAGAGAGACTGGCAGGAAGACGGGAGACAAAGTGAAATTGTACAGGATGCCCTGCAGAGAGAGGCCGTGGAGGGGGGGTTTTGAGAAAAGGAGGAAAGATGTAAAGCTAAAGTCTTAGATAGAGAACACATCCCTTAAGAGAAGCAACTAGGGAGCCATCAGATGGCACGCAGTTGAAAACCCTCTTTTCTTCAGGCAAGCACAGTGTTCACCTCCATCTTGAACGTGACGTCTTGAAGCAGAGCATGTGTTCTGCAAATGACCATGTCTTCCCTGCTCCCTGTTGCTTGGGTCTAGGGGCTTCACTCCCCTAGGAGAAAAGGGAGCCTGGCTTGACCCCTGAGGATATTTGAGTTTGACCCTTGTTCAAGTCCTCCCAAATGTCACAGCCTCAGAAGTGCTTTCTGACACAAAGGGAACAGGAAGCAGTGCTAGCATGCATCAGATTCTTCAGAGCCTGCTGCTTGAGTTCCCAGAGGCTCACCCCAATTTAATTTATTCCTTGGATGTGTAGATACCACCCTGCTTTCAGCTGTTTCTCTTAACCTAACCTAACTCTTAATTACACAACTGAAATGTTTTTTCAAATAAATCCTCCTTCCATATCCAAACTACACCTTTTTTTCTGAATGGAATGAATGTGAAATGACATGATGATATGAGCAGTCTATGTTCCTGCATAGGCCTCATTTTTAAAAATGAAAATCTCTTTAGAAAAAATATGCTAAATATCAAGAAAAGAAGTTAGTGAACAAACTATCTTTTTTCTGAACACCAGATACCTAATATAAGCTTTAAAGTTTTAGGGACATTTTGTAATAAAAGAATGTGTGAATAAATCTTGCATTACCTTTTGTCTACTTTAGTTGCAAGTCTGTATTAACACTTTCCTCCCAGGTGAAAGCAAGCGTATTTTCTTATCTACTGTTTATAGAGGCAGAGATCACATCAAGAGAGTGAGAGGCCTTAGATAGCTTGAACTAACTTCATAGGACACCTAATTGCACACATTCTATACTCTAATTCTATGAATGAAAATTTGATAAGATATATACTTGTCTAAATCTGATATATACTTTTATTAATAACTCTTTTAATGTCAAGTGATCAGGAATTTATCAGAAATATGTGCACTGAATCCTATAACCAAGGACAGAAAACAAATGGAAATACACCCTTATAAAACAGAACATGCTCCCATCAGGCTGCAGGATGGACCCTGCTCTACTCTTAAGACTCAGGGTCAGAGAGAATCTGGAGAGACTCTAGGGTACAGCACCTTCCCTCATGCTCCTGGCACAGTTTTGTCTGAGTCATCTGTGACTGTAGAAATGACCAGATGACAAGAGGATGGGTCTAGGAGAAAAAATAGGGGTGGATTTGGAAAAAATCTTTATGGAATAGTTAAAGCTGCCTTCAGTTCCAGAAAAAGCAAGCTTCTTTCTACTTTAAGACATTTATACATCCCTCTAGGTGGGAAGGTCTTGCCACCTCTCTGGTACAGAGAGTGAGAGTGTTAATTACTCAATCGTGTCCGACTCTGTGTGACCTCATGGACTGTAGCCACCAAGCTCTTCTGTCCATGGGATTCTCCAGGCAAGAATACTGGAGTGGGTTGTCATTCTCTTCTCCAGGGGATCTTCCTGACCCAGGGATCAAACCTGGGTCTGCTGCATTGCAGGCAGATTCTTTACCCTCTCAGCTACCAGGGGAGCCTCCGACTGGTACAGATGTCAGTCTATTATTAGAAATATAAATAAAATATTCTGAATTATTCTGTGTTATAAATATTGTTATATTAATAAATTGCATATTCTATAACATAAAATATTATAATTATATAAGTCTACATTATAGAATTATAATTATTCTATATTATAAATACAAAATAATAAATGGATTACTTATTCCCTGAAACCTTTTCTAAACTTCTCTCTCACTCTCAATCCTCTGGGCTGCCCACCTAGGCAATTCAGCTTGCATGGGATCACTGGCACTCTGTAGTGAGAGAGTGAAGGTCAAAGTCCTTTCTAATCTCCAGCCGGAGACAAAGCTTTTCTCTGAGTAGGCACTCACCAGTAAGTAGAAAAGGATTTGTTTTACAGTCTTTGCATCTACTTGCACCCAAAAGCCACTAAGACCTGAAAAATGAGCAATGTTTAGGTAAAAAAGTAAATGTTTTTTAGTATTAAGCATGTATACTTTCATGGGACATATACACGCATGCTGCGTGAACTTGCTCTGGATATGCTCAATTCCAATATAGTCACCATTTCTTGTGATGAGGATTACTAGAAATAGAGGGCATGCACTTTTAAGGTGGACAGACCCAAAATCTAAATTTCTGCTCTTTCATGTTCAGTTATGAGGCTATAGGCAAATTCTCTCAGTTTCTTCGTTCAGATGAAGAAACTGAGAGAGTTTAAGACATTTATACATCCCTCTGTCTGAACTGTTGTGAGGATCAAATGGGACAATGTGTAAGAAATGCCTATTATATACTATATTCTCAATAAATGGTAGTTGTTCAGTCGCTCAGTCCTGTCCAACTCTTCGTGACCCCATGACTGTAGCATGCCAGGCTTCCCTGTTTTTCACCATCTCCCATATCTTGCTCAAACTCATGTCCATTGAGTCAGTGATGCCATCCACCATCTCATCTTCTGTTGTCCCCTTCTCCTCCCGCCTTCAATCTTTCCCAGCATCAGGGTCTTTTCTAAAGGAGTTGGCTCTTCACATCAGTTGGCCAAAGTATTGAAGCTTCAGCTTCAGCATCAGTCCTTCCAGTGAATATTCAGAACTGATTTCCTTTAGGACTGACTGGTTTGATCTCCTTGCAGTCCAAGGGACTCTCAAGAGTCTTCTCCAACACCACAGTTCAAAAGCATCAATTCTTCGGCTCTCAGCCTTCTTTATGGTTCTGCTAGTCATCCATACATGACTACTGGAGAAACCATAGCTTTGACTATATGGACCTTTGTTGGCAAAGTAATGTCTCTGCTTTTTAATATGCTGTCTAGGTTGGTTATAGCTTTTCTTCAAAGGAGCAAGTGTCTTTTAACTTAATGACTGCAGTCACCATCTGCAGTGATTTTAGAGCCCAAGAAAATAAAGTCTGTTACTGGTTCCATTGTTTTTCCATCTCTTTGCCATTAAGTGATGGGACTGGATGCCATGATCTTAGTTTTCTGAATGTTGACTTTTAAGCCGGTTTTTTCACTCCCCTCTTTCACCTTCATCAAGAACCTCATAAGTTCCTCTTAAACTTCTGCCATAAGGATGGTATTATCTGCATATCTGAGGTTATTAATATTTCTCCCAGCAATCTTGATTTCAGCTTTTGCTTCATCCAGCTCAGCATTTCACATGATGTACTCTGCATAGAAGTTAAATAAGCAGGGTGACAATATATGCCTTTATGTACTCTTTTCCCAATTTGAACCAGTCTGTTTTTCCATGTCCGGTTCTAACTGTTGCTTCTTGACCTGCATACAGGTTTCACAGGAGGCAGATAAGGTGTTCTGATATTCCTATCCCCTTGAGAATTTTCCACAGTTTGTTGTGAACCATGCAGTCAAAGACTTTAGCATAGCCAATGAAGCAGAAGTAGGTGTTTTCCTGAAATTCTCTTGCTTTTTATTTGATCCAACAGATGTTGGGGATTTGATCTCTGTGTTCCCTTGTCTTTTCTAAATCCAGCTTGAACTGAAAGTTCTCAGTTCATGTACTGTTGAACCTAGCTTGGAGAATTTTGAGCACTACCTTGCTATTGTATGTAAAATGAGTGCAATTGTGTGGTAATTTGAATATTATTTGGTATTGTCCTTCTTTGGAATTGGAATGAAAACTGACTCTTTCCAGTCTGGTGGCCACTGCTGAGTTTCCCACATTTGCTGGCATGTTGAATGCAGCACTTTAACAGCATCATCTTTTAGGATTTGAAATAGCTCAGCTGGAATTCCATCACTTTCACTAGCTTTGTTCATGATAATGCCTCCTAAAGCCCACTTGATTTCACATCCCAGAATGTCTGACTCTAGGTGAGTGACCACACCATGGTGATTATCTGGGTCATTAATAACTTTTTTTGTATAGTTCTTCTGTGTATTCTTGCCACCTCTTCTTAATCTCTCCTGCTTCTGTTAGGTCCTTACCATTCTGTGCTTTATTGTGACCATCTTTGCATGAAATGTTCCTTTGATATCTGTAAATGGTAGATATTATTTTTATTCTGTGAGGAAGGATGGAAAGAGCATAACATTTGTTGAGTACCTGCTACTTGCCATGCCTTGCACCTAGAGCTTTGCACATGCCATCTCATTCTAAACACACACACACACACACACACACACACACACAGTTGGGAAGTAACTGTTAAAGGATAATTTTTAAGTTAAAATCATGACTCTCACAAACATAAAACGAATTAGTATCAAATTTTTTACTTTAATGACAAAATTAGTATGATACTAAAACTGATTAAAGGAGAATTTTTAAAAAACCCACATATTTAGGCAACCAGGGCTTCCCTGGTGGCCCAGATGATAAAGGATCTGCCTGCCATGCAGAAGTCCTGAGTTCTATCCCTGGGTTGGGAAGATCCCCTGGAGAAGCGAATGGCTACCCACTGCAGTATTCTTGCCTGGATAATTCCATGGACAGAGGAGCCTGGAAGGCTATAATCCATGGGGTCACAAAATCTGTAAATAGCAGTGTATGGATTCAAACATCATTCCAAAATTAGAGTGGCTTTATTTGAAGTACTTGGATTTGTTTTTCTTTCTCTTTTTAGAGGATGAACAATCAGTACATTCGTCGAGAAGTCTTCTGCTGTGAAACCTGTCATGAGCTCAAAAGCTTCTGGGAGAAGGAAATTAGCAAACAAACTTGTTACCGGGAACTGGAGGAAGATCGTCAGGGAAGGAGTGCCCTGAGAAAGTATGTGAATTGTTTCTTCACTGTTCTTCAAGGGAGATTTCTCCAGAAATATACCAGATGTGAAGATGGAGAAGCTGAATTATTTTCATTACCCACTGTCCTAATTATGCTAATGTTGGAAGTGATATTGTTAGGTCAGTGCAGCCACAAACCAAAGGGAGAACAAGGCTTACAAGGAGGTGTTTATTGTATTCACCGCTTTCAGAGAGAGTATTGCTGCATGCCACACAGTGCCACAGGGGAAGCACCAGGTTTTGGCCAGGTGACAGAAGATGAAAGCAAGGGTAAAGTCTAAGCCAGAGCCTTTATTGGTGTTTCCAAGGAAAAGACAAGTCAAGACAGAGTAAACAGCTTAGGATTGGCTAGTTTGAGTAATGTGGGTGGTCTCTAGTTGTCTGGTGCTTGTCCTGGCCCTGGGATGGTTTAGGGCAGAGGAAATATGGCTTTATGTATGAGAGAAAGATAAGGAGGTGGTAGGGGCCATAGACTCAGGATTAGTTGACGTGCAAAAGAAAGGGCTAGCCCTGGGAAGGGCAGCCTTTCTGTGGCCATCAAGCTTTCTAAGATGTCAAAATATCATGAAATATAGAAAATTACAGTCATGATTTATTCATCTACTCATGCCACCATCTATATCAGGATTTCTCAATCTTAGCACTACTGACATTTAGGGCCTTATAATTCTTTGTTAGTGGAGTGGCTGTCCTGTGCTTTGTAAGAAGTTTAGCAGTATCTCTTAAAACATTAGATACTGGTAGGATTCCCCTCCCCCATTGTGACAACCAAAATTATCTCCTAACATTGCCAAATATCCCTTGGAGGACAAAGTCTCCCCTGATTGAGAACCAATGATACACATATGAACAAGCTTTTTTTTGGTATAAACAAAATTGAGTTTCTGTTATTTATATCTTAATGAACTGAAAAAAAAATCTCTTCCTCACCCTGCCTCTGTTGCAATCTCCAGGACACAAGGTTACACTGGATTTCAGAGTTAGATCAGCAGATGTGTATACGTTTGAAAGATCCCACGTTTGAGATCCTACATATTAAGATCGGGGCTGGGGAGGATAATGTGGTCTTCCCTTCACAGGCAGTTGAACTTGTTCTAGCTGAAAGAGTCTGCTGAGAGGGGAACACCTATTTATGTGAGAAGACATGTGTCACATGTGTCAACATTGTTCTGACTAAAATGGCAAGTACTTGCCCTCACAGGTGTAATGCCTTGGAGCAGACAGTTCAGCTCAACTTTTCAGGGACTGTCTGGGTTCTCCATCACTGAAATCGGAATAGCCCAGCAAAGCTGTCCATTTGCTAAGATGCTCTTTCACAAGTGTAATGGCATCTGTGTTCTGAGGGACAACGAGGCATGTGCCTCCATGTTTCTGAGTATGCTGAGCTAAAAACATGTATAATTCACATGTATTGTGTTGCATCAAAATTAACTTCTTTAAACCCTTCTTCAGCTTCTAAGGGGAAATAGCCTCTCAGTACCCAGAGAAATCAAAACCAAATGTCAGAATGTTTGTTTATATATTGCTAATGCAGCCATACGGTTTGAAACTTTGTCCTAGAATAATGATTTTCCAGCATACACTTGACCAGACCAATGAATGGCATAAACACTTGGGTTCCTATTTCAGCCCCCTGGGTTATGACTTTCCAAAATGCATATATGTAAGTGACAAACACACACATAACAGTAACATTTTAAGAAAATATTTACCTTCCATTTTAAAAAGTGGCAAATTCAAGCCACTGTGCAATCAAGAACTGCTCTAAATGAATGGTAGAAGACAAAAATCTCAAAAAAACAAAAAAACCCTCAAAATTTTTCACCAATGCCAGAGCCAATAATGCCTTCTGTTCCCCAGCTGAGCTAACCAGCAAGACCTTGTGCCAAATCTGGGTAGAGTGGAAACAGGTGTTTTACCATGGACATGCTTATTAGCACATGCCTATGGGTTCACTGATGGAGAGGAATGCAGCCCAAGCTGTGGAGAATCCATTTACCCTGGGAACACATGTGAGCTGAAGAGGTCCTGGAGATGAGATCACAAGGCAAAGTGGGTGGTCTCAAACTAGAAATTCTCTTAGTTTCTCTGGCTAGAAAGAAGCAACACAGCAGGTGTCAGTCAGTCCCCTGGAGACATAGAAATTGGGTTTGAAATAACTATTGAGGCAATCTGAGAGAAATCAAGCGTACTGTGGCAATAATGAACAAATCTCCTGGTGTGTTGGGACAGTCCAGGTGTATGTATATCATTTTTTATCCTGTATTATGCTCCCTTTTATTTTCCAAAGTATCTCAATTTAGATAACTTATATGAACATCTAACTCTAAATAACCAGAATGAAACTTTATTTGAGTAACTGTATAATACATGAAAAAATAACGTTTTAATGCAATAAGTATGCATTAATACTAATTCTTCAGAATTTAGCAGAGCTCACAATGTAGATGTACATTAAATCTGGTTGATTTGTGTGATGAGAGGGCTTTATTAGTCCTCACCCAAGACCACTCACCTTCCTCTGTTTTGATTCCTGCTTATCAGTTACGTCAACTATGCTGTGCTTTGGGGTTCTTCCTACACAATCATTTCTTCCTTCCCCACCCCACCCCTCAGCCCTTGCTTTATTTTCCATAGGTAATTCCTTCAATTATGATTCTTGGAGGACCAAAACTGACACATTTATTTGGGCCTAGCAAGCATGTGATAGAAAAATATTAATTGATCTTTGATTCTTAGAATTCTGGTTTAAGATTCACTATCCCCCCTCACAAAATCCTGCTTTCTAGTCAAAACCCATATTAATCAAGCAGAAATTGTATTCCTAGATATTAATTACAACTCTTCCACAAATCAGATGCTGCTGCTGCTGCTGCTAAGTCGCTTCAGTCATGTCTGACTCTGTGCGACCCCATAGACGGCAGCCCACCAGGCTCCCCCGTCCCTGGGACTCTCCAGGCAAGAACACTGGAGTGGGTTGGCCATTTCCTTCTTCAATGCATGAAAGTGAAAAGTGAAAGTGAAGTCACTCAGTCGTGTCCGGCTCTTAGCGACGCCATGGTTTGCAGCCCACTAGGCCCCTCCGTCCATGGGATTTTCCAGGCAAGAGTACTGGAGTGGGGTGCCATTGTCCTTGCTGCAAATCAGATGAATCTAGAACAATAAATAGTAGGCATTATTTGGTCTCCATTTGAAAAGTGAGGTCCATATTTCTAGGCTTAAGGGAAAAAAGTTATCTTCAAGCTTTCATGTCTGTTTTATTACTCTTCTACTGTATCTAACTCTGTATACCAATTTTTAAGTATTATCTTTTTCATATTGAGCTTTCTTACTACAGACTAAAATGTCCATATACACGCTTACATTCACCAAATTACTGAGAGCACAAAGATAAAGAGAAGCAACACAGTAATGAAAGACAGTGACCAGCAAGGGGCATTTAACAGTATAAATACTCTAAAACAGGATTTAATCGGGATTTAGGTGGATAGTGGCATCTATCATCCATCTGGTAATATATAGTGATATAGCTACTATAAAAAGTGAATAAATGTGTCATAAACCCCAGATTCCTAAATTCTGTTCCTATAATAAATTCATCATTCCAAATGTGTTCATTTGGGTCCTCTAAGAAGCAGAGGGCAAGATGAAGTTAGATGAGGATGAGATTTATTGGGGGAAGCTCCTGTGAGAGAAAAATGGGAAGCAAGTTATGGTGTGCTGGTAAATATTTAACAACTACTTCTCTGTGGAGTATATATATATACACACACACTCATTCAGAAAACTAAGATCATGGCTTGTGGTCCCATCACTTCATGGCAAATAGATGGGGAAACAATGGAAACAGTGATAGACTTTAATTTTGGGGGCTCCAAAATCACTGCAGATGGTGACTGCAGCAATGAAATTAGAAGACACTTGCTCCTTGGAAGAAAAGTTATGACCAGCCTAGATAGCATATTAAAAAGCAGAGGCATCACTTTGCCAACAAAGGTCCATCTAGTCAAAGCTTTGGTTTTTCCTGTAGTCATGTATGGATGTGAGCGTTAGACTATAAGAAAGGTGAGCGCCGAAGAATTGATGCTTTTGAGCTATGGTGTTGGAGAAGACTTTTGAGAGTCCCTTGGACTGCAAGGAGATCCAACCAGTCTATCCTAAAGGAAATCAGTCCTGAATATTCATTGGAAGGACTGATGTTGAAGCTGAAACTCCAACAATTTGGTTACCTGATGCAAAGAACTAACTCATTTGAAAAGACCCTGTTGCTGGGAATGATTGAAGGCAGGAGGAGAAGGGGTCGACAGAGGATGAGATGTTTGGATAGCATCACCAACTCAACGAACATGGGTTTGAATAAGCTCCGGGAGTTGGTGATGGGCAGGGAAGCCTGATGTGCTGCAGTCCATGGGGTCACAAAGAGTTAGACATGACTAAGTGACTGAACTGAACTGATATATATATATACACATATATGTACATAAGTTTATTATAAATATTACTGATATAAAGATGTGTAACACAAATCTTTACAGATCATAAGAAAACATACAATGCTTTTTATTACACATTTCATATAGCCAACTGATTCTCATAGCATCTTTCTATTGGCTTTTGCCAACCTTTGTGTCTATAGTCCACCTGTGATTGCAATTTAGCTATGATTTGATGAAATCAGACAAATAATAAATGCTTAATATTTTCAGCTTTGTGGGTCATATACTCTTGTGTTGCAACTATTCAATTCTGCTACTGTGTGAAAGTAGTCACAGACAGTATGTCAACAAATGGGCAGGGCTATATTCTCATAAAAGTTTCTTCACAAAAACAAGCAATTGGCCAGCTGAATCTCTGAGCAACACATTTTCATGCTTGCCACACAAAGGAAAAGTTAAAGCCCCTTTAATTAATCATGAACCTACATGATACTGGGGCTTCCCATGTGGCACAATGGTAAAGAATCTGCCTGCCAGTGCAGAAGATGCCAGAGACACAGTCTCAATCCCTGGTTGGGGAGATCCTTTGGATAAGGAAATGACACCCCTCTCCAGGGGATCTTCCTGATCCAGGAATAGAACTGGGGTTTCCTGCATTGCAGGTGGATTCTTTACCAGCAGAGTTACCAGGGAAGTCCATGTGTAAGGTACATGCCCACTAATGGAAAAGGCATCAGTTACAAGTTTTATCTCCCCTTTCAAACTGGAAAATTATATCTTTATGTCATTCATTCTATTTAAAGCTGAAGCAGAATGAGGATGATAACCAATGTCTTTACAGTATTCCTCCATGTCCCTAATTCTCTCAATATTTCAACTTTCAATCTTTGGTTGCTAATGTGCTTAAGCAACAACTACCGCCAAACAACAGGCCAATTCTTTCCAAATTCTTTCCATTCTCTCTTGAGCCCATAATTGAGCAGACTTTTAAGTAAGAAGTTTCCTGGAGACAGTTTGGTAATAGATGCCTAGCGCTTTCAAAATATTTATACCCTCAGACTTCCCTGGTGGTCCAATGGTTAAGAATCTCCCTGCCAATGCAGGGGATCATGGGTTCGATCCCTGGTCTGGGAAGATTCAACATGCCTAAGGGCAACTAAAGCCTGTATGCCACAACTACTGAGCCCACAGTCTACAACTATGGAAGCCTGTAGGCCTTAGAGTCCATGCTTTGCAACAAGAGAGACCACTGCAGTGAGAAGCCCATGCACTGGTACTAGATAGTAGCCCCTACGAGACACAACCAGAGAAAGCCTGAGCACAGCAATGAAGACCCAGTGCAGTCAAAAATAAAAATAAAATTTAAAAAATTACATCTTTTTGTTATTCACCTCTGGGAATCTCTTCAATGAAAGTAGACTAGTATATAGGAAGAGTATTACATATTATTGTACTCATTTTAGGGTTATTTACAAGACTGAAAAGTAAAGCTGAATCCAAGTTTTCTTTGTTATATGTTCTAATTTATCCATAACAATTATGCACTACTTTAGCATTGTTATGAGTTGTGCCTCCCACCCTACAAATTTGTATGTGGAAGTCCTAACCCCCAGTCCTACCTCAGAATGTAACTATATTTGGAGATAGGGCCTTTAAAAAAGATGAGAGTTAAAATGAGACCTTTTATGGTAGGTCCCAGTCCACTCTAACTGTTGTCCAGGTAAGAAGAGAAGGTTTGACACACAAAGGGACACCAAGAATGCACAAATACAGAGAAAAGGCCCGTGAGGATGGATTAAGGAGGCCACCTGCATGCGAAGGAAAGAGGCCTTGGGAGAAATCAAACCTGCTGACACCTCCATTTCAAACTTCCATCCACTAAAACTGTGAAACAATAAATGTCTGTTGTTAAAGCCAACGAGCCTGTGTTATTTTTTTATGGCTGCCCTAGTAAATGAATAAAAGCATTTATCCAACTTAAGAAACTAACCAAGTGTATACCTTTGAAAGCCAGTGTCCTTCTCAGTTAGGCCCCTTGACATACTTTCCAGAGAAGATAGCCATCAACAATTTCTCATATATGTCTCCCCAAAACTTTAGTTTTAATAAGCAAATAAATATGTGTGTTATATTTCTATGCAAAATGGGACCTATACAATCTTCACTATTCTGTGACTTCCTTTTTAACTTACTCTACCTTGGAAATTTTTCTGTATTAACATTTTCAGTTCTTCTTTAATGTTTTCTACTGTAATGACATGACAATCAATTTAACCAATCATCTGGAAGGATGTTTAGGTTGTTTTTCATTTGGGGACTTTACAGCCAATGTTGCAATAAGAATACTTAAACATACATTTTTCATACATGGATAATACTATGGGATAATTTCATAGAAATGAAGATGTTTTGTCAAAGGATGAATGTTTAAAATATTGACAACTATTGCCCTCAGGTTGTTTAGTTTAAATTTCCACTCAAGTGTGGGAATGCCAGATTTTACTGTCACCCATACTCTGTGCTGTCAAACTGTTAATCACTTTTAATCTAACAGGTGAAAATGGCATCTCACTGTTTTAAAGTGAATTTAATTAATTACAAGTTTGGTCAACATCTTTTCATATGCATAGGAACTAGCTGGATATTTTTCTAAGAAAACTATATTTGTATACGTATAGCCTGTGCCTGTTAGATTATAGACTTTCCTTTTCTTAATTGATTTATAAGCCTGCATTTCTTTTCTTTTTGTGTACAGATCTATGAGTCTGGCAAATGCTCAGAATCAGATAAGCACCACCATCAAGATAAAGAATAATTCCATCACTCTGAAAACATCCCCTTATGCTTCTGCTTTGGGTCAACCTCTGTGCCAATTTCCAGTCCATAGCAACCACTGATCTGTTTTACTTCTTTATAGTTTTGCCTTTTCCAGAATGTCATAAATGAATTATGCAGTATGTAGTCTTTTATATCTGGTTCTTTTCATTTAGCACAACGTACTTGGGATTTCTTCTTCTTGTGTGTATCCATTCCTTCTCATTGATGAGTACTTTTCTATGGTAGGAATGTATCATAACTTGGTGATCTACTCCCCCACTGAAGTACATTTAGGTTATTTCCAGGTTTTGGAGACTACAAATAAAGTGCTATTAACATTCACATACAGATTTCTGTGTGAACATAAATTTCTATTTCTCTTGAGTCAATTCTCAGGTCATATGGTTAACATACAGTTAACTGTGTAAGAAACTGTTTCCAAATTGACTGTACCATTTTGCATTTTAATAACAATGTAAGAAAACTCTAGTTACTCAGAATCTTACTAGTGCTTGGTTTGAATTCTGTTATGAAGGTTTTTTTGGTTTGATGGGTGAAGGTTGAATTTTAGTTTTGCCAGGGGAGGTAGAGAGAGACAGAGTTGGCTTTGTTTTTGTTTTGGTCATTCTGTCAAGTGATTGGTATCTCATCGTGATTTTAATTTGTATTTTCCTAATTATATTGAGCATCTTTTATTTGTTTATTTGCCACTCATCCTAATTATGTTGAGCGTGTCTTATGGGTTTATTTGCCACTCATATAACTTCTTCAGAAAAATGGCGGTTCAAATATTTTATCCATCATATTATTTTCTTATTATTGAGTTTGAAATATTATATTTTCTAGAAACAAGTCTCTTATCAGACATGCTAAGTGCAAATATTGTTAATGCTTGTCTTTTATTCTCTTCACAGTATCTTTCACAGAGTAAATGTTTTAATTTTGATAAAGTTCCAAATTTTCTCTTCTTTTATGAATCATGCTTTTTTGTGTTATGCATAGGAATATTTTCCTGATCCCAAGATCATGAAGAAATTATTTTTTGGCTTTTTTGTTGAAGCCTTAGTCTTACTTACCTAAAGTCTATGATCCATTTTTAGTTAATTTTGTATAAGATGTGGAGTGTGGATCAAGGGCCATGTTTTTTTTTAATATAGATGTATAATGTTCCAGTACCATTTTTTTTTAAGCTATCCTTTGTGCCAGGTGGCTCAGTGGTAAAGAACCTGCCTGCCCATGCAGGAGATGTGAGTTTGATCCCTGGGTTGGGAAGACCCCTTGGATGAGGAAATGACAACCCACTCCAGTATTATTGCTGGGAAAATTCCATGGAGAGAGGAGCCTGGTGGGCTACAGTCCGTGGGGTCACAAAGAGGTGGCCATAACTGAGTGACTCAGCACTCACACATCCTTCCTCCACTGAGTTGTCTTTGTCCCTGATCAAAAATCAATTGGCTGTGTCTGTGTGTATTTATACCTATACTCTCTATTCTGTTCTATGGTCTGTTTATTCCTTCACTGATGCTACACTGTCTTGATGATGGTAGCTTTATATTAATCCTCAAAGTCACATAGTATATATCCTCCAACTTTCTTCTACTTTAAAATTGTTTTGCTAATCAACTTCTTTTGCCTTTCCATATAAAATTTAGAATCAGCTTGTTGATAGCTACAGAAAAGTCCTGCTAGGATTTTGATTGATATTACACTGAATCCACATATGGACTTTGGAAGGAGTAAATTTTGGAGAAAACTATGCATTCATAGACTGTTCATTACCCTTATTAATTATTTTCTTCATTAATTTGTAAAAACCATTTGTTTCTCTTAAAAATATTCTTCAGAAGAAAATAAACTTCACTGGACCAGCAGATGTGGAAACAAATGCAATGACCACGAATATTGTTTTTCTCCTCCCTAGGCTCAGAGAAGAATGGAAGCAGAGACTGGAGAAAAGGCTGAGGATGTTGGACAATCCTGATGGGAAGGAAAAGCAGGCAAACACTGTGGGCTGAGAGCTTCCTGCCTCATCCACTACAAAGATAAACCACCAAGGGCACTTTTCTAGGAGAAAAAACTAACACCCAAGTTATGTTGACTTACTAAGCAGGACGCTCTTTATTTGCTCTCCCATTTGTGAAGGGATTTACATGTGAAACCTCCCCCTAGTGCTAATGGGACTCTTTATCCATCTCAATCCTCCCTGTCACAGAGGACAGGATGACCGCCAATGGGATACGAAGCTTGGGGTATCTAATATAAAAATCTCTTGGAATTAGCACTTCCAAGTTTCAAAGATCCACGTAATGTAATTTATTTCCACATTTTCTTCTCATTTTGAAATCTGAATATTTTATTCAAGCTTACCAGTTGTGTTGTGCATAGGAATTACTGTTTGGCAACCTGGCTTCCCTAAGTATTCTGGAAAAACAGAGTCGTACAATATTTTTTCTTGTCCCCACCCCCCTTTTTAAAATGAAGACAGAAATGCTACTAACAAAAAGAAAGCTAAAGAAAGAAATTATTCTTATGAAAAATAATTTTAACACTACGGTTTGAAAATGAACTGAACTAAATTATTTTCTCTTCATACAAATTTTTATAAACTTTAAATTAGACGCGTGCAGTGAAAGCAGGATAATGTTAATAAACTTGGTTGTTGTGTCCTCAATGGTGTGTGCCCTGTGTTAACTCCCTCGTGCCTGTCATGGTTAGTTCTCTGACGCTCTAGCAAGTGTCAGTTCCAGCTGCCTTTAGACACATTTTGGAATTTAAAGTCACTTTCACTGAAGCCTCCTCTTGGGCCCAGACATGATCATGGTCACAGATCAGGAGGGATTCTGTCCCTCATAGGAACTAGGGCTCCTCCACTTCTCCACCCAGGGATTCCTCACTGTGGACAGGAGCAGAGTGAGAAGCCCCAGCCAGCCAAAGAGCCCAGATGGCCAGAGGAACCCAGAGGATGGCACGCACAGTGTTGGGGAGGGTATCACAGCACTCACAGATGCTATGTGGTGGCATAAACTTCTGCCACTGTAGAATTAAAAGAGATCCTTATGGCTGGGGGTGGAGGGGGGTCACCAGGTGGCAAGAGGGCTAGAGAGGTGACTCCACAATCCCTCAGTTATGAGATCCAGAGTATAATGCTCAAATCCTTGCTATAGGCTCTTATCCAATTCAGATACAACTAAGTGAAGTGAAAGTGGCTCAGTTGTGTCTGATTCTTTGCGGCCCTATGGACTATACAGTCCATGGAATTCTCTAGGCCAGAATACTGGGGTGGGTCACCTTTCTCATCTCAAGGGGATCTTCCCAAACCAAGGATTGAACCCAGGTCTCCCGCATTGCAGTTGGATTCTTTACCAGCTGAGCCACATGGGAAGCCCAAGAATACTGAAGTGGGTAGCCTATCCCTTCTCCAGTGGATCTTCCCAACCCAGGATCTCCTGTCTTGCAGGTGGATTCTTTACCAACTGAGCTATCAGGGAAGCCCAGATACAACTAATAAGCAGTAAATTACAGCTGGGAAAATTTGAGCAAAGTTTGGGGAAAGAGGCTAATAATAAAATAGAAATTTAGTAAGGACAGAGAACCATGGGAATAAATATCAGAATACTTAACCACATCGGAGGGTCAGAGAAAGCCCCTTGAGACACTGATGTTTAAGCTGAGGCCTATAAAAACGGGTAAGTCATGCAGAAGAAAAGAAACAGCATGAAAGAAGAACTAAAGAGGAGCAGTAGGACTGCAGGGTGGAGGAGGACTGAGGGTCCTGGGAAATGATGAACTTGGAAATATATGTCTATAACACAGAATGAAGAGGGCAACTATTTTATAGGAGGGTGGAGATGGGAGCAGGGACCTATGGAGCCCAAGCTAAAGATGCTGTATTGATCCACAGGGAATTAGGAAGCCCTTGACAGGTAGTGAAATGAACAGATTAGATTTGCATTTTTAGTTTTTTCAAATTTTGTGCACACATATATATGTGTATATAATTTTATAGAAGGGCATAAATATACATGCTGATATGATTTTATTATAGTTTTAGTAATCTTTTATTAACCTTGTCTTTACTGTCTTGGCTTGTTCCCTCCCTTTTTTCTGTACTCTCTACCATCAGCAACACTTGTACACCTTTACCGATATTAATTACCCAGTATGAGTCTTCCTGTAGTTTTTCCTGTGTTCACATAGCCATGTACAAACACACCCATACACACTCACATACACAACAAACACACACACACTCCACCTCTACCGGACTTTGTGTGAATATATTTGTGTGGTAACAATTTAGAAAATAAGATGATATCAGATTTTTCTGCATCTTGATTTCCTTACTCAACTGTTCCTGATACAAATGCTTTGAGGTCCAATATATATTTTTAATGGGATCATATTATGATGCAGATGCACCATAATAAAGTCAACAGTTCTTTTAGAGATGGAACAGTCTTGCTACATCCAGGTTTTTGCCATTTGAACAATGCAGCAGTAAATACAGGTCCTTTATTCTAGTGGTTTTGAACTGGAAAGTAAGTTGATTTTGAGGAATAGGAAATGAAAGCAAACATTATTGCAGTTTCTACTTTTAAAATGTTATTAGAACACTTCCCAAAAAAGCTAGTGAAACTTCCCTGTGAACCAGCAGTCTATAAGAGTACCCTCCTTCTAAACTGCTGCCAGTCATATTTATCATTGCTGTTTTTAATTTTTTTCTAATCTGAGGAATGTTGAGTGACATCATGTTGTTTCTTTGAGCATTAGTGGTTGAGGATTTCTTTCCCTTTGTTTGTTGGTTTAATTTCCTCATCAAGAAGAGAAAAAAAGGGTACAGTACATGTAGACAGACACATAGGTAAACTCAAAGAGAGAGTCATGCCCTTGTGATAGTTTCTCATTTATATGAGCCATTTCTTCCAGCTTTCCTTTGGCCAGTCATTCTGCAGACTGGTTCTGAGTCTGCATTTGATATATCTCAGGATCCTTCTATGAGTGCACACACATCTCTCGGCCAAGATGGATTCCAGGGAAGAAGACTAGAGGTAACTTAGCATCACTCCCCTTTTACTTCTGAGGAGTTTTCTAGTCAGAAGATCTCCCTGACTTTGAGAATGAGAAATATGTGGTCTCTTATCTCTTATTTTGGCAGGCCCAGCCTCCCCTCTAGATTGTCTTGCTATCGATATTTTGGAGTTCTTGTCCATAGGGAATAAACTCCAGTTGCTCACATGGGGGGATGCATCTACCTTCTGCCTCAATCAGAATCACCTAGAAAACTTTTATTAAAGCTTATGGATCCCTGGACTCCACCCCCAGAGATTCTAATTCTGTTGGCCTAGTATGGTGCGCAGGAATTTTCATTTGAAATACCCAGGAGATTCTGATGCTTAGCCAGACTTGGGAATGGCTTCTCCCAAGGGCACAGGATTGAATGGAGAAAGACAAACAAAACTGAAGCAGTCACCAAGGTGTACACTAGATCTCTAAAACTTAGTCATCCTGAACAACTGAAACTTTGTACCATCTTTCTATTTCCTCCAGGCTCCAGCCCCTGGCAACCATTGTGGTTAATAATAGTGTATTATGTATCTGAAATTTGCTAAAAGAGTAGACTCTAAGTGTTCTCAGCATACATACACATACAAAATAAGGTAACTAACTGAGATGATGGAAATGTTAATTAGCTTGGCTGTGGTAATCATTTCACAAAATATATATGTATCAAATCATCATGTTGTATATCTTAAATATATATAATTTGTCAATTTTGTTTCAGTAAAGAGGGATGGAAACTGAGTCAGCATGGTAAGGCCATAACAAAGGCATAAGGATCCAGCTTGAAAGAGGCATGGAGATCTCATAGAGAGGTTGAGATCAGGCCTTCAAGGATGGGAACAGCATTCCTGAGGAATGAGCTGAGATTGTAGCTGGAGAGATGCATTGGGTTAAATGAAGAGGCCTTTAAAATTCTGGCTAAGGAGCTGATGAGTCTCCAAAGGTTTTTGAGCAGGGCAGTAAATTGCTAAGAACTTGTCTTAGTGACTGATAAAACAATCCTGGCAGTGGCGTGGAAAATGCATGCTACAGATGCTAGGGATTGTCTTTATTAAAACTATGTTTATCCAAATAATTTGATTTGGAAAATATACCCCTTATGAGATCTCCACTTCATTCAAGGTGAGTGAAAGTACAAATATTAAGAATGTTGTCTTAAGTGATGAACTATAGAGGCCAAAGTATGACTAATTTGCCTTATGTTTTGACTTAAAATACCTTTAAATGTACAGTTTTTTAACTTCAAAATTAATTAGCACATTTCCTTAAATTACCCTGTATCATGTGATGTGTTATGTGAAGCATAAACTGAAAATGGTAAAATATTGAATTGCACCAGATTAGAGATGAACACCACTCAAAAAGGCTTTACTGAATTTAAACCACAGCTTCATTTATGATTGATAAGTAGCTATAAAAGGTCTTTTTGTCTTTGGAAAAACAATTCAGTATCAGTGACAGAAGAAATGAAAACAGAAGGTATCTCTCTTCACAAAGCAATTAAGTGGTAAAATTGTGAAGAGCTCTCAAATCACTGATTCAGATCAGTGCCAAAGCCCTCAGACTGACTGTTTTTTGGTGCAGACTAGCTGAAATACGTGTCCAGCCGGTAGACAATATGGAATTTAAAGGCTTTGCTACCGGAGATATGGTGGATGGGAATGGAGTGGGGAGTGGGCACTGCTTAAAAAGATTTACTGTCCTACACATTCAGATAAGATGAGCCCAGTGACCTTTGGATAAATCAAAGGGTTGTTTGTAACACTGGGCCATCTCCTCACAAAGTACCATGAGCACTGAAGCACAGTTGAAGTGCAGGTGAGGAGCAAAGCCTTCCCTAGAGGAAGACCAAGAACAGGGTACATTGACATGACAGGAGAGGGTACATTAGGAATGAGGCCAATATTTTAAACATTGTTTACTGGGGGTTGATACCAAAATATGTTATAGTTCCTCCCACAAGAAGCATTCTTTTGTCTTCAGATACTTTGTTGATGCCTAGGGTGTCATTCCAGTGCGATAAATACAGGCTGGCTCCTTAAAAGTCCATCCATTCTCAGGGAGGTGGTACCACTCCTGAGAAGCCCTGCATGAAAGAAGACTCCTTTACCTGATCCCAACTGGTAATGAGTCTTTTCAGTCTTCTCACAACCAGTATCTCCTGCTAAGTGATAATCAGACCAATGATGGTAAAAGGCTTTTAAAATATGCTTAATAGATGTGTATAAGTATTTATGTGCACGTGTACATGTTCAGTCACTCAGTTCAGTCATTCAGTCATGTCTGACTCTTTGTGACCCCATGGACTGTCCCCAAGGAACCGCCAGGTTCCTCTGTCCATGGAATTTTCCAGTCAAGAATGCTGGAGTCAGTTGTCATTTCCTCCTCAAGGGGATCTTCCCAACTCAGGGATCAAACCCACATTTCCTACACTGGCAGGAGGGTTCTTTACCACTGAGTCACCTGAGAGGAAGGATAGCTTTTCTTTTTTTCTAAATAAATGGTACTGGTACATCTCCTGCATCTTCTGTTAGTTTTTTTTTTTTTTTTTTTTACCATTGAGCCACCTGGGAAGCCCATAAGTATTTATATATATAGGAAAAAAAACACAAAAAACTGTGTGAGATTTATAAACCTTTATATATATTTATTTAAGTAAAAAAAAAGTGAGCACATATTTGCTTAAAAATATTAAGCAAATAACAAGACAGATGGTACATAGATATGTTAGAACAGTGTCTGTGATGTTGGAACAGTGGAGGTGTGGGACCCTTCCCTAGTGTAAAAACAGGACAGGAGATTCCTATTGTTCTGGTCTGATCTGTGTCTATGAAAAGTCCTGGTCACTCCAGAGCCCTAAATAGATGTTGGCAGGGGTACATTTATTTCAGTGTACAGCTGATTCTTGAACTGTACAGACCCACTTATACTCAGATTTTTTTTCAATAAATGTGTATTATAGCACTATATGACCTGCAGTTGGTTGAATCCCTACATGCATAACCACAGATATGGAGGATCAACTGTAAAGTTATAAGTGAATTTTCAACTGCAGGGAGTCTGGACCATATACCCCACATTATTCAAATGTCAACCACATTAAAAATTAAAATAGTAGCTTATACCCATGGTTAAGATAAAAGTTCACGGTATACTGAGGAAAGTTCCCTCACAGAGCTTTTCCTCAGAAGCTCCCACAGCACAGGAAGGTGAGTGAGCTGCAAGAGCAGGGAAAGCCCAGTCCTGGAGACTGATCAAACATCCTTCAAAGATCAGTATTTTAAACACTGATTCTTTCCCTTCCTTCCCTGTTCCCTTGACTACTTGTCCCTCTGCAATTACTCTTTTTCACCTCTTTCTCTAGCTTAAATAAGAGAGGGAGGCAGAGAAGGCTGAACTTTTTAAGACCAAATACTTAGCACTTTTCTGCAGTATCCATTTCCTTACCAGCACCTGGTGTCTCCTGGAGGGTCCAGCTGAGTGACACCCCACAGCACTGCCTGGATCCCTGTACTAGTCGGTGGAGGAGACTTCGTGTTATCCATTTCTGTTTCCTGGTCAATCAACAAGTGCCCCTCCTCCTCCCAGAAGTTAATTTAAAACACATGTCTGACTCTGAGGATTTGGTCATAAACATAACTGAAAACAGAGCCAGGTCTCAGAGGAATTAGTCTTGGTGCAAGACCTCAGAATCAATAGTGATGGCTCAAGGTCAAGTCAAAGTTGAACTTTTCTTGTCAACCTTGCACTAGGAGTGTGTCCAGATCACAACCAAGAAGAACCTTAAGCTTTCTTATCAGACTAGTTGAAAAATAGAATGCAAGGATTCATCCTCTAGATGAGTACAGAAGATTGAATAATGTGGCTACTCAGTGGGTTGGAAATATGCAACAAAGAAATCACAGGCTTTAGACATATTCTAATATGAATATTGCTACCCCAGTTTTCTTTGGTTGGTATTTACTAGGTATTCTTTTTCTAGTTCCCTATTTTCTGCTGTCCTAGTCTGACACATATTGAACATAGGGTGAAACAACACAAATCTGACATCATTCTTATTTTGTCTACCTGCCAACTTAGTAAACTAAGTGCCCCCAAATACAGCACGGGGCAGGGACCCTGTGATGATGAGTGGACATGAAGGAGTCCCAGAAGATACCACTTGAATTATCATGCTTTATCTTTTCATGTCGGGTCTTATGAGTGGGAGGATGACACCAAGTGATAAAATTTGGGTGTTAAAACTTGGTTAAAAAAATAAGAATGCTTAACTGGGGCTAACTTTTTACCAAGTGTGACCTGATGATAACTTTTCTTCCAAGACTCTTCCTGGGATTAAATTCACAGTATTTTAAAATTAATATTTAACAATTAGCAATCAACTATTACTGGGCAACTCTCTTGGATGGAATAGTGGTTGGGAGAGTGAATAACAGAGGGAACAGAAACCTACAAATCTAGCTTTCAACTGTTGCCTGCTAAGACTCTGACCTAGATTCAAATACAAAGTTGTTATTAGTAGAGTCAAGAGGTTAAGTGTATCGATTTTGGTGTTGGCAGATATGGAAGCTAATCACAGGTCTGCAAACTTACCTGGGGGATGTGCCCCAGCAGGAATCCCAAGGACACCAGGGCAGAGCAGATATATCTCTTCTGCTGCCATGAGTACAACCTTTGTGCTTGGCAATGCAATTCAATTCTGATACAAACTCCTAGAGTTAGCATCAGACTTCACAGGTCCCCAACAAGACCATCCCCCTCTGAGATGCCAGCCACAAGTTCAGGGATTCCCAGGTCACTTATTCTTCTGACCGAATGGTTACAAGTCCAGAAGGTCCCCATGACTCCCCTTAGTTTCAACAATTCACTTGAATGATTCACAGAACTTAAGAAAGCACTATCCTTATAAATACAATTTTATTAAAAAGAATTCAAATCAGATGAGACAAAAGAAGAGATACATAGGGTGACATCTGAAACTGTTATGAACACAAAGTTTCCATGCCCTTCCCCATGGAATCAGGGTGCATCACCTTCCTTGGACATTAATGTGTTCACCAGCCAGGAAGCTTAACCAAGCTTCAATGTCCAGAGATTTTATTGGGATTTTTTTGTGTAGCCACGATTGGTGGAGTCATTGGCCATGTGACTGAACCTAATCTCCAGCTTCTCTCCCCTCCCAGGAGATCATACTGGCTCAAAACCTCAATCCTCTAATTACGTGGTTCATCTTTCTGGTGACCAATCTCCATTCTGAGTTATCTTGTTAGAAGAAACTCTGGTGTGATCCCAGAGGCTCATGAATAACAAAGATACTCTTATTACTCAGGAAATTCCTAGGATTTAGTCTCCTTCCCAGGGGGCAGAATCTTTATTATAAGAAATAAGCTTCGTACTCTGGGACACCAAGTGGAAAAACAGGATGGTGACATTCCAAAAACTGAGCTTTTGTCTAAAAGCCATACATAAGAGAATAAACTAGTCCTCATAGACAATGGAACTTTAAATAGACTAAATGATCAAATCCAAAATGTTCTGTTTAAACCAAAATACTGTTTACTGGTGGGGGCTTTCCAGATGGCTCAATGGTAAAGAATCCACCCACCAGTACAGGAGATGCAGGAGACATGGGTTTGATCCCTGGTCAGGAAGGTTCCCTTGAGCAGAGAATGGCAACCCACTCCAGTATTCTTGCCTGGGAAATCCCATAGACAGATGGGCCTGGCAGGTTACAGTCCATGGGGTCCCAAAGAGTCCAACATGACTGTGCACACTGCACCCCCTCACACACACACACTGTTTACTGGCAAGTCTAAAGCGTCTGACTACCCCCCAGATTGTGTGTTTCTGAGGGGACCAAAGCAGTTTGGAGGATATGAAACAGACTAGCACCAACCTAACTTATCAAATAGGTGATATAAATTTGAATAACAATGCAGCATTTTGCAACTAGAATAATTTGAATATGCAATTTGAATGTTTTTATTAGGTGATTCAAATCATTGTACCAACTTTTTGGTTCCTTCTTCCATTTGCAGACCAAAGCTAACATTCAGGGCCAAATTAACGAGAGAATGGTGCTTGGTGACTATAGAATCAGAACAGTGACAAATTGCCCTATGGTCTCATTTTTTTACCCTTTTTCTTTCACTCCAGGTCTACTATTACCCTTCTATTTTCAGGATGGAATGCTTTCCTTAGATGTACTTGTAATATCTGTTTACATGTAGCCTTATTCACATTTGTACTGTATTTTCTTGAGGATACTTCAAAGGTCATCTAGGTTGACCTTTGCAGATTAACAAGTTTCCCTCAATATATATCTACCATCAAATATATTTACCTTATACTTGTATCCATCTTTAAACTGACTATGACTAGCCAATTCCAGGGCCATAAATTTTTGAACTTATCCCAGAATTTGGCCTTTATACAAGCTAGAACCTTTTAAAATGGTGTTTTCCTGACATTTTATTGTTCACTTGAAGCCTTTATATGCCTTCCACTGGTGGGGCACGAATAAAGAATGAGGTTACCTCAGATGGGACTGGGATGGTGATAGGCATTACAGAGAAGCTTAAAGCAGTGAGGAGAGAAGCACAAAAATATGATGCTACCTCTGCCTTGGATCTCAAATGTGTATATTTTTGATTTTCCAAAATCATTAAATGAAAACGTAGCTGTTCCAGAGACTCAAGGACTGTGACTGAACATGGCATTTAGCTTCAGTGAATTAGCACACAGTATATGCCTTTTATGCTTGATGTTTCTGAAGCACTCTGAAGACTGGTAATCCATGGGTCTAAAAGACTAGAGTTGAAGACATAGATGCTCTCCTAGTTATATACACCTAATCCTATTTTATCTTCCACCCACACCATGTTTGGTTTAGTCAAAATTCTCTCACAGAGCAGCCCTTCAAAAGAAGAAAAGTTATTTTTGTCAGCTGCCAGGTGGAGCAGACTGGGTGTTATATCTGTTCTCTCTCTTGGGAGTGGTCACTGGTTCTCAGATGTGCCACGACAAACATGCCTCGGAGAACAAGTCATGCTGTGAACCAGGCAGCATCACCAGAAACTCTCCCAGAAATCAGTGTGGGCCTCAGGTGACCCCGTACCAATGCCCCACGTGCAGGATCCCCTGTGCTGGCAGCCACCAACTTCCTGAGACCCATAAACTCAACAAGTCCATAACAAGAATTAGGATCACCCCTCCAAACTCCTTCTGTCTGAGGTTCCTGCCCTAGGCACTGGCACCACCATCCATCCAGAAACATGGGGATCTTTCTTGATTGGTTTCTCCCCTTACGCCACAGAGCAACCTTTCAACGAGTTCAGTCATTGGCCCTCTGACTTTTCTCAGATTTATTAATAGCCACTTCTCTCCACCTCAGCCTCAACATCTTAGTTCAAGCGACTTCCATCTCGCTTCTGAAAAACCCTGACACTTCCCAACCGGTCACCACAGCCACTGCCCCTCTACCCACTCTCCATCCTAGTCCATGGTAATTTTTTAAGACATATTTCTGTTGCTGTCCTGATGAAGGCTCAACAATAATCTCCCACTAATCTCAGGACAAATATCAATATCCAGATTTTCTATGGCCTTTTCTCTGCCTGTGACCACGGCCTCATCTCAGGCCCTAAAACATCCTCCCAATCTTGACAAACCAGCCCTGCTGGCTTTCCTCTCATGCATGCTCTCTCTTCCCACAACACATTGGTACTTGTTGTTCTCTCTGTCTGCAATGGAACTATCTCAACACCATACCCCCTTTTATATTGTGGTAAAATATACATAACACAAAATTTACCATTTTAACCAATTTAAGTATGTATTTTATTAGCATTAAACACTTTCACATTGTTATGCAAAAATATAGAACACTTCACAAATTTGTATGTTATCCTTGAACAGAGGCCAGGCTTATTGTTCCAATTTTAGTCTCTGTGCTGCTGAGCACTTTCTCCCTTTTGACTATAAAGTTTGACTCATTCTGTATTTATTCAGGGAAGCCTTCCAAGACCAGGTCTATCAAAAGTCATACATCCCCTTGACTGCCCAGCACCCACTGTGAGTTTTATGCTTGTTCCTTTGACGTCCGTTTTCTCTCACTAAACTATGAACTCCTTAAAGGCAGTTCTCATTGTCTAAAGGAATGCTAGGTACACAATGGAAGCTCAGTGTATCCTAGTTAAATGAATAGACAAAGAAATGCAATTCTACCTTCAGTGAAGACCATCTTTGACATTATAGAAAACTCTGTAGTTCTACATTGCCTTGAACTCCATTCCAGAGCAGGATCTTGACTTTTGAAAAACTAAAATCATTGATGAAGGGTGTTTTTTTCCCCTTTTCTCAAATAGAAGACTTATTAATTCAGACTTTATCTCTCATAAAAGAGGAAAATACCTGATAGTCTTTACTTGTTATATTCATTGAATATTTATATTTATTTTTCTGTTTTATAATTGTATCCATTTTTCTATGAGATCCTTGGTTTTTCTAATTTTATTGGAGTAAAGTTGGCTAACAATGTTGTGTTCATTTCTGTTATACAGCACAGTGAATCAGTTATACATATACATACATCCATTCTTTTAGATTTTTTCCCATATAAGTCATTATAGAATATTGAGTAGAGTTCCCTGTGCTATATTGAAGGTCCTTATTAGTTATCTACTTTATATAATAGTGTGTATATTGTAAATAAGTTCATTTATACTATTTCTTTTAAGAGTCTACATATAAGCAATATCATATGATATTCTTTAAACAGCAGGTTTTCCTTTGATTCTATTCATAAAGGTTTCACACTTTTTGAATCTACACTTAGACCTCTGAAGGAATTTGTAATTTACAAAAACTAATGTAAATTATAGCTTATTTGCCAAAGCCTGTAAGATACCCATCATGATGCTGCCCCACCACGTCTACAGAGAAGTCCCCACCACTCACTGGGGCTGACAGTGGGGTCTGGAGATGGCTCTCCCTGGAACCTGAGGTATGTCTGCACCCATCAAGTTAATGGAGAACTTGTCATTCTCGACTTCAAGAAGCCCTGCAATGGGCCAGACTGGGATAGATCTGAGATTTCATGAGACCAAGGATGACAGCCCTGAATTATAGAAAGAACAGCTGACATGCACATGACCCTTCACACTTTATGGGTTGTTCAAAACATCAGGAGCTCTTAGGGAGCAACATCAACATCAACAACTGTATCTTCAATTTGAAGATGAGGGAAAAACATTCAGAGGTCAAGCAACTAGTCCAACATCCCTCAGCCAGTAGCTAGGTCAGATTTAGCATGTGGTTTTGATGCCTAAACCCTTGCTTTATTAACTCTACTTTGCTAAATATGTCAATAACTACCACATTTTTTTCAAAGGCAAGGTCAATGGCAACAGCATCCTAGAAATGGTATAAATAAATTCTTCTGGCCACTTTGCACCGTGGGTGAATTCATAGAAAGTAGAAAGAAATGTGGCCTGTGCTTATAAGGTCCTTTAATGAGGAGCTGACTCATTGGAAAAGACCGTGATGCTCAGAAAGACCGAGGGCAAGAGGAGAAAGGAGTGACAGACAATGAGATGATTGGATGGCATCACTGACTCAGTGGACATGAGTTTGGGCAAACTCTGAGCGATAGTGAAGGACAGAGAAGGCTAATATGCTATAGTCCATGGGGTTGCAAAGAGTCAGTGATGACTTAGTGACTGAACAACAGCAATGTGCTCAAACACCTAACTTACCACTTTAATTGTACACTTTGAGGTTGTTCAATAAGTGTGTTTGATACACTGGCTGATCAAAAGTCTAGAGGTATCACATGATGATCAAGACTGCTTATCAACACACAAACCCCTAAAAATTCTGGGTCCATGAGTTAGCCCCAGGTTCTGGTTCCACTGTGTCCAGGCTTGAAGCTGTTTCCTGTCCTGGCATTCTGCAGTTTCACTTAATGCCGTCTGCCTCCCAGCACAGCCTTGGATAGGCTGGGTCTGCTGGTTTTCCTCTAAATCTTGCCTTGTTCCCACCCTCTTCATAGAGAACATGGTGAAAAA
Organism: Antilocapra americana; assembly: GCA_007570785.1. Lineage (NCBI taxonomy): Eukaryota > Metazoa > Chordata > Mammalia > Artiodactyla > Antilocapridae > Antilocapra > Antilocapra americana. The sequence goes on from ML661897.1 coordinate 16,731,334, forward strand.
CACACTAATCTCTTGGATCAAAGTGAGAACAAAATGCATAATTCTCCCACTACAGGATCAGAGCGTGCTTAGATAACCCTGTTGGCTTTTGGCTGAGGAGGTGTTGAAAGGGAGAGAGGAGCCTGTCATGAGGTCATGGACCAGAACCTTCGGACACTTGTCCCCTTGCCACCACCACCCGTGTTCATACTTGGCCCCACTGAGCCAAAGTTTCCAGTGACCAAAAATGTCCCTCAGTCTGGCATTTCCCATCTCCCAGTTAGGTTTTCCTTTTTTCATATCTATAAATCTGCCTTTTGTCACCTCTGCCACATGTTCCCCGGAGCTCCCAATGGCCCTTCACCTCCTCTCCCCTTGACCACAGCTCATTTCTTTAGTATCAACTGTCAAAAATCTAACTGGAGGTCTTCCCCAGTGCTTAGTGGTAAAGAATCCACCTGCCAATGCAGGAGACACAGGTTCAAACCCTGACTGGGGAAGATCTCACATGCCTTGTGGCAACTAAGCCCGTGTGCCACAACTACCGAGCCTGTGCTCTAGAGCCCAGGGGCCACAGCTACCGAGCACACGTGCTCCAACTACTGAAGCCCCATGCCCTAGAGCCCGTGTTCCACAACGGGAGAAAGCTAAGTGTAGACCCTGCTTGCTGCAACTACAGGAAGCCCACGCACAGCAATGAAGAGCCAGCACAGCCAAAAATAAATAAATGAAATCTAACTGGAGCAGAATGTAAATAATTTAGCTTTACTCACTCAGCAATGTATGTACACATCCCACAAACTTTTATTATCTATCTTCATCTTAGGTATTCCAAAGCTCCTTTGTTTAAAATAGAAATCTTTCCAGGGTTCCTTCATCTCTTACTTCAGTGGTCTCAACTTTCAACTAAAAGACAAAACGTGATCTGCTGGAGAATGGAATGGCAAACCACTCCAGTATCCTTGCCTCAAGAACCCCATCAACAGTATGAAAAGTCATATTTATGTTAAGTAATACCGTATATATGGCACTTAAAACTGGTTTTACAGTTTAGAATATAAGTATAGAGAATATAAATCTCAAACATTTCAAGCATTTACAATCATGAAGTGTCCTACTGAAACCTAATCATTGGATCTGAACACGTATATTATCTATTGCTATGTAATTACTCCAAAACTTACTGACTTAATAATAAATATTTATTATCTCTTACAGTTTATTTGAGGTAAAAGAACTTAGGGTGGTTTTGACTCTCCATCTCTCACAAGGTTGTAGTAGGCGAGGGCTGTCAGGATCTGATAGCTTGATGAGCTGGAAAACCAACATGCATATTGGCTAATTCATGTGGCTGGCAGCAGGTACTGGTTGTTGGTACCAAGCCTCAGTTCTCTACCATATGGGTTTCTCCACAAAGCTGATTGAATATCTCCATGACATAATGGCTGGCTTCCCACAGAGCAAATGTGATGAGAGAGGTGGAGGTTATATCCTGTTTATGGCCCAGTCTCAACAGTCACATACCATCACTTCTATTCATTAGAAATGAGTCACTATGTCTAGCCAGCATTCGAGGGGATAGGAATTAAGCTGTACATTTTGAAAGGACAGATGTCATAATTTGCAGGCATGTTTTTAAATCATCAATGGTTATAGATAGATGCAAATTATTTTAAAGCTTTATAGTTTATTTTGAGGTACAGTTTCTGTAAAGTAAAATTCATAAATCTTAAGTGTACAGCTGAGTAGTTTTACATGAGTATATATCTATGTAATCACCACCTAGATCAAAATATAGATTTTTGTTGTGTATAATATAAAATATTTTCAGCATCTTAGAAAGTTTCATCATGTGAATTACACTGAATTTTCTATGTACACAATCACCATATACAAACAAAGACACCTCTAGCTCTTTGTGTCTCATCTTTGTAGCTTGCCTTTACTTTTAATTTTCCCTACTGTTTGGGACCTCCAGTTGAATAGATGTGATGTGGGTGGATATCCTTGTCTTGTTTCCAACTTGGGAGAACATGTTCAGTATTTCACCATAGGTAAAGTGTTAGTCACTCAATCGTGTCTGACTCTGTGATCCCATGAACTGTAGCCCACCAGGCTCCTCTGTCCCTGGGATTCTCCAGGCAAGAATACTGCCATTCCCTTCTCCAGAATTGAACCCAGTTCTCTCACATTGCAGGTAGATACTTTACCATCTGAGCCACCTGGGAAGCTCAATATTTCACCATATTCACCTGTAAGTGTTTTGCAGATAATTTTGATCAGATTAAGGAAGCTCCATTCCTAATTTGGTTAAGTTTTGGCTATAGACATTTAAAGAAAAACCAGAGCTTATGACTTTACTACTTGCTCCTAAACATTAAACATTAGCTAGAGTATTGCCTTTACCTGCAAATGTCCCTTATCTAATTTAGAGAAAAATCATGCCAGGTCTACACATTAAAAAAAAAATTGCCAGAGCAATCCTCAATTTCCAAATATACCAGTCTTCAAAAATGTATTTGTCAGTCCTTTGTAAATTGCAAGATTTTCGGACATGGAAGCTTCATTATGTTTGGTGCTTAACTATTTAAGCCAGCTAGAAAAGTGTATTTAATCTACCTTGTGCCCAAAGTTACTGTCACAGCTACTGGTGGGGGATAGTAGTGGAATTCTGGGGAGAAATGGAAGGAAGAAGAGAGAAAGCAGAAGCAGCAGCTACAGCTCATGGGGAAGACAGTTCTTGCCACAGACTACCACACAACCCCAAAGCTTCATGTGGCCGCCATTTACAAATTAGCGTCACATGAATCAGGCTCTCTGAAGCCCACCATATGTGGTGAAGAGTTTTTAAATGTCTCAGCACCCAGCTCATATAGCTCTAAAGGCAATAAAGTTTAAAATAAGAACACTGGAATAGCACTGACAAAGTGGTCTCCAAATTCATTGTCACATTTACTCTTCATAGCAGCCCTGTGAGGTTAACAGATGAGGGCCCTGAGGTTTAGAGACATTTAGTGACTTGCCAAAGATCTCCCAGGCTAGGACATTTGCACCCAGGACCTGATCCAAGACTTAGGGCATGCAAACTTCATTGCATCATGTTGACAATGGATTGCCATTTTTTATGTGTTCTCTTAATTCCTGCAACTTCTGTGTTCATGCTTAACGTAATTTTTTTGATTGTTCATCTTTTATTATTATATATTTTAGTAGTGGAAGAAATGATTGTGGTCATATATATATATGTATATGTATATATGAAAATTATGAAGGCCATGGTTTAGATTAACTTGTAAGGCATTTTTTTATGAACTCCCCCTTTTTCTCCTTCAGAGTGGTCCTTGAGCATCAACCAGTGTTTAGTGGTTGCTTCTAGTAAGTTTCTGCTTCATTAATTTTGGTTGCTAAGTAAGGAGATCCACCTTTATCTGGGTGATTCAAAGTCATGCTTCTCCTGTGAACTGCTCTAATCTTGGCCTTGCTGGCAGATAGGCTTGCAACCCAAAATAAGACTTACTTCTCACCTACTCATTTTCTGTTCAAATCCTGCTTTATAGTAGGATGAAAAGCTAGGAGTTGAAATCTTCTTTGCAGTTTCTGTGGTTATTTGTCCTAGAGGTTTCCAGATCTGAAATACATAACAACTTGCAAATCCAAGAGCTGCAATACCCCACAGCTATCAAACTTCTTGCCAGTCCACAGTCAGATATTGGCATCTAGTAGCTTGCGGGTGAGGAAGGGTGAGGGTTGTAGTGCAGGCCCTCAAAAGAGATGGCAACGCTGCCAAGGGTTTAATGTAACTTTAGATGTTACTTTGATGTAAATTGAAGCAACTGTTCTAAAAATGACTATTTTTAGATCCTAAGCCTTGATCACAGTGTATTTAGCCATTTGGTTGAACAAAAAAATTGTTTCTCCATCCACCTCCATGTATGAACCTTTTTCACATTTCAAGAATTTTGTTCAAAAACATCTATCAATATAAAACTTGTCAAATAAATTTTGACATGTCTTTGAAAAAAAAGGAATTTTGCTTCAGGTGACAAGGTATAAAAATGGGACAAAGCTGATAAGGAACAGTTCTATAATTTGGCAAGTATCCTAAACGTTACCCACCATAGGACTAATAATAATAATGAAAATTGTTCAGCATCATCATTTCATTCATATCAGCATATCTGTTTCCCACTGCCATATGCAAAGGTCCTGCCTTGGACATTCAAGTCATTAGCAAGCAAATCTCAATTTACTAATACCTCCTTATGTAATAGATATTGAGAACATATTTGTTTTTCAAATGGAAAAAAAAAGCATATATAAGGCACTGAAGGATGTACACATTTTAGATGTTAGGTTGATTTTTACAGTATATGGTGTTCTGCAAGGGTGCTTTTGAGACCAGATACACAGGCAGTGGTGAGCAGGTGAGGAATGTCTCTGGTCTCCATTTATCAAAGTCCCATTTAGCAAAGGACATTCATATGCACCAGAGGGGAATGACATCAGGGCACAGAGAGGCCTGGAGATCCCATTTCTAAGTGAGGCAACTGTGGATCCATCCAAAGGGCTGATAAAAGGGCAACTAGTTGGGCTGGATATGTGCCAGGATAACTATGACATAAAGATCTAGCACGACAATGAAGGGAATCTCAATGTTTAAATAACAAATGACAGCCTCTGGAGAAGACAGACTCATTTTTCTTAAGATTTTTATTAATATTTGAGCCAGATGACATCAGTGTCAAATATGAAAGGGCATATTTCCAGAGGCTGTTAATACTAGTCTCATTTGCTGTGTAAACAAGAACAGAAGTCATCAAAGCCAGAATGCCATTACCCCTTGGATTCTGAACATTCTAGAAGAGCTTATTGCTCTGTTTTTATTACTGTTGTTATTAAATCATTGATTGGATCATCCCATGGAACATGAAAGTTAATAGCAAGATTGATTTTTTCCAAAAGTAAAGCTGCAAAAGTATTTTAGTGTGGCTTATAGCTCCTTAATTTTCTGAAGTTTTCTTAAGGGAGAAAGCCAGTGATCTTAACAGTTGGTAGGCAGGATTTCAAAGGTTTTTTCAGGGCTCTGGTTGCATGAAATCTTTTTTTAAAATTACCATCCCTCTAGACATTTATTTTGAAGTGTCTATTATGGCTTTGATGACTGCCAATCTAGGTTTCAGACCTCTCCTCAGCCTGCCATACGAGTAGTACATCACTTCCCACAGATGAAAGGATGGCAGGAACCCCTAGCCTCACTGGGAGAATCAGAGAATAGACACTGGCAAGAACTCTGTCTTTTCTGGAGGTCACCAGAGAAAAGTAAGGTGTCCTGTCATCCTTCCCTAATAGGTGATTTCTTAAGCTAATTATTATTTCCTTTAAACATAGACCTACAAAATATCACAGGAAATTAGTTTAATACTCTCTCTTTTTTAAAAAATTTATTTTTATTTTTTAATTTATTTTAATTGGAGGCTGATTACTTTACAATATTGTAGTGGTTTTTGCCATACATTGACATGAATCAGCCATGGGTGTACATGTGTTCCCCAACGTGAACCCCCCTGCCACCTCCCTCCCACCTCCCTCCCCATCCCATCCCTCAGGATCATCCCAGTGCATCAGTCCTGGGCACCCTGTCCCATGCATTGAACCTGGACTGGCGATCTATTTCACATATGATAATATACATGTTTCAATGCTATTCTCACAAATCACCCCACCCTTGCCTTCTCCCACAGAGTCCAAAAGTCTGCTCTTATATCTGTGTCTCTTTTGCTATCTCATATATAGGGTCATCATTCCCATCCTTCTAAATTCTATATGTATATATGCATTAATATGCTGTATTGGTGTTTTTCTTTCTGACTTACTTTACTCCGTATAATAGGCTCCAGTTTCATCCACCCCTTAGAACTGATTCAAATGCATTATTTTTAATAGCTGAGTACTATTCCATTGTGTATATGTACCACAGCTTTCTTATCCATTCGTCTGCTGATGGACATCTAGGTTGCTTCCATGTCCTAGCTATTGTAAACAGTGCTGTGATGAACATTGGGGTACACGTCTCTCTTTCAGTTCTGGTTTCCTGGGTGTGTATGCTCAGTAGTGAGATTGAGACAGGCCTCCCTGTCCATCAGCAGCTCCTGGAGTTCACTCAAACTCATGTCCATTGAGTCGGTGATGACATCCAACCATCTCATCCTCTGTCGCCCCCTTTCCTCTCGCCTTCAATCTTTCCCAACATCAAGGTCTTTTCAAATGAGTCAGCTCTTTGCATCAGGTGGCCAAAGTATTGCAGTTTCAGCTTCAGCATCAGTCCTTCCAATGAATATTCAGGACTGATATCCTTTAGGATGGACTGGTTGGATCTCCTTGCAGTCCATTATCATATGTAAAATATTATTAGATAGCCAGTGGACACAGTGGGGAACAGAGAAGGTGGGATAATTTGAGAGAGTAGCACTGAAACATGTACATTATCATATGTAAAGTAGATAGCCAGTGGAAATTTGCTGTATGAGATGGGAACCCAAAGCTGGTGCTCTGTGACAACCTAGAGGGTTGGGATGTAGGGGAGTGGAAGGGAGGTTTAAGAGGGAGGGAACATATGAATATCTGTGGCTGGTTAATGCTGATGTATGGCATACACCATCACAATATTGTTAAGTAATTATTCTCTGATTAAAACTAAAATAAAAATTTAAAACAAAAGCAGAGACTTCACTTTGCTGACAAAAGTCTGTATAGTCAAAGCTACGGTTTTTCCAGTCATCATTTATGGATGTGAAAGTTGGACCATAAAAAAGGCTGAGCACTGAAGAACTGATGCTTTCAAGTCATGGTGCTGGAGAAGACTCTTGAGAGTTCCTTGGACTGCAAGGAAATCAACCCTGAATATTCACTGGAAGTACTGATGCTGAAGCCTAAGCTCCAGTACTTTGGCCAGATGATGTGAAGAATCAACTCATTGGAAAAGACTGATGCTCAGAAAGATTGAAGGCAAAAGGAGAAAGGGACAGCAGAGAATGGGATGATTAGATAGCATCACTAACTCAATGGACATGAATCTGAGCAATCTTTGGGAGATCGTGAAAGACAAGGGAGCCTGGTGTGCTGCAGTCCATGGGGTTACAAGGAGTCAGACATGACTTAGTGACTGAACAACAGCAAAAGTAATCTTATAGCATTCTGAATACAGGTCTTCTGTCTGTATAGATAGGATCATTTTGAAGCATTTTATTCTTTTTGATGTAGTGGTAAGTGGGATTGCTTCCTTGAATTCTCTTTCTGATCTTTCATTGTTAGTGTATAGGAATGCAAGAGATTTCTGCATATTATTTTTGCAGCCTGTAACTCGACTGAATTCACTGATGAACTCTAGTAGTTTTATTGCAACATCTTTAGGATTTTCTATGCATAGAATTATACCATCAGCAAATATTGACTGCTGTACTTTTTCTTTTCCAATGTGATTTCCTTTTATTTATTTTCCTTCTGTGATGATTTCCACAATGGAATTACACAATGTTGAATAAAGATGGCAAGAGTGCACAGCCTTGTCTTGCTCCTGATCTTAAAGGAAATGCTTTCAGCTTTTTACTGTTGAATTTGATGTTAGCTGTGGGATTGTCATATATGGCCTAGAGGAAAGGCTTTCATTTTTTCACCACTGGGAACAACACCACACACAAATAAACTCAAAATGGATTAATGACCTAAGTATACCTAAGACTGGATACCATAAAACTCTTGGAGGAAAATGTAGGCAGGACAGTCTCTGACTTTAAATTGCAGCAAGATCTTTTTTGATCCACCTCCTAGAGCAATGGAAATAAAAACAAAAATAAATACATGTGACCTAATTAAAATTAAAAACTGCTATATAGCTAAGGAAAACATAATCAAACCAAAAATAAAAAACACACACATAATTGGACAAAATATTTACAAAAGAAGAAATCATCAAGGGATTAATCAATATTTACAAAAGAAGAAACCAGTAAGTGATTAATCTCCAAAATATACAAACAGCTCATGCAGCTCAATTAAAAAAAATTTTTTTTAATTGATGGATAGACAATTCTCCAATAAAGACATACAGATGGCCAAAAAGCACTGTAAAAGATGCTCAACATCACAATTAATAGAAAAGTGCAAATCAAGACTACAATGAGGTATCACTTCACACCAGCCTGAATGGCAATCATCAAAAAATCTACAAATGAGAGAGAACTAGATGGCGGAGGAGTAGGTGGATATGAAGTATATCTCTCTCTACAAATACATCAAGAACGCACCTTAAGACACAGAATATCTTGTGGAACACCAGCTGAGAGCAGGCAAGACTACCTGACTAATGAAAAAGAATATATAGAACCACACAGAACTCAGTAGGACAAAGCAAAGCAGGGGAAAAGATAAGAGAATGAGTAGGACTGGACCCGCATTTAGTGGGTGGGAGAACTGAAGCAGGAGTTAGATCCCGACATTGGGGCAATTGTTAGGGACAGAGGGGAAGCATTTGAGGCTGTTGGAGAATGAAGCAGCAGATCCATGACAGTCTGAATGGAGTGAGAACCACACAAACAATCCTTGCCACAGCCATACATACCCCAGACAGGGATGCAAGTCCCCTAGAAAGTGCAGCAGCTGGGAGTTGGAGCATAGGGATTGGAGAGCAATACCAGGGGGATGTCTGCTGTTGACTGCAGGGAGACAACCTGAGGGGACATGAGGGAGGAGATTGCAGTGGGAAATGACTGTGGAGGAAAATCAGGCAGCCATGGAGGCAAGGCGATACTGCTGAGTCATGCATGGGGGGTGGAGCCATCACTGTAGCCTCTCTCTGCTCACAGGCCAACACTGGCAGCTGAACAATAGAAAAAGACTGGCTGGCTCTTTAAGCGCCTGACGTGTGGAGCAAACGAGAAGGACCCCAGCCAGGGTGGTCATTTAAGTGCCTGATGCGCCAAGCACCAGAGAAGGACCAGCCAAAGAGGCACTCTGATCACCATCTGCCAGAGGCTAGAAGAAGACTCTGATGGGGCCATAGTTTGTGGGGCTGAGGCCGTCAGTGTCCCTGTACACTTCTTGCCTCCAGGGTCCCGTGATTCAAGCAGCTGTGCCACCTCTATACTCAATCCTCAATGGGGCAGAGCTGCCAGAGGCTAGAAAAAACCCTAAAGCGTCACATCTCCTGTGACAATAGCCACCGGCACCGCTCTGTATCTGGCATATTCAGAGTCCTTGTGCTCCAGGAAACTGCACAACCTCCACACTTGATCCCCACTGGGACAGAGATGCCAGAGGCCAGAAAAATACCCTAAGAGCACTGTATTTCCTGCTGCCCTAGCCACTGGCTCTCCTAAGTACCTGGTGGTGCCAGGGCCCCTGAAATCCAAGCAGCTGTGCCACCTCCACACCTGGTCCTCACTGGGGCAGACCCAAGTCCTCCAGGGCAGACTCAGGAGCAAAACCCCTGTGGACGACTCACATACAGAAGTGAAGATAAAATCACAATTGAAATTCAGGGGTAGTGTAGCTAAAGAAGAGGAACCAAAACCTTCCCACCAGCTGTACAAGCTGCAGATTAAATCCACATGATCAACTAGGCAGACGCTGTGTCGATGGAATATAAAAAAGGACAATGAGAGTTCCAACAAAAGAATATGCACTATCTCCTCCTATCTCTGGTTTTTGGTTCCAATCTTTTACAGTAGCATCAAGACCTCTCTGTCCACACAGCACTGAAGACCAAACCCCTAGATTAATGGAAAAAAACTCTCCACAGCCAGGAACATCCAAAGAGATTCACAAAGTTATATAGAGAAGAGAAGACAGAGGAAGGAGAAAGAGGTGACCAGGAGGAGAACAGGGAAAGTCAAAAGGGAAGAGAGCAATCAGCCAGTAATCAAATCCCCACATGAAAATGGATATTAACAATTAAACTCTTAATGGTACAAAAATAATTACAAAAGATAAAAAAAGCAAAACTTAAAAACCTATAATAAAAATTAGACTCTCAAAAGAACAATATTAAAAAAAAAACTAAATAGACATAAAAAGCCATATTAGGACAGTATGAGAGAAAAAAGAAAAAGAGGATGGGAAATAAAGTTAAAAAAATAAGAATAAAATTTTTTAAAATTTAAAAAATTATATGTTTTTTAGAAGTTAAAAAATAGTAATATTATAGAAAAATATACCTAAGAATTTCTCTGGAGCTGTTGTGGGCAGTGTGGTGTCACTTCAGTGTCAGATAATCTTTTGTTCCTTCTTGTACTCATTCTCAAAGTCTACAGTTGCCCCTCAAATCCGCAGTTTGAGTTTAACTGCAGGATTTTAATCTGTATACCTGCCACTTCTGGGGCAATTCCCCCTTCTTTGCTTAGGTTGGCCTCTTCTGCTTCCAAGTCTCCTCAGTGTCTAATCTCTGCTCTGACACCAGGGGGCGAAAGTGGCCACTTATTCGGGCTCATTTGCTCAGTTGTGCTGCAGAGAGGGACAGTGCAAACAAACACAGCTGCGATGTGTGGGGAATGCTCACAGTGGGTGGACCACACGAGGGTTGCCAACTCCAAGGCAGTGTGCACTTCCCAGATCCAAGTTGCTCCAGGTCCCAGGGGTACTGCGAGGGCACAGTCCTAGGTGGGCTGTGCATTTCCTCAGCCAAGCTGGTCTCAGACTGTGATACTCCTGGCAGATATGAGCCATCCAGGATCCTAGGAAGACTTGGTTAGTGACTGGTAGCCCACTAAGCTTGGCAGGAGGTGTGGTCTCTGCGGCCGAGATTGCAGTGGCCCCTTGCTTTCTGCCTCTAGTTGTTGTGCACCTGCCTCTCTGCCTCCAGGGAGGGCTGTAAATGGTAGCTGGCTTGCTCTCCTTTGTTATTTGTTAGGGCACTATCCTTCTGTTAGGTAGTTAGAATAGGAAACAGGAGTCCAGAATGGCGGTGGCTAAAAAATAAGGAAGGGAAAAGCCCGCGAAAATAGAACAAAAGAAGGTCCGAGGACAGGAGTGAGGACCTCAGGTAGAACAAACAACACTCCTGGTTAGCCCAATTTACATAGGGCAAGTCCAGGGGGAGAAAAAAAACAAATAAAAAGAGGAGCCAAAGGGCAGGGGGTCTTTTTCTCTCCCTTGCACTGGGGAGCTCTTCACTTCGCGTCCTTGGGTCGACATGCCATCATGCCTTGAGGATGGATTTTCTTGCCATTTTCTAAATAAAATAGAGCTATAACACATAGCTGTAACATTGATTTGTCTAAGAGCTACAACACGGTCTGTCCAAGACCTGAGAGCTGTAACACACCGAGGGCTTTAATGTCCATCACTCCAAATCTTTGTTGTGATGAGATAAAACTGAGGAGTATACACTCACCTGACACTTTGATCCTTTATTCTGTGAGCACTCCAGGTCACAGTGTGGCATGAGAGCCTTCCCATTGGAAAGTACTTTTGTCTTCTTTTGTCTCTCTGGCATTCCCATGTTTGGGTTGCTATGTCACATTAGTTCCCTCAAAGTGTCCTCATGGCACTCAACCCCAGTCCTTACCCTAAGGACTGACCACGTAGCCTGCACCTCTGCATCCAGCCTCCACTTGCTGCCTGCAGGCAGACACAGGTGTGTGAGCCGCTTCTCAGCTTGTAATTGCCATTTTGCGCAAATTATATCATGATTTTTTTTTGATTATGCTTCCCTCTGAGGTTCCAAAATTCCCTACTGACCTGCCTGTGAGAGGGTTTCCTATTGTGGGAAAACATCTCCTCCTTCATGACTCCCTGCCCAGGATGGATCCCTGTCCTGAAATTCTTTGTCTCCCTTTTCGTCTTTATCTTTTGTTCTACCTCATTTTGAAGAGATTGGTTTGCCTTTCTGGGTATCTGGGGGTCTTCTGCCAGTGTTCAGAAGCTGTTTTGTAGAATTTGCTCCGCGTGCAGATGATATTTGATGTATTTGTGGGGGAGAAAGCAGTCTCCTAGTTTCATTCCTCCACCATCTTGGGACCACTCTCAAAACAGACTGTTAAATCAGTAAGATGTTTCAAATAAGCCTCAGAGTAAAAACAAAAACTTAAGTAGATACACACAAGATAAGGAGAAAGGAATCAAAGCATACCATTATATGATTTTTCATCAATTCACAAGAGAAGACAGCAAGAGGGAAAGAAACTACAAAACAGCCAGAAGACAATAAACAAGATGGCAATAGTAAGTCCTTACCTATCAATAATTATTTAAATATCAATAGATTAAATTTTCCAACCAAAAGGAATGAAGTGGCTGAATGGACAAAATAAAATAAGACCCAATTACATGCTGCTTATAAGAGACTCACTTCAGCGTCAAGTGACACACTGAGACACACAATGGCAAAAGATATTCCATAAAAATGGAAAGTAAGAAAAGAAATATATATATTTATATTAAATAATAAATAAATACATCTTTAGCTTTAGTCAAAAGCTATAACAAGAGACAAAAAAGATCATTGTATGATGATAAAGGGGCAAATTAATCAAGAGGATATAACCAGTAAATATTTATGCACCCAATATTGGAGCACCTAAATAGATCAAGCAAACACTATCAGATCCAAAGGCAGTAACAGACAACAGTACAATAAAGGGGACTTCGATATCCCCACTTTCCACAAAGGATAGATCATTCGGCCAGATAATCAATATGGAAACGTTGGATTTGAACTATACTTTACAGCATAGAGACCTAACAGATATAGACAGACTATTTCACCCAAAGACAGCAGAATACACCATCTGCTCTAGCCCACACGGTATAATCTCCAGGATAGGTCATATATTAGGTCACAAAACCAGTCTCAACAAATTCTAAAAGAAGGAAAACATGTGAAGTATTTTATCTAACTGACCATGTCAAACTAGAAATCAATAACAAGAAGAAACCATAAAATTCACATACATGAAAATTAAACAACAAATGTATCAAATATTTTGACTTTATCTTCCCAAAAGTTGTAAAACCTATTTTACAAAGCCAGCAATACCTGATAGCAAAGCCAGATAATATACTACAAACAAAACAATAGAAAACCTACAAAATTCATCTCAAACACCACATTTTCCATGAAATTTTTCTTCTTCTCCTAATAGCAGAAAAATGCATTTGTGCAAAATGCCTGGTCTTTATTGCCAAATAAACCTAGGTTTGAATCCTGACTTCATTTAAAGGTCTATGGTCTTGGTCATGTTTCTTAGCTTCTCTAAACCCCAGTTATCTCACCTGCAAACCTTTCTCATGTTATGCAAAATACTATATGAAAAAAATTGCTTGGCAAATAGTTCCCCAAGGTCTTTCATTTCCCTTTTCCCCTCTTTCTAGTTTAGAAAGTCACTAGGCACACAAGGTTAATATTTCCTTCTAATATGGAACTTACCTGTACTACAATTGAGCAATGTCAGCAAGTTCTTCTCTTGCCACTACTTTTCTTCTGCAGTTCCATGATCAACTCAAATTTGTTAAATCGAGCACCAGAGGTCAGAGATGCTGGAGACAAAGTGTGTCTGACTAGCCCAGCCTCAAAACTTTCAAAGCTAAATTGCAAAGGAATGCAGTACATTCAGGTTCTACAAAGCAGATTCTACAAAACCAGAGGTATTGATGTAAGAATAATCAGATAACAGCACAATTAAGGAGACTTCAGGGAGCCTTTGATAGGTGATTTAGGGACATATTTTCAAAAGGAAAAGAAATGTTTTCTTCCACTAAACAAATTAGATACTAAATAATTTAATGTAAGTCTGTCTTCCTGTAACAATCAAACTTAAATGTAATTAGATGCAAATGGACATGAATCTTTTAGGGATAGTGTATTGTGGTGATAATTTAATTATACACTTCAAATGGATGAATTTTATTGGATATAAATTATATTTCAATAGATTTGTTTTTTTAAAAAAGGATAATTGGGGAAAAGACGGTGCACTAAGTTGTTATTACATCTGACTGTCAATTCATGCTAGGTCTATTGTAATCTCTTTTCATCTTGGGTGCTCAAAGTAGATCTTTGATCCACGTTTGTTGAGTGAATTTGTTTTATAGGCGACTAAACATTTAATATTTTAATCTGTTTCATATTTAAGACTTTTAAATATGCCTTTTGAAAGTATGTCAAAATTTTGGAGGAAATGATTTTGTTTTTTTTAATTTTTTTTCCTGAGAAAAGAGCTTTGAAGCTCATGGCATTCACCTACACTAATAATAATTCAGGCTGAGATCTGAGATGACAGGAGGGCAGATTAGCCCCAGGAAGCTTGCTCAAAAATCATCCTGTTTTCCATATTGTATGCTTATTCATGGAAGAAAACAAGTAATAATACAAAGAAGAAACTATATTAAGGGATTACATAAAGCAGTTTAACATGCCATGAGAAATCATGCTGCTGCTACTGCTGCTAAGTCGCTTCAGTTGTGTCTGACTCTGTGCGACCTCATAGACGGCAGCCCACCAGGCTCCCCCATCCCTGGGATTCTCCAGGCAAGAACACTGGAGTAGATTGCCATTTCCTTCTCCATGAAATCAAGAAACTTATTTAAAAATACGTCCCAGGCTGACAACGGAGAGCAAACACCATCCTAGGGCACAGTGCTCTGCTGACACCTGGTGGCTTCGTTATAAATGGTAGCTGTGAACTTGAGAGATTTACACTCTACAAAATCAGTTCTAAAACTTACAACTAGTAACTGGCCCTAAATCTTTTCGTTTGCTTCTTTATGCGTTTAACATCCTCTCATGGTTGCTGGTTACTTTTCTAGGGCTACAAATTCTGCAGGACTGACACTGATCAAAATGTTTGAATAAATCAGGTTCATCTTTGTCAAGGTCTGAAAAGCCTCCTTTTGTTTCCTTCTTTGTCTTCAGACACATACTTCACATTCCCTGACCACTTAGTGTAGCAAACCCCACCCTCTTCCATCCCTTGACCCCATTAATGCTTGCTCGATTAGGTGCCACAGGTCAACCCAGGTTTAGTAAGTGTTCAGAAGAAAGCCTGTTGATTACACCAAAGGAGTGTAATCTGGCTGCTGGCTTCAGATTAACTATACTGGTTAAACAAATAAATCTCTAATCAGAAGTTGAGGTGCCATGATAAAATGAAGAAGTTCATGGGAACTATTCAGGAGTGGTGGTTACTTCTAAGGTTTCCTTAGAGTAGCTCTGGCCCCAGAGTGGGGAATAATAGGGTGGGAAATAGAACTTTCTTTTCAACTTTGAAAAAAAGACCCAGGAAAGTAGACACCAATACTCAATCCATGGACAGAAGGTTCATTTGCCTCCAGGCATGGATATGGTAGGAAGTTGTCACTGACACTCATGAGTAGAGCTAAAGTCTAGCTGAGACTCAGGGCTGCCCAATAAGCTCTCTAGGATAGCCACTCTGACTCAACAGTCTTTTTGATTGTTTCTCTTTCTTGTGTTCTTCCTTTAACAGTCCTCATCCCCTCAGTTATGTAATAATAGGAATTACATTATAAGCCTGAAGGATAAACCTGTCAACCATACAAGCAGAGTCTTGCTGTGATCAAACAGCCTACACCAGACACAAGTCAAGCATTTTATTTCCTTTTCTTTCTTTTTGTTCTAAGTGCACATTTAGAGGAATGAGCAATAGTACATGTGTGTTAAAGGCAAGTCTGTGGTTGACTTGGCAGCAGAGCATGATGTTGGAAAAAGGAAATAAACGCAGATAATCTGGGATTTTAGCACTCCAAGGAGTTCTAGAAATCATCTACAGGAGTCTCTCTCAGGGAGGAATCTTACCCAGATAGATTAGCTGACCCAAAGTCATGCAGTACAGTACCAGAACATAACCAGAGGCCAGAGCTCCAGACACACCACAGGTTTTATTTCAGTAGGCATGTGTACTTTTAGCCAATATTACCTGTTTACGATAGGAAAATACTAATTATCTTGAGAAGGGAAATAATTTTCTAAATTTGGTACCCTGTTAGTAAAAATATGTTTGAAACAATCACATCAGGACTTTCAGGATGGTGAAGGGAGATCACCTTCCTCCCCACAAATACATCAAAAAAAACTTCCACACGTGGAACATTCCTACAGAATACCTGAATGTTGGCAGATGACCCCAGACTTCCAAAAAGGCAAGCTATTCTTCTCAGAATGAGGTAGGGCAAAAGATAAAGATAAAAAAAAGAGACAAAGAATTTGAGAGGAGGATCTGCACCCCGGAGTGGGAGTCATGAAGGAGGAAGTCTCCTCACACTCTCAAAAATATACTCACCAAGCAGGGATGAGGGGAGCTCGTCAGAGGGGAAGCTTCTCACAGTCTCCTCAGAGGGGAACACAGCAACAAGAGCTTGGGAGGCAAAACAGAGAATTTACCACAGAGATCATTGTCAGTCAGCACTTCCCAGCCAAGAACTAGCTTGCACGCATGCTGCAGTGAGGGGGGCTGAGGGGTGAGGCTCAGGCTTCAGGATTAGGACTCCAAGGAGATGACTGGGGTTGGCTACCATGAAGATACTCTGAGGGGGCTAGTACAACACAGCTGAGGGAGTCCAGGGAAAAGCCTGGGCCTCCCAGAAATGCAAGAGATCATTGCCATGGGGACCCTCTAACTCCACATGCTCACAGACCCCAGGAAGCATCCTTTGCCAGTGTCATAGATGGGATGGGCAGCGGCTGTGAATTCCACAACCCCAGAGGTAGAAATGCCTGGCCACTGCCAAAGCTGGCACAAATGCCAGAGGAAGAACTAGACACGACTGCAGTTTACAATCCCGGCGAGGAGAACACAAGCTAATGGGCCACTGCCAAAGCCAGGATGAGTGCCTGAGGCAGGGTACTCAGGGTATACAGTCACCACTGTGGTCCTGACCCTAGAGGAAGCAAGTGCCACCAAGCTGTGAATAGGCACAAGTTACTGCCCATACCTTCCCTATCAAACTACCTATACAGATTGACTCTGCTGAGGGACCCTTGACCTGGGGCCAACTCCCCTGGAAGAGCACATGATCCGCCTCAGATTATAGCAACATATGTCAGCGGAGGGTGGTGTAGAAGCAGAGGTGGGCCCCAAAGCAAAGCAGAGCACCAGGGGATGTGTGAGTCAGGAAGAGGAAGGGAATTCAATCCTGCAGTTGCAGGTGTGGCAAATTCAATCTCCACAATTACCTTAAACTGTGTACTTTGGGTGTAATTGCGGATTTGGAAGCAAGTACAAGCTGGGATGGGCGTCCCCTGTGGTTCAGTGGTAAAGAATCTGCCTGCATTACAGGAGATGCGAATTTGATCTCTGGGTTGGGAAGAGCCCCTGGAGCAGGACACAGAAACCCAAGCCAATATTCTTGCCTGGAGAATCCCCATGGACAGAGGAGCCTGGCAGACTGAAGTCCATAGGGTCACAAAGAGTCAGACAGGACTGAAGCTGCTGAGCGTGCACACACAAGCTGGGATAAGGCCAGATCTCTGAGCTGACCCACAGTGCCCACAGCAGGTTCAGAGAACTTTCTAGAAAGGTCTTCCTAAGTAAGTAGATTTTCTGGTGTTCACTGTGTGGAGAGGACAAGGGAGGACTCAGGAAGTCATCCTTACTACCACTCTATACATGTTTTTATTTTTCCTTTCTTTTTCATATTGTTTTAATGTTCCTTCTTTATTATTCCTTTAAATTTTACTTTATTTATTTATTTTAATTAATTTATTTTTAATTGGAGAATGATTGCTTTACAATGTTATGTTGGCTTCTGCCATATATCAACATGAATCAGCCATAGGTATATGTATGTCCCCTCCCTCTTGAAACTTCCTCCCACCTCCCACCCCATCCCACCTCTCCATGTTTTCATAGAGCACCATCATACAGCAAATTTCCACTATCTAACTTTACATATGGTAATATATATATTTCAGTGCTATTCTCTCAGTTAATCCAATCCTCTCCTCCCTCCTCTCTGTGTCCACAAGTCTATTCTCTATGTCTGTGTCCTTTAGTTTTTAGTTTTGAAACTTACTTTTCCTTTTAAAAACACTTTTCTTTTAAAATAAATATATTTTATTGTTTCCTATTTTAACAGTACACCTATGAATTTGTTTATTGGCTTGATTGCTCTCCTTTTTTAATTTCCATTTTTACTCTTTTTTTCCCTCTTTTTGTTTCTTCTTTTCTCTTTGTAAGTGTTTTTGGGTATTCTTGTCTGTTGAGTGGTAGTTACTTCTAAGGTTTCCTTAGAAACCCACCATTTTTTGTGGGTTTTGTCTTCTGTGCTGTGTGACTTGAGGCATATTAGTGCTACAGTAAGGGATTGGGCCTGAATCTCCAAGATGGGAGACCCAAGTCCTGGACTTTGAACCACCAAAGAACTCCCAACCCCATGGAAAATTAATCAGTGAGAGATCTCCCAAAGGTCTCCATCTCAACACTGAGACCAAGCCCTTCACAAAGACCAGCAAGCTCCAGGCCAGATGTCTCATGTCAAACCTTCAGAAAAACAGGAGCACAGCTCTGCCCATTAGCAAATAGGCTGTGTAAAGCCATACCAAGCCCATAGACACCCCAAAACACACCACTGGACATGGCACTGCCCTTCAGAGAGACAAGATGCAGCTTCATCCACCAAAACACAGCCACAATTCCTCACAACCAGGAAAACTTCACAAGGCACTAGAGCAAATCCACCCACAAGGGGCACACTCCAGAAATAAGAGGAACCACAATCTTGCAGACTATAGAAAGGAGACCTCAAACATAGTAAATTAAACAAAATGAAACAACAGCGAATCATTCAGCAAATGAAGAAACATGATAAAAACTCACAAGATCAAGCAAATGAAGAAGAAATAGGCAATCTATCTGAAAGAATTCAGAGTATTTAGTAAAGATGATAGTAAATGTGATCCAAAGTCTTGAAATAAAATGGATGCACAGATATATGAATGGAGGCACATATCAAGAAGGTACAAGAAATATATAACAAGGACCTAGAAGAAATAAAGAATAGACAACTGGCAATGAAAAACACAATAACCATGATAAAAAATACACTAGAGGGAACTAAGAGCAGAATAACTGAGGCAAAAGAATGGATAAGTGAGCTGGAAGATAGAATGGTGCAAATAACTGAAGCAGAGCAGAATAAAGAAAAAAGAATGAAAAGAAATGAAGATAGTCTGAGAGACCTCTGGACAACATTAAGCATATGAACATTTGAATTATAAGTGTCCCAGGAAAAGAAAAAAAGAAAGGGCATGAGAATATTTTAGGAGATTATGGTAAAAAATTTCCCAAGATGAGAAAGGAAATAGCCACCCAAGACCAAGAAGCCCAGTGAGTCCCATAGAGCATAAGCTCAAAGAGAAATGTGACAAGATACATATTACTCAAACTAAGAAACAACAACAACAAAGAAACATATTAAAAGCAGGAAGGGAAAAGCAAAAATTGCATATAAGGGGATTCCTATGGCTAACAGCTGATCTTTTAATAGAAACTTTGCAGGGAAGAAGGGAGTGGCAGGATATATTAAAAATGATGAAAGTAAAAAACCTATAACCAAGATTACTCTATACAGCAAGGATGTCATTCAGATTTGAAGGAAAAATCGAAAGATTTATAGAGAAGCAAAACGTTAAGAGAATTCAGCATCACCAGACCAGCTCTACAACAAATGCTAAAGGAATTTCTTTAGATGAGAAATCCAAGAGAAAGGAAAGACTTGCAAAAACAAACCCAAAATAATAAAGAAATTGAAACTTTAATCAAAATATTCCAACAAACAAAAGCCTAGGGACAGATGGTGTCACAGATGAATTCTACCATAAGTTTAGAGAAGAGCTAATAACTATCCTGCAAACTCTTTCAAGAAATTGTAGAGTAAGAAAACCTCAAAAACTCATTCTACAAAGCCACTATCACTGATACCAAAAGCAGACAAAGATGCCACACACATAAAAAATAAAATTACAGGCCAATATCACTAATGCAGATAGATGCAAAAATCCTCAACAACATCCTCTAGCATAGAATCCAACAACACAGGGACAGCCCTGAGGGATGGGATGGAGAGGGAGGTGGGACGGGGGTTCAGGATGGGGGACACATGTACACCCATGGCTGATTCATGTCAATATATGGCAAAAGCCACTACAATATTGTAAACTAATCAGCCCCCAAATAAATTAATTAATTAATTTTTAAAAATGGGTGGGAGACCTAAGTAGACATCTCTCCAAAGAAGACTTACAAATGACCAAGAGACACATGAAAAGATACTCAGCATCACTAAGTATTAGAGAACTGCAAATAAAAACTACGATGAAATATCACCTCATACCAGTCAGAATGGCCATTGTCAAAAAGTCTATGAACAATAAATGTTGGAGAAACTATGGAGAAAAGGGAATTCTCCTACACTGTTGGTGGGAATATAAATTGGTACAGCCACTATTGAGAAAGGTCTGGAGGCTACTTTAAAAACTAAGCTTAGAGCTACCATATGATCCAACAATCTCACTCCTGAGCCTATATTCAAAGAAAAACATGGTTCAAAAGGATACATGCACCCCAGTGTTCATTGCAGTGCTATTTACAATAACCAGGACATGGAAGCAACCCAAATGTCCATCAACAGAGGAATAGATAAAGATGATGTGGTACATACATGCAATGGGATTGATCTCGGGTTGCCTTGACCTGCAGCAGCCTGAAGCAAGATTTCAATCCCCAGCCAGAAATTGAAGTCAGGCCATAGCAATGAGAGTGTTGAATCCTAACCACTAGACCACGAGGGATCAGTGGCCAGTGACAAGGTCCTGGCCTGTGAGCTGTACAAAAGTGAATTTCTACGTCAAAATGAAAAGTAGTAAACAATTAAAGTGTTTATTAGGAAAAAGAGTACTTGTGGATGGACTCATGCCTGGTCTCAGAGAGTCATGCCCTTATGGTAGCTTAAGTCGTTATATGGGGCATTTCCTCCAGGTTTCCTTTGGCCTATCATCTTAGTTTGCCTGGTTCTGAGTCCATATCTGGTGTATCTCAGGGTCCTTCCATGTGAGCATGCACATCTCTTAGCCAAGGTGGATTCTAGCAAAGAGGACTGTGGATGGGTTGACATCCCCTACTATGGGGTGGTGTCTTCTCCCTTTTTGACCTTCAAGGAGTCTTTCTGCACATGTATAGTGGGGAAGATCACCCTGTCTTCGAAATGAAAGAATATGTGGTCTTTTACCTCTTATCTGGGCAGGGCTTAGTTCCTCCTCTTCTTCATCTTGAAGTATCTCTCCAAGGGGACAACTCCAGTTGTTTGGTGTGGGGCCCATTTATCTCCTGCCTCAGAATATTACTTAGGCATTGAAAAGAATGAAATAATGCCATTTGCAGCAACATAGATGGATCTGGAGGTTATCAAACTAAATGAAGTAAGTCAGACAAAGAAAGATAAATATCATATGGTATCATTTACAGGTAGAATCCTTTTTTTAAAAAGTTACAAATAAACTTCTTTACAAAACTGAAGCACTCACAGACTTGGACAACAAACTTCTGATTATGGGGGCGGGTGGGCGGGGGGAGGGTGAGAGGAGGACAGACAGGGAATTTGGGATGGACTTGTACACACTACCACATTTAAAATAGATAACTAACAAGGATCTACTGAATAGTACAGATAAGTCTGCTCAAAATTCTACAATAACCAAAATGGGAAAAGAATTTGAGAAAGAATTAATTCAGTCGCTCAGTCGTGTCCGACTCTTTGCGACTCCATGAATAGCAGCACGCCAGGACTCCCTGTCCATCACCAACTCCCAGAGTTTACCCAGACTCATGTCCATCGAGTTGGTGATGCTATCCAACCATCTCATCCTCTGTCTTCCCCTTCTCCTGCCCCCAATCCTTCCCAGCCTCAGGGTCTTTTCCAATGAGTCAGCTCTTTGCATCAGGTGGCCAAAGTATTGCAGTTTCAGCCTCAGTATCAGTCCTTCCAATGAACATCCAGGACTGATCTCCTTTAGGATGGACTGGTTGGATCTCCTTGCAGTCAGAGAGACTCTCAAGAGTCTTCTCCAACACCACAGTTCAAAAGCATCAATTCTTCGGCACTCAGCTTTCTTTATAGTCCAACTCTCACATCCATACATGACCACTGGAAAAACCATAACCTTGACTAGACAGACCTTTGTTGGCAAAGTAATGTCTCTGCTTTTTAATATGCTATCTAGGTTGGTCATAATTTTCCTTCCAAGGCGTAAGTGTCTTTTATTTTCGTGGCTGCAATCACCATCTGCAGTGATTTTGGAGCCCCAAAATATCAAGTCTGACACTGTTTCCACTGTTTCCCCATCTATTTGCCATGAAGTGATGGGACCAGATGCCATGATCTTAGTTTTCTGAATGGTAAGAAAGAATAGATACTTATATATACATAACTGGATCACTTTGCTATACACCTGAAACTAACACATCATTGTTAATCAATCATATTTCAATATAAAATGAAAATTGAAAAAAAAATAAGTCCTACCAATTATAAAGCTCTACTTTGAAAAAAAGCAGGTATCTTCCTCCTCAAGCTTCTGTATGAATCTTCTTTGGTGACCTAAGGCACAAATTCAAGCACAGAATAACCCTGGCCAATAAACTGGAGTTGACCTAAATGTCTTCCAGCTGAGGCAGTGTCATAACCATCAGGGGACAAACATAAACAGTACAGTCCCCAAGGACACAGTTCAATTATTAGTGCACCCCAAGCAGGACAAAATACTGCCACAGTCCCCAGCCATGGGATTTCTAGTTCAGATGGAATATTTTAGTGTGAATCCTTGATTTTAGCAGGGCTGCAAAGAGGCAGTCAGTTCCAGTTTAGCATGTGTGTTTTGAAATAAAAGTAAGAAGCTGAAGCCACCCACATTGTCCTGTTGCCAACACAACTGTGAGTGATCAAATTTCAGCAGGTCAGTCTGAATTCAGAACTTTCTCAGAGGCTTGGAAAGTATGCAACAGGAGTTTTCCCTCTGAAAGAGAGGAAGACTTCCTGAAAGAGTTTTGAAAAACAAAGATCATTAATTCACCACTCCCTGTCCCCCACCCCTATATGCCTTCCAGTACTACTGGGGTTTTATTTTTTCCACTCTTGTTGCAAAATCAGTGTGTCCTTTTTAATGATTGTAACATTACATTTTAAAAATCATTACCTATTCTAATCCAGTCATTTCATCAGTAAGAGTTGTAGGCAAGAGGAACAAAAATATTTTCATAGTAAAACATTTTTATACAGCTTTAGCTAGAAAGACATGTTCAGGAATCAGTCTTTTTGAACTTTGAATTTTGAAATTAAATTTTGAATTTTGAAAAATTAAAAAATGGGTTTTTACAACCTTCCCCAACCTGATGAAGTATCCAGTGAGTATCTAGAAAAAATTAATCCATTTTGGGGGTAACTGTGCTAATGATCAACTTGCTTTACTAAAGTACGTGTACCAGGAGAAGGACAAGGAAAATGGGTCAGTGTATTAGTCTGTTGTTGCAAACTGCAACCAATCCAGTAAGGCAAATATAATCAACAACTGTGAGCCATCCCTAAGAGGGGGTCAAGAGTCCACTCAGCCAGGACTGGGCAGGGAATTCGCATTCCTCCCCAAACTTGTAGTTTGAGGTAGAAATCATAGGTTAGGAATGCAATTACTTTTTGTGTCAGTAATATAGCCTGATTTCAAATGGTCCCATTAGAAAATAAGCTCTTTCATGTGGACATTTGTGTGTGACCCAGGCAATCCAGCCAACCTCCATGATGTTTTCAGAGTTTGCAGCCCTGTGCAGGTATGTCCTGAATCTACACTGATAGCATAGTCTGAGTTTTTTGTGTTTTTAATCCTGCAGAATTTGTGCTGAGTCTGAAGTAGCCTACAGTAGATAGTATCAATATCGGGTTTCAGTTTAGAGTCAGGTTCAGGCAATCAGAATCAGAGGGACAGGATTCTAGGGAAAAAAACAACTAGCAGCTTTTGTTCTGCTATAGCAGAGTAGCAGAACAAAAGCCCTGCACAGCCAGCACTCTTAAATCCAAGTGACAAGCCAGGCTTTCCTAAACTCTATTAATCTTGCTATCCTTAGAGTTCAAGTTGAAGCAATTCAAAATATGCACAAAAGCCAGAAAATTATCAGTCTCTACCAGATGTCTGCTTTTACAAGAGCTTATATAATAATTAAAATTGCTTTTTAAAATTCCAAAAGTATATCCTTAAGTTAGGTTAGCTTACTTATCTTACTTGGTTCTAGTCTCATCACAACGCAATAAAATGAGAAAGACTAGAGATCTCTTCAAGAAAATTAGAGATACCAAGGGACCATTTCATGCAAAGATGGGCACAATAAAGGGCAGAAATGGTATGGACCCAACAGAAGCAGAAGATATTAAGAAGAGGTGGCAAGAATACACAGAAAAACTATACAAAAAAAGATCTTAATGACCCAGATAACCACGATGGTGTGATCACTCACCTAGAGCCAGACATCCTGGAATGCAAAGTCCAGTGGGCCTTAGGAAGCACCACTACGAACAAAGCTAGTGGAAGTGATGGAATTCCAGTTGAGCTATTTCAAATGCCAAAAGATGATGCTGTGAAAGTGCTGTAGTCATTATGCCAGCAAATTTTGAAAACTCAGCAGTCACCACAAGACTGGAAAAGATCAGTTTCCACGCCAAGCCCAAAGAAAGGCAATGCCAAAGAATGTTCAAACTACCACAGAATTGTACATATTTCATATGCTAGCAAAGTAATCCTCAAAATTCTCCAAGCTAGGCTTCAACAGTACATGAGCCAAGAATTTCCAGACGCTCAAGCTGGATTTAGAAAAGGCAGAGAAACCAGAGACTAAATTGCCAACATCTGCTGGATCATAGAAAAATCAAGAGAATTAAAAAAAAAAAAACTACTTCTGTTTCATTGACTATGCCAAAGCCTTTGAATGTGTGGATCACAACAAAATTCTGGAAAATTCTTAAACAGACAGGAATTCCAGACCACCATACCTGCTTCCTGAGAAATCTGTATGCAAGTCAAGAATCAACAGTTAGAATCGAACATGAAACAATGGACTGGCTCCAAATTGGGAAAGGAAAATGTCAAGGCTATATACTGTCACTCTGCTTATTTAACTTATATGTAGAGTACATCATGTGAAATGCCAGGCTGGATGAAGCACAAGATAGAATCAAGACTGCTGAGAGAAATATCAATAACCTCAGATATGCAGATGATACCACCCTTATGGCAGAAAGCAAAGAGGAACTAAACAGCTTCTGGATGTTAGTGAAAGAGGAGAGTAAAAAAGCTGGCTGAAAATCAATATTCAAGATACAGAGATCATGGCATCCAGTCTCGTCACTTCATGGCAAATAGATGGGGAAACAATGGAAGCAGTGAGACTTTATTTTCTTAGGTTCCAAAATCACTGCAGGTGGTGACTACAGCCATGAAATTAAAAGACAATTCCTCCTTGGAACAAGAGCTATGACCAATCTAGACAGCATATTAAAAAGCAGAGACATTACTTTCCTGACAAAGGTCCACCTAGTCAAAACTATGGTTTTTCCAGTAGTTGTGTATAAATGTGAAAGTTGGACTATAAAAAAAAAGGGGGGGTTGATGCTTTTGAACTGTGGTGTTGGAGAAGACTCTTGAAAGTCCCTTGGACTGCAAGGAGATTCAACCAGTCCATCCTAAAGGAAATCAGTCCTGAATATTCATTGGAAAGACTGATGCTGATGCTGAAACTTCAATACTTTGGCCATCTGATGGAGAGAACTGACTCACTGGAAAAGACCCTGATGCTGGGAAAGATTGAAGGCGAGAAGAGAAGGGGACAACAGAGGATGAGATAGTTGGATGTCATCACCAACTCAATGGACATGAGTTTGAGCAATCTTGGGAGTTGGTGATGGACAGGGAAGCCTGGCATGCTGCAGTCCTTGAGGTTGCAAAGATTCAGACAAGACTGAGTGACTGAATGAACTGAATGGAAATCTTGATGGCTTCATAAAACTGCTAACAGAAGATTAAGATCAAGCATTAGGCACATAGGACTGAATGAACCGGTGAGTATGGTTATAACATGGGGGTTTTATCTGAAATATTACTGGTCTTTAATCTATGTTTTTCAGCTATAAGGAAACCTTTACATTACACATCTGTAAGCAGAATTGAAACATTTATGTTTTCTATCAGATTCCTCCAGAATTTGGAAACTCTTATGGGAAACTATTGGAAACTAAGACTCACTTCCCAGATAGCTCCTTGTAAAGTTTAGTTATTAAAAAGACATCTAAGTTTGTTTCTGAAGCTTATCATAGCAATCTATCTTTTGATGAAGATCAGATTTGCCATGACCTGCAACCTGGAGATTATGCCTAATGGAAAAGTCATCAGATAAAAGACTCTTTACAGTCATGTTGGAAGGGGTTATATTTGCTAACAAATTGTTGTGCTGCAAAGCTTAAAAGAGTACGCTCTTGGATTTGTATATCTCACCATATCAGACCTCCTTTCCTGAATGAAATGTAACTCTTGTTTCTAACGCCCAACTTTAACTAAGACCAGCACTACCAGAATAGGACAAGAAAATGACATCTAAAGTATACAGCTGACCCAAGATGATGTACCAGACCTGTATACTGATTACTTTGACAACTGTTCATACTTTTGCTTATCAACCAAACATGTTTTTTTAGCTCAGTCATTTGCAAGTTTCAGAAATCAATCCAATTGCTGGGTTTCTGGCTAATTACCTATGTTCAGAATGCTCAGGTTGCCTTGGTGGATTTCTCTTCTCCAAGGCTCTAATTGAATGATTCTTAGAAATTTTATTTCAAAAGAAATGAACTCTAGCACTGTGCAAGCTAAACCACCAATATCACTAAGAGAGGCCCTCTTATCTGGTCAATCAATGATGACTATTCCAAACCTGGCCATAAACACTCCTTTTCACTAGATGTTGAATATTGGGTAGACCCTAATAGGGCCCAGTGGATTTATGGAACAGATTTATGACCTTGATTTTCCCAGTGTGGTTAAGGTGCACAATTGATTTCCCTAGGGCCCAAGTTCACTTATGGGTAACCCTGGAAATAGCCCCTATGAATCTACCCTTAAGGCAGGCTTGTTGAGCTTAATCAGTTTTTCAATGATACGATGATTCGAGCTCAATATGTGTTCCTTCTTTTTGGACAAACCTAAGAGCTATGACAAACCTAGACAGTGTGTTGATAAGCAGAGACATTACTCTGCCAACAAAGGTTCATATAGTCAAGGCTATGGTCTTCCCAGTGGTCATGTATGGTTGTGAGAGCTGGACTGTAAAGAAGGTAGAGCACTGAAGAATTGTTGCCTTCAAACTATTTCACCTTGGGTTTATCTTGTTTGGGACTCTCTGGGTTTCTTGGACTTGGGTGACTATTTCCTTCCCCATTTTAGGGAAGTTTTCAACTATTATCTCCTCAAGTATTTTCTCATGGTCTTTCTTTTTGTCTTCTTCTTCTGGGACTCCTATGATTCGAATGTTGGGGCATTTAACATTGTCCCAGAGTCTCCGAGGTTGTCCTCATTTCTTTTATTTTTTTATTTTTTTCTTTTTTCCTATCTGTTTCATTTATTTCTACCATTCTATCTTCTACCTCATTTATCCTATCTTCTGCCTCTGTTATTCCACTCTTGGTTCCCCCCAGAGTGTTTTTGGTCTCATTTATTGCATTATTCATTATATATTGACTCTTTTTTATTTCTCCTAGGTCCTTGTTAAACCTTTCTTGCATCTTCTCGATACTTGTCTTCAGGCTATTTATCTGTAACTCCATTTTGTTTTCAAGATTTTGGATCATCTTCACTATCATTATTCGGAATTTGTTATCAGGTAGATTCTCTATCTCTTCCTCTTTTGTTTGGTTTGGTGGGCATTTATCCTGTTCCTTTACCTGCTGGGAATTTCTTTACCTTTTCATCTTGTTTATATTGCTGTGTTTGGGATGGCCTTTCCGTATTCTGACAGTTTGTGGTTCCTCTTTATTGTGGAGGTTCCTCTCTGTGAGTGGGGTTTGATTGGTGGCTTGTCAAGGTTTCCTGGTTAGGGAAGCTTGTGTCGGTGTTCTGGTGGGTGGAGCTGGATTTCTTCTCTCTGGAGTGCAATGAAGTGTCCAGTAATGAGTTTTGAGATGTCGATGGGTTTGGTGTCACTTTGGGCAGCCTGTATATTGAAGGTCAGGCCTATGTTCCTGTGTTGCTGGAGAATTTGCATGGTATGTCTTGCTCTGAAACTTGTGGCCCTTGGATGGTGCTTGATTTTAGTGTAGGTATGGAGGCGTTTGATGAACTCCTATCGATTAATGTTCCCTGGAGTCAGGAGTTCTCTGGTGTTCTCAGGATTTGGGCTTAAACCTCCTGCCTCTGGTTTTCAGTCTTATTCTTACAGTAGCCTCAAGACTTCTCCATCTATACAACACTGATGATAAAACACCTAGGTTAATGATGAAAAGTTCCTCCGCAGTGAGGGACACCCAGAGAGGTTCACAGAGTTACATGGAGAAGAAAAGAAGGAAGAGGGAGATAGAGGTGACCAGGAGGAGAAGAGGGGGAATTAAAAGGGGAGAGAGCAAGCTAGCCAGTATTCATTTCCCTATGTGCTCTCCCCAGTCTGAATCTCTTAGAGATGTTCATGGAGTTACACAGAGAAGAGAAGAGGGAGGAAGCAGACAGAGGTGGCCAGGAGGATAAAAGGAGGAATCAGAATGAGAGAGACAGATTTAGCCAGTAACCAGTTCCCCAAGTGTTCTCCGCAGCTCAGAATACACTAAGAGATTCATAGAGTTGGGTAGAGAAGAGAAGGGGGAGGGGGGAATCTCACTCCTAATTAAAAATGGATACTCAAGATTGGGTTCTTAAAGGTACAAAGTTGATAACAAATACCAAAAAACAAAGATTAAAAATCTAGAGTAGAGGTTAGAGTCTCAAAAATACAATATTAAAAAAAGTCACAAAAATTGTAATATATATATATATGAAGTTTGCTTTAAAAATACCATCTTTTTTCTTTTGTAAGGTAATAATAGTTTATAAAAATGAAAATTAAAGGAGTAATAGAGGACTTAAAATTTTTTTTAATTTAAAAAACGATAATAGTAAAAATATATCTAGGACACTCTCTGGAGCTCTTGCGGACAGCGTGGGGTCAGTTCATTTACAGATAGTTCCTTGATCCGGCTTACACTTCTCAAGGTCTATAGGCCCCTTCCTATGTAGTCGGTGCTAACTACAGGATTTTAATCTATTGAAACTGTCACTTCCAAAGCGATTCTCTTTGTTTATTTTAGCTTCTTCTGTTTGCTGGTCTTTTCAGTGTCTAGTTTCTGCCCTGACACAAGAGGGGCAGTGGTGGTCACTTTTTTTTAGGCTCACTTGTTCAGTCATGCTGTGGGGAGGGAGGAACACTGCAAACAAATATCACTGGCGTGTGTGGGGAGTGCTCGCAGCGTCTCAGCCACCCTGGTTTGCCCCCGCTCACGGTGTGTGTGCTTTCCCAGGCTACAATGCTCAGGCTCTAGGTTGCTCTGCCGGGACCTGTCTGAGGCGGGCCCTGGGTTACATGCACTCCCCAGGTCTAAGCCGCTCAGGTTCAGGTTCTCAGGTACTCCACAAAGGTACAGACCTGGTGGGGTCTGCGTTTTGTGTGCTTCCCAGGTCCGAGCAGCTCAGGTGACTGGATGCTTGGTGAACACAGTTGCCCCCAGTTGAAGGCTGTGACTTATCACCTCCCCCATCCCAGCCACTCGGTTTTCCAGGTGTACAACCAGCACATCTTCTCAGGTGTGCTGTGTGTCTCTGCTAGGGAGCTAATCTCTGGCTATGACCCTCTGGGCTGATGTTGACCATCCAGAAACCCAAGAAGTCTTGGTTAGCAAGGAAGCCTGCCTGCAGTTTGGTAGAGGATGTCTCTCTGGGGCCGCGATTGCCCCCTTCCAGCTCTGGCTGCTCTTGCCTGCCCACCTCTGGCGGGGGATGGGCACAGTCTGGGTTGCTATCTCAAGTTAGTTCCATTGGATTGCCTTTGGAGCATTCAGGCCCGGTCCTTAACCTAAGCAATGCAGCCCACGCCTCCCTGTCCGGCCCCCACTTGCTCGGATGCGAGTGTCTGTACTGCTTTTCCACTGGGAGTTGCTGTTAGGCATGTAATCTGTGGGGTTTAATTATTTATTTATTTAGTTTTTCCTCCAGGTTGCGTTCCCCTCTGAGATTCCAAGGCTTGCCACAGACCTGCCCGACAGAGTGTTTCCTGGTGCTTAGAAACTTCTCTCTTTTTAAAGACTCCCTTCCCAGGATGGATCTCCATCCCTACCTCTTTTGTCTCTCTTTTCATCTTTTATATTTTGTCCTACCTACTTTCAAAGACAATGGGCTGCCTTTCTGGGTGCCTGATGTCCTCTGCCAGCATTCAGAAGTTGTTTTGTGGAATTTGCTCAGCGTTCAAACGTTCTTTTGATGAATTTGTAAGGGAGAAAGTGGTTTCCCCATCCTATTCCTCCACCATTTTAGGACTGCCCTCCCCCCTTGCCTTCAAACTGTGGTGCTGACTGAGCGACTGAACAACAACACGATGTGTTCCTTCACTTGGAAAGGAAAATATTATCACTCACATAGAGGCTTTAACAAAATTCACTCAAAAAGTTCTGAATGATAGTGATCAAGTCATTAGCTTGCTCAATTCAGAAGTCACCAAGATGAGAAAAGCAGTCCTACAGGATCACATATCCCTCAATATTTTAGCTGCTTCCTAAGGGGAAAAGTGTGCTCTAATTCATATTGAATGCTGTGTCTTCAAATGTGACTCATGATACATAGAGAGTAAAATTTCTGCTCTGAACAATCTTTTTCCCGGTTTACGGAAATTTTTTGAAAATGTTTTAATTCAGGAGGCTTAAATCCTAATGACATTGTTGGTTCTACTGTCACTTTTAATTAGTTTCTGAAACTTATAAGGTGATCATTTCTTGCCTACCATGCTGTGTGTCTCCTACTTATACTAAGATAATAATGTTTAAATGATTGAAACTATAAATTACACCTTTATTTCTCAGTAAAATAATGGACATACACAATGCACATGTAAAGAAAATTAGCTTAAGTCTTATTGAATAACCTAGAATTGACTGTCAGTTCTTGACAAATATTCTGCTAGTATAACTCCCCCAAAATGAGAGAACCAGTCTGTTAGGATCCAGCACTATGGGACATGATAGACCCAGGACAGGCAAGCAACCAGCCTGGCATCAATAGACCAAATATTTGATCACCCAGCACTTTCTGTCAAAAGAGTAATGATCAAAAGGGGGAAATTCTGAAATAAAATCCATATATTTATGGCAAGGCAGGAAAAATTTAAGTATGAAAAATTTCTCTTCTCTTTGGCTTCCTCTCTCCCTTCTACTGTGCACTGTGTATCTACAATATGCATCAACAAAACCTTCCCCATAGTCAGAAATACTTGCCCAAAGACAAAATGCAACATTCTCCTATCACAAAACAACTCCTTAAATGATAACAATCCTTCTTGATCTTGTAAGGGGGTCATAATGGCCCATCACTTTGTTCTTGCAGATCTGGATTGTGTAAATATCAATAATACATTGCCTATGTCTCAAAAAACTTATATAATTGTGTTTTGACTTCTCCCTTCTGGTTTCTGGTAACCTCTAGTCTATACTCTGTCTCTATAACTCGTATACAACTTGTAAATATCTCACTGTAGATATGTCATATAAGTGGAACCATGCAATATGTGACTATATCTGGCCTAGCAAGTGTTTTCAGATACATCTATGCTGTAGCATATATCAGAACTTCATTGCTTTCTAAGGGTGAAAATATTCTATTATATTTTATATACCACACTTTCTTTGTCCATTCTTCTGTTGATGGACATTTGGGTTGCTTCTATTCTTTTGCCTATTGTAACTTATGCTGCTATGAAATCTGTGTAAAAGTATCTCACTCACTGCTCATAGTTCTTTTGGGTCTATAACTAAGTGGAATTTTTGGATCCCCAGCACTCTTCTTACATGCAATGATTCATTAGACTTACTCACAGATTATAAAAGTTATTGTTCTATTGGTTACCTTGTGTTACAATGAAGGATACAGAGGAAAATCAGCAAAGGAAAAAGGCACATGGGGTTGGGGGAGTCTGGAGGAATTCAGGCACAGCTTCCAAGAGTTCTCTTTAAGTGAAGTTGCAGGAGGATTAATTCCTCCCCCAAAGATATGTAACAACATGTGCTAGCAAGGGTGGCTCATTAGAGAATTTCAGTGTCTGCTATGAAATGAATGTTTACATCTCCCCAGAAATTCTATGTTGAAATCCTAGTTCTCAGTATAATGGTATTTGGAGATGGAGCCATTGAGAATAATTAGGTCTTGAGGGTGGAGCCCTCATGATGGGATTAGTATCCTTATAAAAGAGATGTAGAGAGAGCTTGCTTTCTCTCTCTTCTCTATACCATGTGAGGATACAATGGGAAGATGGCCATCTGCAAACCAAAAGGAGAAGCACATCAGACACAAGATCTGCTGGCAATCTTAGATTTTCCAACCCAGAGAACTGTAAGAAATAAATGCTTGCTTTGTAAGTCACCCAGACTAAACTTGTTATAGTAGACTAAACCAATCAGAATCCAAGATTTTTCCTGAAGGTTGGTCACATAGGCACCCTCGGCCTTACATGTACCAATCTTCCAGACTTTAAGAAGGAAAGCACTTGTTGAATATAAACCACTATTTTCACAAATAATTTAGGCACCCATATCAATTTGGGAAATGATAGGAAGCCTCAAAATCTTTCTACAAATGCCAGCAAAGGGGTAGTTTGGCAAGAAAGGCTTTCTATATATGACCATCTCAGGCTTGCTATATTAATTCTTTTTTATGCTGTCACCATCCTTACATTCAATGGATACCTAGAGTAGACCTAAATAGCTGTCAATGGAGTAGATACAGGAGAAGTTTGATGAGTGAAATGCTTGCACATTGCCAAAAAGTGGGGGAAATCAGCATAAAAATTGTTTAAACACTCATTTGTCTTTCAACAGTATGAAAAGGCAAAAAAAAAAAAAAAATGACACTGAGATGAACTCCCCAGCTTGGTAGGTGCCCAATATGCTACTGGAGAACAGTGGAGAAATAACTACAGAAAAAATGAAGAGACAGAGCCAAAGCGAAAACAACACCCAGTTGTGGATATGACTGGTGATGGAAGTAAAGTCCAATGCCATAAAAAACAATATTGCATAGGAACCTGGAATGTTAGGTCCAAGAATCAAGGTAAATTGGAATCAGACAAACAGGAGATGGCAAGAGTGAATATTTTAGGAATCAGTAAATTAAAATGGACTGGAACAGGTAAATTTAATTCAAATTATCACTATATCTATTACTGTGGGAAAGAATCCCACAGAGTTTGTAGCCCTCATAGTCAATCAAAGAGTCTGAAATGCAGTACTTAGGTGCAATCTCAAAAATAAAAGATTAAAATCTGTTCATTTCCAAGGTAAACCATTCAAAATCACAGTAATCCAAGTTTATGCCCCAAACACTAATGCCAAAGAAGCTGAAGATGAATGGTTCTATGATAACCTACAAGACCTTCTAGAACTAACACACACAAAAAAAATGTCCTTTTCATCATAGGGGACTGGAATGCAAAAGGAGGAAGTCAAGAGACACTTGGACTAACAGGCAAGTTTGGCCTTGGAACACAAAATGAAGCAGGGCAAAGGCTAACAGAGTTCTGACAAGAGACTGCACTGGTCATAGCAAGCACCCGCTTCCAACAAAACAAGAGACAACTCTACACATGGACATCAGCAGATGGTCAATACCAAAATCAGATTGATTATATTCTTTGCAGCCGAATATGGAGAAGTGCTATACAGTCAGCAAAAATAAGACTGGAAGCTGACTGGAAGCTGACTCAGATCATGAATTCCTTATTGCCAAATTCAGACTTAAATTGAAGAAAGTAGGGAAAACCACTAGACCATTCAGGTATGACCTAAATCAAATCCCTTATGATTATACAGTGGAAGTAAGAAATAGATTCAAGGGATTAGATCTGATAGAGTGCCTGAAGAACTATCGACAGAGGTTCGTGACATGGTACAGGAGGCAGTGATCAAGACCATCCTTGAGAAAAAGAAATGTAAAAGGCAAAATGATTGTCGGAGGAGGCATTGCAAATAAAACTGAGAAAAGAAGAGAAGCCAAAGGCAAAGAAGAAAAGATATAACCATTTGAATGTAGAGCTCCAAAGAATAGCAAGGAGAGATAAGAAAGCCTTCCTCAGTGATCAATGCAAAGAAATAGAGGAGAACAATAGAATGAGAAAGACTAGAGATCTCTTCAAGAAAATTAGAGATATCAAGGGACCATTTTATGCAAAGATGGGCTCAATGAAGGACATAAATGGTATGGACCCAACAGAAGCAGAAGATATTAAGAAGAGGTGGCAAGAATACACAGAAAAACTATACAAAAAAAGATCTTAATGACCCAGATAACCACGATGGTGTGATCACTCACCTAGAGCCAGACATCCTGGAATGCAAAGTCCAGTGGGCCTTAGGAAGCACCACTACGAACAAAGCTAGTGGAAGTGATGGAATTCCAGTTGAGCTATTTCAAATGCCAAAAGATGATGCTGTGAAAGTGCTGTAGTCATTATGCCAGCAAATTTTGAAAACTCAGCAGTGACCACAAGACTGGAAAAGATCAGTTTCCATGCCAAGCCCAAAGAAAGGCAATGCCAAAGAATGTTCAAACTGCCACAGAATTGTACACATTTCACATGCTAGCAAAGTAATCCTCAAAATTCTCCAAACAGGGCTTCAATAGTACGTGAATCGAGAACTTCCAGATGCTCAAGCTGGATTTACAAAAGACACAGGAACCAGAGATCAAATTGCCATCATCTCTTGCATCATAGAAACAGCAAGAGAATTCCAGAAAAGCATCTACTTCTGTTTCATTGACTATTCTAAAGCCTTTGACTGTGTGGATCACAATAAACCATGGAAAATTCTTAAACAGACAGGAATTCTAGATCACCTTACCAGTCTCCTGAGAAATCTGTATGCAGGTCAAGAATCAGCAGTTAGAATCGGACATGGAGCAACAGACTCGTTCCAAATTGGGAAAGGAGTACATCAAGGCTGTACATTGTTGCCCTGCTTATTTAACATATATACAGAGTACATCACGAGAAATGCCGGGCTGGATGAAGCACAAGCTGGAATCAAGATTGCCAGGAGAAATATCAATAACCTCAGATATTCAGATGACACCACTCTTATGGCAGAAAGTGAAGAGGAACTAAAGAGTCTCTTGATGAAAGTGAAAGAGGAATGTGAAAAAGCTTAAAACTCAACATTCAAAAAACAAAGATCATGGCATTTGGTCCCATCACTTCATGGCAAATAGATTTGGAAACAATGGAAACAGTGAGAGACTTATCTTCCCTGATCTCAGTTGGTAAAGAATCTGCCTGCAATGCAGGAGACCCCAGTTTGATTCCTGGGTTGGGATGATCTGCTGGAAAAGGGATAGGCTATCCACTCCAGTTATCTTGGGCTTCCCTTGTAGCTCAGCTAGTAAAGAATCTACCTGCAATGCAGGAGACCTGGGTTTGATCCCTGGGTTGGGAAGATACCCTGGAAAAGGGAAAGGCTACCCACTCCAGTATTCTGGCCTGGAGTAATACATGGACTGTACAATCCATGGAGTTGCAAAGAGTCAGACACAGCTGAGAAACTTTCAGTTTGTTTTCTGGGGCTCCAATATTACTGTAGATGATGACTGCAGCCATGAAATTAAAAGATGCTTCTTCCTTGAAAGAAAAGCTATGATAAACCTGGATAGCATATTGAAAAGCAGAGACATTACTTTGTCGACAAAGTTCCATCTAGTCAAAGCTATGGTTTTGCCAGTAGTTATTTATGGATGTGAGAGTTGGACCATAAAGAAAGCTGAGTGCCGAAGAATTGATGATTTTGAACTGTGATGTTGGAGAAGACTCTTGAGAGTCCCTTGGACTGCAAGGAGATCCAGCCAGTCTATCCTAAAGGAAATCAGTCTTGAATATTAACTGGAAGGACTGATGCTGAAGCTGAAACTCCAATACTTTGGCCAGCTGATGAGGAGAACTAACTCATTGGAAAAGACTCTGATGCTGGGAAAGATTGAAGGCGAGAGGAGAAGGGGATGACAGAGGATGAGATGGTTGGATGGCATCACCAACTCAATGGACATGAGTTTGAGCATTCTCTGGGAGTTGGTGATGGACAAGGAAGCCTGATGTGTTGCAGCCAAGGGGTTGCAAAGAGTTGGACATGACTGAGTGAATGAACTGAGCTGTCTGCCATATAGACATGCACATATTTGGGCATAATTTATCACAATTTTTATAATCTTTATATAGAAAAAAATATATACTATTAAATGAATTTTCAATTGTCTTTATGTCAAACTCATTCTTTTATAAGGAAAAAACTCAATATAGAGAGACTTTATTCTTTAGAGCAGTTTAAGGTTAACCAAAAAATTAAACAGAAGGTATAGAGAGTGCCCATGTATTCTCTACCTCCATACATGACTAACCTTCCCTGTTATCAATATCAAGCATCAGAGTATACATTTGTTACAATTCATGGACCTATACCAACACATCATTATCACCCAAAGTCCATAGCTTACGTCAGAGTTCACATTTGGTGTTATACATTCTATGAGTTTTGAAAAATGCATAGCAACATATATCTACTATTGTAGTACCACAAAGAATAGTTTCACTGTCCTAAAATCTTCTGTGTTCTGCCTATTCATCCCTCAGTTCCCTCTACCCATTGGAAACTACTGATCTTTTCATTGTCTCCAAAGTCTTGCCAATTCCAGAATGTTATATAGTTGGAATCATACACTTATTCCAGAATGTTATATAGTTGGAATCATACACTTATGTAGCCTTTTCAAGAAGGTTTTTATTTCACATAGATGTATGCATTCAAGGTTCCTCCATGTCTTTACATGACTTGATTGCTCATTTCTTTTTAGCATTGAATAATAAATATTCCAAGCTTCCCAGGTGACTCAGTGGTAAAGAATCCACCTGCCAATGCAGGATATGCAGGTTTAATCCCTAGGTCAGGAAGATCCCCTGGAGGAGAAAATGACTACCAATATTCTTACCTGTGACGGGCTACAGCCCATGCTGTGGCAAAAGACTCAGACACAATTTCACAACTTAACAAAAACTATAAATATTCCATTGTCTTGATATACAATGGTTATCTATTTGTGTACCGAAGGACACCTTGGTTGCTTTCGAGTTTTGGCAGTTATGAATAAAACTGCCATAAGCATCTTTGTGCAAGTTTTTGTGTGGACATAAGTTCTTGGTTTCTTTGAGTAAAAATATCAAGGAGTGCAACTGTCAGATTGTATGGTAATGATATGTTTAGTTTTGTTTGAAACTGCAAAGTCTTCTGAAGTTGATATATCATTTTGCATTCCCACCAGCAATGAATGAGATTCCTATTGTTCCATATTTTTACCAGAATTTGGTGTTGTCAGTATTCTGAACTTTGTCCATTCAAATAGATGTGTAGTGATATCTCATTGTTGCTTTAATTTACACTTCCCTAATAACATACAATGTGGAGCATCTTTTCAAAGGCTTTATTAGTTATTGCATATCTTTGGTGAGTAGGTATTAAGATCTTTGGCCCATTTTTTCATTGGGTTGTTTGTTTTCTTTATTTTTTCAAGTCAGAAGGGTGACTTTTTTTTAAAATTTGTTTTTAATTGAAGGATAACTGGTTTATAATATTGGTTTGATTTCTTCCATACATCAACATGAATTTGCCGTGTTCTATGCTATGCTCAGTTGCTTTAGTTGTGTCCGACTCTTTGCAACGCTAGGGACTGTAGCCCATCAGGCTCTTCTGTCCATGGGATTTTCCAGACAAGAATACTGGAGGGGGTTGCCCTGCTCTCCTCCAGGGAATCTTCCTGACCCAAGGACTGAACCCACATCTTCTGCTCTCCTGCATTGCAGGCAGATTCTTCACCCACTGAGCCACCTGGGAAGCCCTGAATTAGCCACAGGTATATAGATTTCCCCAGCTTCATGAACCTCCCTCCCACCTCCCACCCTTTCCCATCCCTTGAAGTTGCTACAGAGCCCCAGTTTGAGTTCCCTGAGTCATACAGCAAATTTCCTTTGGCTGTCTATCTTACATATGGTAGTGTATATGCTTTCATGCTACTCACTCCATTCATCTCACCTTCTCTCCTTCCTCCCCCTACTGCCACCCCCAACCCTGAGCCTTGTCTGTAAGTCTGTTCTTTAGATCTGCGTCTCCATTGCTGCCCTGCAAATAGGTTCGTCAGTGTAATCTTTCTAGATTCCAAATATATGTGCTAATACACGATATTTTGTTTGTTTTCTTATTGTTACATTCTTGGCAGATTTTGGATAACAAGCTTTATCAGATGTCTATTGCAAATATTTTGTTCTAGTCTGTGAGTTTGTCTTCTCATTCTCTTGACAGTGCCTTTCACAGAGCAGAAACTTCTAATTTTAATGAAGTCCAGATTATCAATTATTTTTAATGGTTTGTACCTTTGGTGTGTACAAAGGCACTTTTTAACATCTGAAAAATAGTCTTCATATTAATCTGACAAAATTTATTAAAGGTTTCCTGTCTCTAGATTATTTCTCAATTTTTGTCTACTTAGAAGTACTGTCTTGAGAAATGCTTATAAGTATGAAGGATTTTAAAGTTGAGCTATAATTCATATACCATAAAATTCACCCTCTTAAAGTATACAATTTAGTAATTTTATTATATTCACAAAATTATGGGACATCATAATTGTATAATTCCAGAATACTTTTAATCTCCTCAAAAAGAAACTCAATATCTGTCAGCTATCACACTAAACCCCTAAGCCTAGCCCCTGGCAACCACTAACCTACTTTCTGTGTCCACGGATTTGCCTCTTCTGGACATGTCATATAAATTAAATTATACAATATTTGGCTCTTTGTCTCTGGGTTCTTTCACTTGAAATTGTGTTTCTATGACCCACTTTGATTTAATTTTTGTGTGACATGTGAAGTATGTGTCAAAGTTAGGACTTTTAGTGGGGAGGATATCTATGTCCAGTTGTTCCAGCACAATTTGTTAAAAACAGTAGCCTTTCTCTATTGAAATTCTTTTGTATCATTGCCAAAAATCACTTCACAGTGTTCATTTGGGCCTATTTTTGGACTCTCTAGTGTATTCTGTTACACTATGTATGTATACTTTCACCAATCACATTGATTACTGCAGCTTTACAGACTTCTTAAAATGAACGATATAAGCCTACCAACTTAATTTTTTTCTTCCAGAATTGTTTTGGCTGTTTTTTGACGTTCCATATGAATTTGGGGATTCACTTGTCAGTAGCTACAAAAAAATTTTCTGGCATTTGCATTAGAATTATACTGAAATTTATATAAATTTGGGCAAATTGACATTTTAACAATATTGAGTCTTCCAATCCATGAACATGGAATTTTTCCCATGCACAAATTTGTTTTACATGTATAAGGAAATTTTTGATGGTATTGTAAATGGTACTTTGAAAAAACTTCAAATTTCAGTTGTCTAATGCTGTTCTATATGAATAGAATAGACTTGTGTGTGTGTACCTTCTATCATCCGACCCTGATAAACTCATTAGTTCTAGAAGGTGTTTGTAAGGATTTGTTTAGATATTCTCTGTAGATAATCATGCTGCCTGCAAATAGAGTTTTATTTCTTTCTAACCTGTATGAGCTTTCTTTCCCTCTTTCTTCCTTCCTTCCTTCCTTCTTTCTAACCTTTTTATTACTAACCAGAGCTTCCAGCCCAAAGTTGAGTAAGAATTTCTTGCCTTTTACTAATCTTATGGGATTATGATATTAGCTGTATATTTTTAGAAGATTATGTTATATCTGAATATTCCTAGTTAGCTGAGAGTTTTTATCATGAGTGAATGTTGAATTGCTTTTTCTTCACCTATTGAGATAATCATATGTTTTTTAAATTTAGCCTCTTAATATGGTGAACTACAGTGATTGATTTTCAAATGCAAAATCAGTCTTCATCATGAGTTATCCTTTTTATACGTTTCTGGACTTCATTTGCTAATATTTCCTTGAGGATTATTGCACATATTCACAAGAAATTTTGGCCTTTAATTTTTGTATAAAATCTCTGTTTGATTTTGTTATTAAGATAATGCTGACCTCCTAAAATCAATAAAATATATAACCACACATAAGAGTAGCACATAGCAATAAAAAGAGACTACCCAACACAAAACAGTATTGATAAATCTCAAGATTATATTGAATGAAAGAAGTCAGACACAGCAGAGTACAACTCGATGC
The DNA here is from genome assembly GCA_007570785.1 of Antilocapra americana. Lineage (NCBI taxonomy): Eukaryota > Metazoa > Chordata > Mammalia > Artiodactyla > Antilocapridae > Antilocapra > Antilocapra americana. Next base: position 16,771,830 of record ML661897.1, read on the forward strand.
ACAACTCTATAATCCTACTTTTATGAAATTCTAAGAAAGACAAATCTAGCCTGGAGGGACAGGAAACAGATCAGTGGCTGCCTGAAAGTAGGTGTGGGGATTGATAGGTAGGGAGACAGGGAAATTTTTGGATGATGGAAAGATCTAAATTTAGATTCTGATGGTGATTAAGCAGCTGTATAAATGTTCAAAATCATTAAAGTATATGGGAACATGTATACAACTTTACAGCATATAAATTATACCTCAATTGATTTAAAAAATGATATAGGTGAGTTGCAGGATCTCATTTTTTGATGAGACAGAGTTAGTTGTAAATTTACCAAATTCCTTACTGACCTTGCTGGGTATTTATTCCCTGCTGTCTGTCCATGTGTGATCTTGGGCAAGTCACATCTCATTCATAAACCCAGTTTCCTCCTCTGAGAAACGGTGGATAATGATTATTATTAACTGTAGTTCTTTTAGGAAATGTTTCCTAAGATAATTTATGTTAGTCACTTACATAGCAATGCCTAGCACAAAGTAAGATATCAGAAAGTAATAGCTATCATCATTATCTATTTTATTAGTACTGCTAAAATCAAAGTAATGATCTGTATTCCTTTAAAGGAGCTTGAAGAAAGATAATAGCTCATCATAAAACAAGAGAATAAATTAGAGCTCAAGGAGACATTTCTCAATGTGACAGCTCTGTGGGAGGTCCTCATACCATGGGGATGGTCATCAGTTTTTTTTTTGTTTGTTTGTTTTTTTACTGGTTTTGCCATACAATGACATGATATCGCCATGGGTGTGCATATGTTCCCCCTCCAGAACCCCCCTCCCTCCTCCCTCCCGACTCCCTTCCCCCGGGAAATCTCGGTGCAGCAGCCCCGAGCAACAATCCTGGGCTGGCGGTTGATTTCACATATGATACTTAACATGTTTCAATGCCATTCTCCCAAATCATCCCACCCCTGCCCTCATCCACAGAGTCCACGAGTCTGTTCTATACGTCTGCGTTCCTTTTGCTGTCTCGCATGCAGGGTTCTCGTTACCATCTTTCTAAATTCCATATATATGCGTTAGTATACTGTATTGTTTTTCCTTGTGGCTTACTTCACTCTGGATAATGGGCTCCAGTTCTGTCCACCTGAGTAGAACTGATTCAAATGAATTTTTTTTTTAATGCTGAGTAATACTCCATTGTGTAGATGTACCACAGCTTTCTTATCCATTCGTCAGTTGATGGGCATCGAGGTTGCTTCCATGTCCTGGCTATTGTAAACAATGCAGCGATGAACATTGGGGTACACATGGCTCTTTCAATTCTGGTTTCCTCGGTGTATATGCCCAGCAGTGGGATTGCTGGGTCAAATGGCAGGTCTATTTGCAGTTTTTAAAGGAATCTCCACACTGTTTTCCATTGTGGCTGTACTAGTTTTCATTCCCACCAACAATGTAAGAGGGTTCCCTTTTCTCCACATCCTCTCCAGCATTTATTGCTTGTAGATTTTTGGATGGCAGCCATTCTGAGTGGCGTAAAGTGGTACCTCATTGTGGTTTTGATTTGCATTTCTCTGATAATGAGTGATGTTGAGCATCTTTTCATGTGTTTGTTAGCCATTTTTATGTCTTCTCCAAAGAAGACAT